>VDFB02271358.1:997470650-997502143 GCA_007258455.2 Sequoia sempervirens
TTCAATGAAATTGGAAATGTAGTGGCCTATTTGAAAAAATGGGTCCAATAAATGGTGTCTCCTAATGATGTAAATCAACGGGAGACCCCATTTCTCAAACCCATTTTTTCAAAAAGGTCAAGTTAGGTTGTCAATTACACCCAATTTGGAAAGCTAGTGGGCCCTCTATCCTCTAATCTTAACCCTCTTCCCTCTATTTCTCTCCCACTCATCCCTCTCTCTCTCTTAGTCTCTCTCTCTCAAGTATCTACCTCCCAACCCCTTTCCCTCTCTTAGGTCTCTCTCTCTCACTCCCTCTATCTCTCTCCCCTCTACCCTTAACCCTAAACCCTAAACTCTTAACCCTTAAAACCTAAACCCTTAAACCTGAAACTCTTAAACCCTCTACTCTTAACCCTCTACCCTCTATCTCTATCAATTCTCTCCCTTCTACTCCTTCTCCATCTCTCAATAATTCACTTCTATCTCTTTCCCCTTTACCCTTAACCATCTACCCTCTACCCTTAACCCTTTAACCCTTAAACCCTCTACCCTAGCTTTCCAATTCAATGAAATTGGGAATGTAGTTGCCTATTTGAAAAAATTGGTCCAAGAAATGGGGTGTCCTGGTGATATAAATCACTAGGAGACCCCATTTCTTAGACCTATTTTTTCAAATATGCAAGTTAGGTTTCCAATTTCACTAAATTGCCAAGCTAGTGGGCACACTAGCTTGCCAATTTAGTGCAATTGGCAATGTAGTGGCCTATTATATGGTCCAATATCCTAAATCATAATCCATACACCCAATACGCTTAGACTTATACCCTCAACCCTAAATGCTATCCCTCAACCCTCAGCCTCAGCTGTGCAGCCGTGCTAGGCCACCACTCGACCCTCGTCTCTATGCCCTGCACCCCTCGGGCCTCATGCCCTAGGCCCTAGGCATTTGTCCTCGGCCCACCAATAGCTAGGCGATAAGACCCTGCACTCTCAGGCAGCCATGAAGCCCCTGCGCCCTAGGCCCTAGTCCTATGCCTAATACATGACCTCATGCCAAATCATTGTGCCACATATTTCTGTGATATCCTGGGCCGCCAGTCCATGTGCCCTGTACATGTGTATGCCCTCGGCCTAAAGGCTGTCCTCGGCCCTCGGCCCTGTACTTGTAGGCCCTAAGGCCCTGCCTCGGCCTCATTGCCTGGAGTCCTAGAGCGTTGTCCATCGGCCCACAATAGCTGAAAGGCCACCAATAACCTCCAGGTATTGACCCTGTACTTGTATGCCTTGACCCTGCACCCTAAACCCTAATCCCTATAACCTATACACTTAACCTCATACCCTCAACCCTCAACCCTCAAACTTATACATAAATCCTAAACCTAATATCCTCAATACAATACCCTCAAATATATACCCAATATCCTAAACCATAATCCATATACCCTATACACTTAACCTTATACCCTCAACCCTAAATAGTATCCCTCAACCTTCAACCCTATACCTTAAACCCTAAACTCTAAACTCTCATCCCTCATCCCTATACCCTCAACTTTATACCTAATATCCTAAACCCCTGTGCCATAAAAAAGGACCCTTTGCTTGAAATGGGATTAATTAATGATAAAATGGACTTAATGATGCCTCAATCTAGTGTTGTCAGGCATTTTATGCATCCACACTAGGTCTTAGACCCTTATAAATTGAATAACATGCTTTTAGTGATGTCTTGTAAATGTGTTGTAAAATCTTGTAAAGGACATTCACGCTTTTATAGACTTATTTAACCTATTTCTCCCTAATTCAACATTATAAAATGTGTTTAATAACATTATTACATCAATATAAGGGTATGTACAGGATCATCATGGAAAAAATAGGCCCTTAAGTGGTAAAAACATTTTTAAAAATAGAGTTAGGCAACTTGACGTAAAAATTTGAATAAGTTAGATCTATATTATTTAAAAAATTTGTAAGAATAGAATCGTTAGAAAATTGAATGTAGTTTCTAACCTACTAGGTTTATTTATGTTTTTAAAATCTATTTGGTGAAATTTTGAAATTTCAATACAATAGTACTTAAATTTCAAGGAAAAAATAAGAAGTAGGTGTCTATCTGAACACCTTAACCATAATAAAATGATAATATATTTTATAAGAGTTTAGATATAAGTAGAGGACTCATTTCCAGATGTGATGCATATTTTTTGTAATTTTCTTCTTAGTAAATAATTAATTATGAATTTTTTATTGAAAATTTTTAAAAATATAAAAACTTGTATGTCTGAGCAACTTAACTTGCTCAAAACTTCATGAAATTCATTTTTTCTTTTTTTAATCCTATAGTATGTGAATCATAGAATGTGACACATGTTTTGGATTCAAAAAATGTGATACCGTTTGAAAGCTATAGATGTTTCTCAATCATCCTATCAATCAAGACTTCAGTTGTAATTCAAATAGAAAATGAATAAAAAATATTTATTAAATTCAAATTAAATCATAATTTATATTGGTGGAAAGGTGTGATTCTTCTTTAAAACCCTTTTTGTTTCATTAATTTTAGGTAAAAAAAAGTCATCAGCCACATACCCTACAAATACCCATCATATTGCCACTTTTTGGCCCTTCATAGTCCTGCACATACCCAAAGAAGGTTCCTAAATTAAACTTAATGATAAACTAGTGAACATGTAATGTGTCTTGCACATTCACATTGGTTCTTGTGAATTCCTAGGCCATGTGGACCTCATTTAGTGATGTAAAGTGTATTTAATTACACTCACATTGAATTTTGTGTCCCAAGCCCTATTTAACATTTACATCATCACTAATAGGACCTTATTAACCCATATTGTGCATCCCAAGGAATAATTTGATCAAATAATCTACATGGTCATCATATAAGCCTAATTTTCTTACTTCTCGACATTCCAACTAGAAAAAAAGGCCCCTATGGGACCCATTCTCCATTAGTGGTGAATTAGTCCCATCTAGGTGGGACCCATTTTCCATTAGGGGTGCATGAGTCCCATTTGAGCCATTTTTGGGGTTTTGATCTGGAAAAATTAGGTTTTAAGTTTAATTTTTCTCCATGTCAGCATTACAGATCCAATTAATGGAAAAATAAGGTTAATTTCCTATAAAATCACCTCTCTTAACTCATTTTTACATCTATTCATCCATTAACACAATCAAATCATTCATCATCTATTTCCTATCTCAAGTCAAGCAAGCTAGGGAATTTACATTGGAAGTCATCAATTTAGCTTCCTAAGACATTCAAGGGATCAATCTTCATGTTGTGATGTAGAATTAAAAGATATATCATCATGGAAAGGTAATCTATTCCATTTTTTCATGTTTCATTCCATTCTTTCATCATTTTGGTTTAATTACCTAAAAGGGGTTTGACCAAGGCAAACCCCCATGCCCTAACATTCACCATTTTTTCTCTTTCATTGTGTGCTTGCATATTTAAGTCTATTGGAAGCTTGGAAATCATTGAAGATCAAGTTGGAAAATTTTCAAGTCTTCTCCTCATTCATCAAGTCAAAATAACAACAAAAATCAATTTTCAGACTTGTAAATCAAAGTTTCGGAAGCAGACACCTTTAGAGCATCAAAGTGAAAATCATAAGCTTTAGAATTGACCTTTGAAAATATAGAAATTAAAAAGTGGAATCATTCATCATGAGTGGCAGATGAATCCCACTCCAAGGTCAATTTTGAGTTTTCTACATTTTTGAGTATCCTTTTGTCAGAAATGGGTTCTGATACAGTTTGGCAAAACTAGGACTGATTCACCCAGAATGGAAAATGAGTCCCTCTAGGCTTAAATTTTAGAATCAACATCATTTTAGAAGTAATTTCCAATATCCATCCACATTCCAGGTGCACACTTTTAGTTTGGTTCATTTATGTTAAGTTTTGCATTCATTCCTAGTTCATTGATGCATTACACAATGTGTTTTCAAACAAGTTGTTTTCGTTTAGTTTCTACTCATCAGTCAATCATTCTCATTTGTTTCTTTCATTCAAGAATTATATCTAGGCATATTTCATCCTTATTCTATCCATATTGCACTGACTTCTTGTGAGAATTATATCTAGGCATATTTCATCCTTATTCTATCCATATTGCACTGAATTTGAATGTAACATGAGCATTTTTGGCCCATCTTTCTCCTTCTCAGTGAAAAACCCTAAGGGAGCTAGAAAGCATGTGGGTACCAAAAATCTATGCTACATTTTGGTGAACCTACTTTTCAAATACTTCTCTTTTCTAATTTGGAGTCCTTCATCATCATAGATCTAGCATTCATTAGGATTTGCATGCTAGGTGTTAAATTTTACATTCATAAAAATTCCATTTAGGTTGCATTTTTGGTATCTAAATTCTTTTTTTTTTTTTGAAATTCTACATTTTTCATTTAGTTCTGCATCATAACACTCTGAACACATAAAAATCAGTTAAAAATTTCTAAAAATCTAAAAAAAGTTCATATTGGGACTCGGTCGCCACCTTGGGCGAATTAGTCCCTTCTAACCACTAAACAACATTTTCCAGAACTTACAAATCTATTTTTAAGCTTATTTTTGGTGCCTTAACATACCTATATCAATTGGTTAAGTTTCTGTAACATTCATTTCATGATATTTCACATAAATTAGCTCATTGCATGCATTGTTCAAATTTAAATTTTGCATTTTGCAACATTTCATTTTTAGATTATTGCATAGTGTCATCAATCAATTACTTTGTTTGCAATCTAAAAAGTTACATTTCATCTTATGTCTTTATATTGCATTTTATTAGAAATAATCATCATTTATATTCATGATGCTTCAACTTTTGCAAGTTTCATTTTTAGCATTAGTTCATAGTCCTTTTAGATCATATTACATTGAATAAATATTAGCAAATGAAAACATCAAAATACAAACATCAAAAGAACCAAATACCACAAACATAACATCCAAGCCCTTTAGTAGTGATGATTTGGAAATGTTATATAAGCCTTATATTACTTCCTCTCTTCTAAATCATCCACTAAATATTTTCCCCAAAAGGATGCATGCATCGATAATCATGATAATCATAATTGTTCTTCTCTTGATATCTCTCCCAGTGGTGATGAAGATATCTTAGTGAAAGAAGATACAATAATTGACGATCATGAAAGCCTTTCTTATCTTCCTTCTCCTCCCCCTTGCAACTACATTATTACACACAAATTTTAAATCATTTCCACTACCTTACCAAGTACCCTTTCATCTCCCAACACCTCCCCTAATCGTGAACATGCTTTAGTGAATGATCATGACAAACACATTTGTGTGGAGGATGTGAATAAGAGCTATGACAATCCTAATCAAGAAGACATTCTAGGACATGAGGATGTAAGTATATATGACAATCAACTATTTTCGTCTCCTAATATCTTCTCTACACATGAAGAAGATAGTTTAGTGTTAGAAGATATCATTGGTGAAACTCCTAAAACACTTATTCCTTCATTAATTTTCATCTCTCCCATTTGGGAAGCTCTTTTTTAACACAAAATTCTAATCATTAGTAAACATTAAACTCCTCATTATCCTTCCGTTGATGCCTCTCCTCTGAGCTATGAAGCTATCTTTCCTACTCCAATTATGGAACATGTGATGAACATATTAGCTCTCCTCCTAGGGTCAATCTTATGGCACATAAGAATGATATCTTAGTGATAACCAAAAACCAAATAGAGCCTCCTATCCTCACTTTTGATAATCTAGAAAATTAAACCCTTACTCTTCCAAATCCTATTCTTTCTAATTGTCCTTTCATAGCCATCAACCCATCCAAAAAACCTTCACTAACCATGTATATCATGACCAACCATTTTGACAAGAAACCTTTACCCTTGTTACATTCTAAATCCATACATAAATAACATTAGTTGTTGCTCATTTCCATGTAATAGTTGTAGGATCACAACATTCTCACTATTACTTGTTTCACATCCCTTGCAAGGGGTAGCATACCGTCATCCTCTTTAGGCTCACCTTTTTCCTACACCCAGTGGGGCCAAGGGGTTTAACAACCTTATCCCTATATGTCATTTTTCATTGTCTTTTTTGACTAATCATCAACATTTCATGAATGTATAAGAGCAAGCTTGAGATGTAAACAACATGTCTTAAGAATGACTTTCATGTGACATACTCCCTTTCTTCATGATGTAGCTTATCGAAAACATATGACTTGGCATAGGGATTTTTGAATAAGCTCAAATATTATCTTCTACTTTAAAGAAATTTCTTACAGTAATGGTGTTAGAATCTCCTTTAAAGTGGGGGGCATACGATACCATAATTCATGTGTACTCTTGGTTCTTAGTGTATCCTTGTTGTTTATGTGATGCATTTGTCATTTTGTGGATGACATTGGGTGTGATGTCCTTCATAAGTGTGATCTATCTTAGCATATTACATTCCTCTTGGTGGCCTAATGTGACACACTGCATCCCCTAAGTTGTGAATTTACTATTCTTTGATTTGTCCCCTCTTGGAGAAATTAGACACAATGTTCGCTAAGTGATTGACCATGCATGAACTAAAAAACAATCCTTTAAACATCTTTTACATTTTACATTTTATATTTTTACATTTTTGCATTTTTGTACTTTTTTCCACCTTGCATAATGCAACTCGCATGACTGCGGTACCTTTTTTTTTTGTTCATGAGAATTTTCTTGTGGTTCCTTGTTAAATTTATCAAGAGGTAAAACTTTAAAATGGTTGAACGAGAATCCCACCTAGCAGAATGACTTTTCCCCATAGCCACTTTTGTGTTTGTGAGTGCATACCAACTAGCATATGTATCTTACCTTTTGGGCTTCCTCACCTCGCAGATAGCCAAAAGTTCTTTCACCCCATAGTGAGTACATTTGGGCCTTCTCACCCAATGGATCATCATTTGTTCTGTCACCCCAGAGTGAGTATACATTCTCTTTTTCAAACAATTATCCAAGATCTGATCCACAACTAGTTAGATTGACGATTAAAGCTTGATCTATCCTTTTCACCCCTTCTCCCTTTCCATTGCATGATTTTATATCTTGGGGGCTTGGCCACCTCATTTGATCTTTATCCTTATTTTTCATTTTCATCTGTGTATGAAGACCTCTCTTGAATGTCTACTTTAATGTGAGTTTGAAGCAAGTTCATCCTCTCACTAAAGTGGGGGCTAAATATGTCATAGAAAAAAGACCCTTTGCTTGACATGTGATTAATTCATGACAAAATGGACTTAATGAGGTCTCAATCTAGTGTTGTGAGGCATTTTATGCATCCACACTAGGTCTTGGACACTTATAAAGTGAATAACATGCTTTTAATGATGTCTTGTAAAGGTGTTGTAAAGTCTTGTAAAGGACTTTCATGCTTTTCTAGACTTAATTAACCTATTTCAACCTAATTCAACATTATACAATATGTTTAATAGCATTATTACATCAATATAGAAGGTTCCTAACTTAAAATTAATGATAAACTAGTGTTGTAATGTGTCTTGCACATTCACATTGTTTCTTGTGCATTCCTAGGCTATGTTGACCTCATTTTAGTGATGTAAAGTGTATTTAATTAGACTTTAACATTGAATTTTGTGTCCCAAGCCCTATTTAACATTTAAATCATTACTAATAGGCCCTTCTTAACCCATATTGTAAATCTTGAGGCATAATTTGATCAACTAACCGACATAGTCATCATATAAGCCTAATTTTCTTCTCAACATTCCAGCTAGCAAAAATGGCCACTATGGGACCCATTCACCAATAGGAGTGAATTAGTCCCATCTAGGTAGGACCCATCCTCCGTTAGTTTTGAATAAGTCCCATTTGAGCCATTTTCAAGATTTTGAGTGGGAAAAATTAGGTTTTAAGTTTAATTTTCCTCCATGTCAGCCTTAGGGATCCAATTAATGGGAAAATAAGGTGAATTTCCTATAAAATTACCTCTATTAACTCATTTTTACATCTATTCATCCATGAACACATTCACATTATTCATCATCTATTTCCTATCTCAAGTCAAGCAAGCTAGGGCATTTACATTGCAAGTCATCAATTTAGCTTCCTAAGACATTCAAGGGCCCAATCTTAATGGTGTGTTGCATAATTTCAAGATCTATCATCATGGAAAGGTAATATATTCCATTGTTACATGTTTCATTCCATTCTTTCATCATTTTGGTATAATTACCTAAATGGGGTTTGACAAAGGCAAACACCCATGCCCTAACATTCACCATTTATTTCTCTTTCATTATGTGTTTGCAGATTTAGGTCTATTGGAAGCTTGGAAATCATTGAAGATCAAGTTTCAAATTTTTTAAAGTGTTATCCTCATTCATCAAGTCAAAATATCGACAAAAATCCATTTGTAGACTTGTAAATTAGAGTTTCAGAAGCAGAAACCTATAGAGAATCTATTGATAGTGTTTTCTACACAGCAACAACTCAGACAAAATACAATATTCTATCTCTCTTGAAAGGTAATCCTCAACAATAAATTACTGAAAATCACCCCAAGGTCTCTCGGGTGTTAGGTCATAACAGTGCATAAACAACTCAGATAAAATGTGAAATGCTGGTAATCACAATCGAACCTTACTACAAGCAAACTGTATCTTTCAACTTATCAGATCTGACAATATGATGATCTTAAATTCTAAATCTACCCGAATAATAAAGAAACAACAAAAGATAGGGATGCAAGGAAGTGATAAGATCTAAACTACTGCTAGGATAAGCAATGCCAATGACATATATCTGGGATGGACCTATCTCAAATAACCAGTTCTTGTTCGACCCACAATGCAATCTTACAAGAACGGTGCAATCTTTTGAGGAATACAGATTTTCAAATCATAGACATTCATCTATAATCGAACTTAAGCACATTGAATATACGGTCCAGGTTGACTTTACCAGCCTACTACAATCAGATAGTTACTAGGAGTATAGACCAGAGATAGCTACAAACATTCCAAATATGAAATCATAAACATCATTTATCAAATTGAAACTAATTTATTTCTGGATACTAAACCCTAAATCTTCAAGCAATTTAAAAGATAGAACAAAGGAACCATGCAAGATGGAATAACACAAGAGATTGCACCAGGAAAACCACAATGTCTTCAATTGTATTAATCACCAAAATGTTGCAACAATTCGACTGTTCTGATACAATATTTGCTTTAAGAAAATCAAAATACTCTAACTCTTGCTCTTTAATTTCTAATGTCTTCTTGCTAATGTCTAACCCTTTACAATGAGGCAAGAATGCCTATTAATAGCAAATCCCAAGGTATGTCAGCCCAGCCAAACATTTTTACAAAAAAAGAAACCGCCCAAAACAGGTCGGCCAAGGAGAAAAATCAAATTAAGGCACACATTAAATGCCATCATCCAGGTCGGCCTTGACACAATCTTCAATGCAGTCCCATTCAGTGCATGCCTCGTGATAATAGGGAAGCACAAATCTCAAAATAAGCATCAACCGCTTCTTCCCTTATCCTTTCTTCCCCAACGAACCCTGCACCCTCAAGAACATTCCATCCAACTCAGCAACAGGTGGCAAAGGAAAAATCTTAGGTCAGCATTTAATTGAGTCGATTTCTTCCTTGGACCGCTCAATAGTTTTACTCCAATCTTCCTTGCTGGATAGATACTTGTCCATCACTGCCATGTAGGTGGCTGCATCATCAAGCTGGTGGCCAGTGACAACTCCTTCTGCATTTGGGGCATAAACTTCATGCCACCAGTCCTTCAGTTGTTCCAAGCTCAGATATTTAGGAGCTATCTTCTTCCTACCTGTCATTATCTCAAAGAAGGCGATGCATCCGTCATATACTGCAGTAAGCTCACTGTCAATTTATTTCCTTCATTTCTGTATCTTCTTCAGAGCCTTCTGCCTAATTTGATGAGCCTCAAACCACTCCCAAGTTTCGTCTAATTTGGAGGAGGGAAGGATACCATCCTTAGCCAGTTGCTCTTTTCCATGTCCTATGATGACCCTCGATTTCTGCAGCAAAAGATCCATGTCTTCCTTATCCTGTGACAGCACATGCTCCAACAGCTCTTTGGCCCAGACTGCATCCTTCCCAACAGATAGAATGTCCTTGATGGTATCATCTCCTTTCGTTTGCACACTCGCCAGCCAGTCTATTGTAGCTTGAGCTGAGGCTTTTAATTTCTTAATTCTGGAGATGGATTCCTTGGGCAGAAAACCGGGAGTAGCACATGAAGAAGGATGGAGTGACTACAAGCGTTTCATCACTTCCTCCAAACATTTCTTCAGTCTCTCATTCTCTCTCCTTAGCTCATGTTTGGTTTGAGTTTCCTTCCTCAACATGCCCACAATTACTACGCTAGACCCTTCAAATTCTTCTATATCCTGTTCCATGGAAGCCGGTCCAAGGTTGATAGTCTGAATATTGTAGTCTTGACTAGTGACTTCCTCTCTTGTTTTATCCACAGCAGGAGTGGCAATATGGACAACCCTGTTATGCGTTTCATCTCTTTCCACCCTTGAGATCACCTTTGCTACCTTCTTTTTCTTTCCTTTACCGATTTTTGACAGCATTTCGTCCCAGTCCAAGGGGTTATCCTCAATAATCACTTGTTTTTTCCTTGCAAGTTCCTTCTCTAGCCAATCCGGGGTTGCAGGGTCAATCCGGATTTCTTCCGTCATAATTTCTTCCGGTTCTTCTATCGGTTTTTCTTCTTCCTCTGTAGTTGCCTTATCATCCTCCTTTTCCGGAAGCTGCTCACCTTGATCAATTTCCTCAAGTTCTACCTTTGGATGCACTGGTGATGGAGTCTTAGCAGGGATATTTTCCCCTAGCTCAAGTGATCCGCAGCCCCTGCACTTTCCAGGGAATCCTCATACTGCACCAAAGGAGAGGTATACCTTTCCTCCTCCTCGACTTCCAGCTCTGCTGCTTCATTGAAGAGTGCTCCCTCCTTGAATGGTTCTGCCTCCCCTCTAGTTTCATGTCCTTCAGGATTTTCCGGTTCAAGTATGCTCGGCTGAGGAGAAATAGACCTAGATGGCTCCTCAACTGGTAGCCCTGGGGGAGAATCCTTCTTCTGCGCAGTATCCTTTGGAGAGGGAGTTCTTGATTTCCTCGTATAGACTTTTGTTTTCTCCCCTCCTGAGCTTTCCACATCAACAATAGGAGGCTCATCCTTTGATGCCCCTTGACCCTTCTTCTTTGAGGTCCTAGTTGTTCTGGTTTTCTTTGGTGGTGGAGGAACATCCTCCTCTTCAGCTTTTCCAGACTCTTCCTCATCAGAGGACTTGCTAAGTGTTAAGGTCTTCCACCTTCTCTTTCCCTTCGGCTTCCTTTTCGCTTCGGGTTCTCCTTCCTTAGGACCTCTGACCTTGATCTTGAAAAGGGAGCTCTTCACTATTTTCCCTTTGGGGTCATCCTCCCCGGATTCCTCAGAAGTCAACATGGGATTGAGGTCTCCCATCAAGTTGAAGGTGCAAGTTACCTTCACATTTTCCAGCTCCCAGATTTTATGTTTTACCCAAGAAAGAGTGAATTTCATTACAGGGGCCATTAGGTCCTCCAATTATATAGCCTCATCCTCATTCCAGTTAATATCCCCGGCTGGCTTGTCTTTCACTGCTTCATAGGCGTGGTCCTGTATCAAATTTATGTCATCCTCCAGTTGATCTGGGATCAACTTGACATTGTAATGCCTAACTGCCTCCACAGGGAGTCTGGAGTATCTCTTCTTTCTCGCCTCAAGGTCATCCTTGATATTGACCAAATAATCCTCTAGGTCATCCTTATGCCTATACTCCCTGGTAGCCTTCTTCTATGCTTCTCCAGTTATATCAAAGTTCATCCTTTTGGAGTGGAAGGAGAAACCATACGCTGCCAGTTCTTCCCCTGCAGGATGGGCTGATTAAATAGAGGGGCACATTTCTGCTACACCAATCCCGAGAGGGAAGTCTCCACCAAAGCCCGTCTTGTGCTTTTCCCTTTTCACAATGGCATCAAATTTTCTGATCTGCCTCACAACCTCCAACAAAACAAGGTGATCAGTAGGGTACCGAGGCAACTTGTAAGGGGCAACCGGGCATCCATCAATTCTGAGGTAGGTGAAGGTGGGGAACTGGATGAACCAGGCTCTGTAGTTCTTTACTAGCCCCTTGGCTCCGTCGGACAACCTGATGTGTTCATCATTCTGTAGCATCTAGGTGATATGCATTGTGAACGCATCGTTAGCCCTTTTGTAATCCTTATGCCCGAGATGCAATTTTGGATAGACCTCGTAGATTATATCCTATCCAAGCGTCCCTCGTGGGTTCAGACCCTTGTATGGGTAGGATATGGCTAGGACATACATCATATAAGAAGACAGTAAACTTCTTGGCCTCCAGGACATTCCTTAATTGCCTGTCAATTTCGGCACTGATGAGCCCTGCCCAGTGATAATTGGTCCCTTGTTCGATCTTGGTTATCACATGGACCATCCAACTTTCTAGCACCCTGGCAGTCCTCAAACCAGCCACTCTGCTCAAGAAGGTGATAGCATCATATACATCTGATCTAAACTTAACCCTGTGCAACTGCTTGGGAAACTTTGAATAATGGGACTTGGGTTTCTCCAACCACGAGTTGACTATTTGCTGAGCCTTGATGGGCTCATTCTCATAATATGTCTTCGCTGTTTCTATGTTCAGAGCACACACAGAAGGTAAGTTAGGCATGTTGAAGGCTTGTGCAATAGAGGTTGGACTGAAGTTGGCCAAGACCCTTCCCTCGGTGCTAACCACCCTCTGTGTATCGAAGTCATACTGTCTGGTGCACTCGAGAATTAGCTCATAGCACTGGACCGTGTGGAGGGAAGCCTGCCACATGCACCAGTCCGAAGTTCATCATTCCCTGCCTCAGGGCTGACAGATCCTTCTCAGCCGTCCGCTGCTTGAACTCCTCATATCTCCAGGCCCCAACATTGGTATCAGATACTTCAACCCACACAAAAGACACCTTGCTCTCGGGGAGCTGACTCTTCATATCTAATCATAACCATTCTGCTTCAGAGATGGATGACCCTCCTGTGCCACCGTTAGACTTCCCAGTAGCAGCTTTACTTGATTCGGCCTGGACATCCAAAAATCATCATTAGTATTCAATTGTTGTTCATATTTCAATCCAAAAGGTTAGCATAAATCATATAAATCAACTAAAATCCGTCACTACTGCTAATCCTTTGAAGATCTAGAAAAACAAAGCAGTCCGAAAAAATATCGCCATCCGGGAAAATACCATTGGGGTAGAATTTTGGAGAAATCCGACCCAGACGGATTCCTGTCACCAAAGCAACATTAGTCAAATGGATCATTAGTACAGATGAAAGATCAAAAGATAATCATGGAATTCACTCATTGGCAACAAGAAATAAGCATTTAACAATCATTCCATTAATCCTATCATTGAAACATCAATCAGGACGAAGCCAGACAGGAAAACCAGAGAAATCCGGATGGGACAAATTTTTGTGGACAGCTCAAAATGCTCCGAAAATTACCCCGACCCGCGAAATAAGCCCAAACCGGGAAAATCCGGAAGCGAGGAAATTTTGCGAAGACCTTGGAAACCCGATAAATGATGAAATGGGAAACAAAGGCCAAATGATCACGGGATCTCCTCCACCTGAGTTCTAATGGTCTCAAAACTGATGACAATCAAGAAAATTTAGAGCGCAAAGGATCCCAAATTCTCAGAAGCTTGCAAAGGACAAATTCCCATGCCAAAACAACGATGCCCTAATCTAGACAAATAACCCACCCGCCATTAAAACTAGGGGGAACCTTAAGGTTCAAAATATCAGCTAAGGATTCACTTAAGGCATTCGAATCTTCACAGGATGAGGCCAGCGTGATACAAGGACAGAACGGACAAATCATCCCAAATTTTCCATTCTGGGCTGAGCACCAATAAAACCCTAACTTCGCCAATAGCAAATTTCGCACTAAAAAGGGCAAGCAATCTAACCCAGAACCCCGTCTAAATGATACATACACCATCCAATGGATAAATAGAGCTCATAGGGCATGGGGAATAGGGTTCTACAACAAAAATGGGTCAAACCCAGACTCAATAAATGTGGAATCAAAACCCGGCAAAGGCCGACCCAAATGATCAACATTAAAAACAGAAGAACCCAATCATGGCGTAAACAAACAAGAGGAGTCATCGACCACCTACCATGGATCAAAGCGGACAGAATTCAGGCGCGAGGAGGAAACCAAGAAGCAAGCACATCCAAGCAATGAGAACTTTAGCCAGCATCACTCCAATCAATCCACACTCAAACAACTCAAACCAATCTTCAAGGCACAAATGAGAATTTCTAATCGCTAGAGCAAAAGCAGATGAGTGAACGAAGTTAGAATGATGCTCAAAGTGCCCTAAATCAGCCCATATACCCATCTGAGCGAAGGTACCTTAGTCATTAATGCGTGACAAGACATTTCTGACAAATCCAAAAACTCGAGCCCAAAACCTAATTTTGAAAAATCTGGGAATACGCAAAAATTTGAATGGACAGGAATTTCATAGGAATTGCAGAAATCGGTAAGATAACGAAGATCGGGATTTTAGCCAAGTCTGGGAAAATCCACCCAAAACGGAAAATCCTGGGATTAAGCAGAAACCCAGATTCGAAGAATTTGGCCAGATACAGACAAAGGGCCAAGCTCGGGAAAATCTGCCAGAGCTGGAAAATCCTGGGGTCAGGTGCAAACCCGGAGTTTGCTTAGGACTCAATTTCAATCAATTCAAACCTCAAGGCAAGGTCAAAGCCAGCAAGATCAACACGTCAAGACCCTAAAAAGATAAGTCCCCTAAAACCAAAGGTCAAAGACACTAGAAAAGAGGGTCCCTACTCCAAGTGGGGCGTGTGTGCAAAAACTGCACAACAAATGGCGACTCTGCTGGGAAAATGCTCCTGAGCATTTTGATGACAAACTAGAATCAAGAACCCATAACTCATGGTTTCAACTCAGATACCTAGCCACCACCCTAAGTTAAAACAAAGAAACTCCCAGCCATTCAAACATTCCTATACCTGGGTCTAATTGTGTGCACATGCATTTATTACCTACCCTTAGTTGCAAGAAGAACCAGACTTGGTATGAATAGGCTACGTAAAGATTCATACTCTAAAAGTAACCTGGATAGAGCCTCGCTGCCAGTCAGACGTCCATAGCCCCGACAAGGTTATCACTGTGATCCTCCTGAACATAGCTCTACTGCCAGCCAGGCGTCTATAGCCCCGGTAGAGATATTCAGATCCCCTTGATAAGTTGAATTCAAATTTCTTGACTTTCATATTTTTCTCTTTTTTTTTTTTTGATATTTCTTTTCTTTTCACTCATTTTCTTCAACCTTTGAACAGTGAAGTTCACACTCAGGGCTGAGAACCATAGTGGCACCAGAGCAGAAAAGGATTTTTCACCTGTTCAAACCTCATAAGGACCTCTTACAACTTCACGTATATTAAGGATTAGAAGTATAGACCCCAATATATTCCTGTTAATCTGACTAGAGAACCTCTGCCTTAGCATAAGGATAAATGACATAGGGTAAGGAGTCCGTACCATGGCGTCCTGGAAGGATGATTAAAGTTTGTAAGGGAAATACCAAGAACATCAAACCTGCTTTATCATCATTGCCATACAGATGCACCAAAAGATCCTCAAAAGGAAAGGAACCAAGAGTAAGAACAACGCAAACCAAAACAAACAAACAAAAGCAAACCTACCCTAATCAAAGCAAAGCAAGCAAACTGAAAGGGAAACCTACTCTAACCAAACAACAAGCAAAGCAACCTAAACTAACTATTTACAAAGCAAAGAACTGAAAATAACTCAAGACTAGAAATAATGTTTTAGATATTGCCCATTGACAGGTAGTGGTATGTCTTCTCCCGTGAGAGTCCTCAAACGGAAGACATTATCTCCCAGTATTTCGGCAATCTAATATGGGCCAAGCCACAATTTATCAAATTTTCCATGGTTCCCTTTCTGATCATGAGGCTTATCCTAGTATAGGACAAGGTCAGAAATCCTGAAGGCTTTTACTTTAGCCCTCTTATCAAACCATCTTTTAACTACCCCCTGATGTTTGGCAAAATTCTCTAGAGCATTGTCTCGTTTCTCCTCAAGGTGCAGTAATTCCGTTAACCTATCCTCCCGTCTGTCCCCTTCATCATAAAACTGATTTATAAACTGTAGAGTTGGGATCTTGAATTAGATAGGGAAAACTAGTTCCAGACCGTACACTAAATGATAAGGAGACGTACCAATGGAGGACTTAACTCTGGTACGATCTACCCAAAGAGCAAACAGAAGCTGGGTGTGCCAATATTTTGGGTTCCTCTCTAACAACTTACGAATGACAGTCAATAGGTTCTTATTAGAGGACTCTACTAAGCCATTTCCCTGGGGGTAATAATTAGAAGCAAACTTCACAATTATTCCATGATCAAAAGCCCAGTTTGAGAATTTCAAAGATGCAAAGGCAAGACCATTATCACAAACAACAGCAATAGGACATCCAAACCGATTAAGAATGGCTGACTCTAAGAAATCAATCACCACATCTGATGTGCATTGTCTACAAGCAAAAGCTTCAGTCCACCTTGTAAAGTAATCAGTGATAGTAAGAATGTACCTGTGTCCTGCAGAAGATGGTGGATTGATGGGGCCTATGAAATCCATACCCCATTGAGCAAAAGGTCTTACCTTGGTGACCGGTTGGAGTGGGAGTGCCGCACACCTTTCTCTTGTTGCTGCAGTCTGGCAAGTGTGACAGGTCCATACATATTGATGAACATCCTTGAACAATGTAGGCTAGTAATACCCTGCCCTCAAAATCTGATTTGTAGTAGCAATAGCTGAACCATGACCAGTACCGTACTTCTTATGGAACTCGTTCATCACTCTCTCAGCTTCCTATTTCCCAAGACACCTTAAATAAATACCTTTGTGATTTTTCTTGTACAGGATAGCTCCTTTCAGCATGAAACCGCCACTTTTCAACCTTAAGTCTCGCCTCTGTACTGCATTAAGGTGAGCTGGAGGTCATTGATTCAACAGATAATACACTATATTGTCATACTAGCCGTCTAGGAAAACCTCTTCAACATTATAGTTCTGAACAGATAATTCAAAGCCTATCTCTTCCATAGTCTGGGTGAGTCCTTGCCCTCTTACCAACTTCATAGGCTAGATCTCAATGTCATACTCTTGTAACATGGTCACCCATTTAGCTCTGTGCTCCCCTAATTCATTATGCATTAGGAGTAACTTAACTGTGGAATCAGGAACAATTGCAAACACCTTATTTCTGAGAATATAATGCCTAAATTTCTTTACTACTCGAACAAGGGCATATGCTTGCTTTTCTACACTTGGGTATTTCAACTCGGCATCCTTTAATGGTGCACTCATGAAAGCAATGGGATGCTCATTCCCCTCGTCAGACTTTTGAGTCAGCATTCCAACACATGAATGGTCTGAAGCAAAGGAATAGATATAAAAGGGTTTACTATAATCTGGGCTCACCAATACTGGAGCATTAGCAATGACTCTCTTAATCTCGACAAAGGCCTCCTTCGCTTCTGTAGTCCATTCGATCTTGGCATCTTGTTTCAACATGGAATTTAATGGCTTCACAATTTTATCAAATCCAGTGATGAATTTTTTGACAAAATTAATCTTACCAAAGAAGGACTTCATCTCCTTTTTGCTGGCAGGCAGCTGAATTTTCAGGATGGCCTCCACTCTCTCTAGATCTATAGTAATTCCTTTATCTGATATCACATGCCCTAACAGCTTTCCTTTTGTTACCCCGAAGATACACTTCTTGGGATTCAAGGATATGCCAAATTCTCTGCATTTTTGGAACACTTTGTGCAGATCTGAGATATGATCCCCTCTATTTTTGGAGAAAACAGTCAGGTCATCCATGTAAATGATGATGCATTTCCCTATAATATCCTTAAAGGCGATGTCCATAGCCCTTTGGAATGTAGCTCCAGCATTGATGAGTCCAAATGGCATCCTCCTGTAGGCAAAGGTACTCCACTTAGTTGTGAAAGCTGTCTTGTGTCTGTCCTCATACTGGACCATCACTTGATTGTATCCTGAATAACTGTCCAAGAAGGACATCATCTGAGAACCATTAACCACTTGAAGCACCTCGTCCAAAGAGGGAACTGGATAGTTATCTTTTTCTAATGATCTGTTCAGATTTCTAAAATCAATGCAGAGCCTAATTTCTCCATTCTTTTTTCTTACTGGAACCAGGTTTACCACCCATGTTGAATGCCTGACAGGGAATATGATTCTGGCAGACAATAATTTTTGGACTTCCTTCTGTATTAGTGGTTCCAGTATTGCATTGATAGGTCTTTGTCTCTGTCTGAAAGGCTTGGCATCTGACTTTAGGGGTATGGTATGAGTTATGATGGATATATCATAGGTCTTCAAGTCCTCATAACTCCAGGCTGCTATATCTGGAAAGTCATGTACGGCTTTGATTATACCGTGTCTTTCTTCTAGAGTGCATACCTTGTCAATGAAAATATTCTTAATATTATCCTCAGTTCCCACATTGTGAGTGTCACACTATCCACTGATGGACTCCTTCTTTGACTCTTGTTCCTGACCCCTAATCTTATCCATATCAAAAATTCGTTCCAACTGCACCATTCCCCTGGGAATAGTATTAGACTTCAGATTCAGTACACCTTCTAGATCCAATTCTACTTCCTGAGGTTCTGTTTCATCAATGATCTGTGAAGCAAAAACATCTGTATTTGTGATGAAGTCAAGAATATGTTTATCATCCTCAAACACCTGAAAGTTAGTCACATTATCTTGGACTGATGGTACAGGAGTCAATTCAACAATAAACTTCTTCAATCCTGACAGAGATAGAGGCTGCAGAGTGCTAGCTGCTTGAGCCAGAGAATCAACAGTTTGATTCCTCTTCTGTGGGATCAGTTGGATATTAAAAGGGTTAAATCCCTCAATGAGGTCCCACACTCTATGTCTGTAGTTGGTCATTCTCCTATCATGGTATGAATACTGCTTTCTTACTTGTTTGACTACTAACTCTGAATCTCCAAAAACTTGCAGAATCTTAACCCTTTTCTTAAGGGCCATGAGAAGCCCATGAATTAAAGCTTCATACTCTGCTACATTATTGGTGCAATGAAATTGGAGCCTATGGGCTGCAAAGAAGTTTTTACCTTTTGGAATGATCAGCTCAAACCCCACTCCAGCTCCATGCTTGGACTTAGATCCGTCAAATTTGAGAGTCCAGTATTCTGCAGTGGTATTTTTCTTTATTCTGTCTTTTGGCTTATCAGTGTTAGAGGGTTCCTCAGTCACCACAGGTTTCTTCCCTTTATATTTATCTTGAGGACCATCCCTTTCTGCCCTCGCAACTTGAGTTGGACTTAGGCGCTTCTGTACTTGTTCTACTGCTGTCTGGCACATGCAACATTCCAACTCTAAATGAGAAGCGTTATGGACTTTACACCAATTTGGTAAGAGTAACTCCCTAAAGCTTGTCATATTTCCTAGGTGACTCTGGTTCTCCATACACTGCTTAATAAATTCCTGGAAACTGTCTAATAGGCCGATCTGGCTGTCCTCAGATTTTTCTTCCTCTTCAACTGATTCTGTCAAGACTTCAACATGGCTTGACCCTGTCTCAACATTCGTAGGCATCGAGTGTAGCATCAACACCTCTTCTACATCTGATTCTTCATATTGAGCCAATAGCAGGTAATTTCCCATTCCAACTTCTGATATCAGTACTTCTGTTGAAGTCTTTTGGTATTCTGTAATCATGTACTTCATTCTAGGCTCTCTCTCAATCTTGATCTGATTAGGCACTCCTTTCCAGGGAAGCCACATGTGAGAGTGGTCAGTGGCCACATACCCATTCAAAGTCTTCGTAAAATCTCTTCCTAAAATTAAACCATATGCATCAGGGATATTAGCCTCCTGAATGTTGATAACCTGTTGGATCCTTGGATCTGAAGCTATCTGCATGTGAATCATGTTAAGTTCTCCAACATACTTAGTTCAGTTCTGTCCAACTGAGTCACCTTCTTCTAAGAGTCAGCAGGTGTAATCCCTAGAGCTCTACAAACTCTGAATGGCATCACGTTGGTGGAAGCACCTAAATCTAACAAGCAGTTATGCAAATTCTTACCGAATATATGGACAGAGATAAAAAATGGTGGGGTTTTTGTCTTTCCTTGAAACAAAGTGGGATGAGTATCCACCTGGGCCACTTGAGTCCTATCCTTTTCCTTTCCCTTATCTCCAGGGGGCGGGTTGGTCCAATTTTGTTCCTGGTCTTGTGTCCTTACGGGCTGAAAACTGGAAGTCTGGCCGACATGCTCACCAGAAGACTTATCCAATAACTTTGAATTTGCATCATAGGTACCTAAGACAACCTTCCTAATTGCAGGGAACCTTAACAACTTAAATGCAGAAAGATTTACCTTTAGTTTCTTAAACTCCTCTGCAACATACGAAGCCATTTGCTCCTCACTCATATTAGTAGAGACTTCCTTAGAAGGTTCTTTTGCCTTATCCTTGCTTACTTGAACAACCTTTTCCTTCTGTGGTTCAGTTTGAGTCTGTCTGTCCTTCAAAAGGTACTGCTTGGAGACATGTGGATAAGACGGGTTGTTACTGGCATTAGGATCTAGAGGAGTACTAAAGTTGTTGGGAGGAATGGAAGTTGTAAAAGGTCCCCTAGGTTGTGGATGTCTATGAGGCATATCTCTCAATCCTTGTCTCTGAAACATCTCTACTTCTTCAACATAAGCTTCCTCTTGATCAAGGGGGCCATTGTCATTCATCGTTTCTTCATTAAACAACTGAGCTGCTTCATCTCCATTACAAATCTGATCTGTTTCATCTTCCTGGGAATCAGGTTCTTCTGGTACATTTTCCTTGCTGGCTAGAAAAGGAGCATGATTTAATACCAGTGCAAGAGAATCATAGGAGTTAGAAGGAACAATCTCCTGTCCATTCACATTGTTCTCTACCTCATACTGAAAAATAGAGGAAGCAGTTTGGAACTCTGGACATTCCAATTCTGAATGCTGACTTGTCTTATGAAGCTTGCACCATCCTGATAGGGCTGCTTCAGCCAGATATACACCATTAGGAGGTTTGTCTTGACTGACCGACTGGTTTGCAAGTTGATTGACAATCTGATTAGCAGGCTGGTCCAATGGGGTGGGAACTCCTCCATTATTAGGCCCTGTATTCCAAGTTCTATTCTATCCTTGTGGTGGCCTTTTATCAAATCCCGATCCACTACCTTGGCCTCTATCAAAGTTTTGCCTCCTATCATTATTGAAACCTCTATCATTGTTGTAACCCCTATCCTGATTATACCCCCTGTCATTATAGAATCCTCTATCATTACGCTGTCCCCTGTCAAAATTCTACCCATGTGAAAACTCTCTGTTTTGATTAGATTGCATACCCTTCTGGGTAGCTTGTAATTGGTTGTTCTGGTTTCTTAAGTAAGTCACTTCTAGATTTAGCTTCTTTATCTGTTCAGCCATTTCATCAATCCTTTCCCTATTTGGATCCCGATAAGGATGCTGATTTGGATTACTCTGAGAAGGGACAGGCATTGTAGCAGATCCCAGAGACTGATGCAACACCTAAGAATTCTGCAAATAAGCATGGAAGCTATTCGGTTGTGACGGGTACATAGGCTGATTAACCTGTTGTTGAGGGAAGTTTGTCACAGGGGAGATCTGGCTCATGAGGTGACCAGGGTGTGGTACCATAGGTAATTGAGGGACTAGATTCATGATTAGGGTATGATTGGTGAGAGCCTGATTTACTACTTAAATCTGGTTGGGATGTGCAACTGGTCCCAGAGAAGGTAATGGCCCAGTCAAGTGTTGCCTCAGATCTGTACTAAGCTTGATAGCCTCTGTATAAGCATCAGTCAGGGTACCTGGAGGGTTGGGTCTCCATTTCAAAAAGGTTGATGTTAGTCTATCCAAAGCTTCATAATAGACTCCCAGGGTAGTACCATCATCCAAAACATATGGGTCTTGTAATCTGGTGAATGCACGGTGGAACCTATTATTGAAACTGGCTATTGGTTCATTAACCTCTCTCTTAACCTTGATGAACTGTAGGTATAACTCATTAGCACTGATGGGAATTCTAAATTTCTATAAAAAGGCCTTTTCAAGATCATTCCAATTAAGAATTGAACCGGCAAGGAGATGGTTGTACTAGTAAAAGGCTTCTTCTCTTAGTGAATAAGGAAACAACCTACAGGCAACATCCTCATGAACAATCCCTCTATCTTTGAGACAGGTTTGGAAAATTCTTATGTGTTCTTCCACAGTCCTATTTGGGTCATTTGCATGGAATTTTGAATAGAAATACTTAGGGTTTTTGGGCATTACATTGTAAGCCTGGAAGAACAATGGTGATGGATTATTGGCGAGGAAATCCATTGGTAAGAGTGGGGGTGGCGGCGGTGGTTGGTTAATCACAGGCTAATGATGTTGAATGGGAACCTCTTCAGGGATGGGTATAGCCTCAGCTTCAGGATCTGAAGAAATGGATGATGTTGGTGAAGGGATGGGTGATGTCGATTCTCTCCTTTCTCGGGTCCTTCTTGACCTAGTGGGGAACTGTAGCTCTTCTAAATCTTCCTCCCCTGTGGTAGATCTGGTATTTCTCCTATATCTCTCTAGAGATATGGCATTCAAGAAATGATCCAGTGTGCTCATTCATGCCCTCCTTCTAGTGCCAATCTGTTGATGGTGTTTTTTGCACAGCAACAACTCAGATAGAATACAATATTCTATCTCTCTTGAAAGGTAATCCTCCACAATAAATTACTAAAAATCACCCCAAGGTCTCTCGGGTGTTAGGTCATAATAGTGCATAAACAGCTCAGATAAAATGTGAAATGCTAGTAATCACAATCGGACCTTATTACAAGCAAACTATATCTTTCAACTTATCAGATCTGACAATATGATAATCTTAAATTCTAAATCTAACCGAATAATAAAGAAACAACAAAAGATAGGGATGCAAGGAAGTGATAAGATCTAAACTATTACTAGGATAAGCAATGCCAATGACATATATTTGGGATGGACCTATCTCAAATAACCAGTTCTTGTTCGACCCACAATGCAATCTTATGAGGAATATAGATTTTCAAATCATAGACATTCATCTACAATCAAACTTAAGCACATTGAATATACGGTCCAGGTTGACTTTACCAGCCTACTACAATCAGATAGTTACTGGGAGTATAGACCAGAGATAGCTACAAACATTCCAAATATGAAATCATAAACATCATTTATCAAACTGAAACTAATTTATTTTTGGATACTAAACCCTAAATCTTCAAGAAATTTAAAAGATAGAACAAAGGAACCATGCAAGATGGAATAACACAAGAGATTGCACCAGGAAAACCACAATGTCTTCAATTGTATTAATCACCAAAATGCTGCAACAATTCGACTGTTCTGATACAATATTTGCTTCAAGAAAATCAAAATACTCTAACTCTTGCTCTTTAATTTATAATGTCTTCTTGCTAATGTCTAACCCTTTATAATGAGGCAAGAATGCCTATTAATAGCAAATCCCAAGGTATGTCGGCCCAGCCAAACATTTTTACAAAAAAAGAAACCACCCAAAATAGGTCGGCCAAGGAGAAAAATCAAATTAAGGCACACATTAAATGCCATCATCCAGGTCGGCCTTGACACAATCTTCAATGCAGTCCCGTTCAATGCATGCCCCATGATAATAGGGAAGCACAAATCTCAAAATAAGCATCAACCGCTTCTTCCCTTATCCTTTCTTCCCCAATGAACCCTGCACCCTCAAGAACATTCCGTCCAACTCGGCAACAGGTGGCAAAGGAAAAATATTAAGTCGGCATTTAATTGAGTCGATTTCTTCCTTGGACCGCTCAACAGTTTTACTCCAATCTTCCTTGCTAGACAGATACTTGTCCATCACTACCATGTAGGTGGCTACATCATCAAGCTGGTGGCAGGTGACAACTCCTTCTGCATCTGGGGCATAAACTTCATGCCACCATTCCTTCAATTGTTCCAAGCTCAGATATTTAGGAGCTATCTTCTTCCTACCTGTCATTATCTCAAAGAAGGCGATGCATCCGTCATATACTGCAGTAAGCTCACTGTCAATTGATTTCCTTCATTTATGTATCTTCTTCAGAGCCTTCTGCCTAATTTGCAGAGCCTCAAACCACTCCCAAGGTTCATCCAATTTGGAGGAGGGAAGGATACCATCCTTAGCCAGTTGCTCTTTTCCATGTCCTATGACGACCCTCGATTTTTGCAGCAAAAGATCCATGTCTTCCTTATCCTGTGACAGCACATGCTCCAACAGCTTTTTGGCCCAGACTGCATCCTTCCCAACAGACAGAATGTCCTTGATGGTATCATCTCCTTTCGTTTGCACACTCACCAGCTAGTCTATTGTAGCTTGAGCTGAGGCTTTTAATTTCTCAATTCTGGAGATGGTTTCCTTGGGCAAAAAATCGGGAGTAGCAGATGAAGAAGGATGGAGTGACTGCAAGGGTTTCATCACTTCCTCCAAACATTTCTTTAGTCTCTCATTCTCTCTCCTTAGCTCATGTTTGGTTTGAGTTTCCTTCCTCAACCTGCCCATAATTACTGTGCTGGACCCTTCAAATTCTTCTATATCTTGTTCCATGGAAGCCGATCCAAGGTTGATAGTCTGAATATTGTAGTCTTGACCAGTGACTTACTCTCTTGTTTTATCCACGGCAGGAGTGTTAATATGGACAACCCTGTTATGTGTTTCATCTCTTTCCACCCTTGAGATCACCTTTGCTGCCTTCTTTTTCTTTCCTTTATCAATTTTCGACAGCATTTCGTCCCAGTCCAAGGTGGTATCCTCAATAATCACTTGTTTTTTCCTTGCAAGTTCCTTCTCTAGCCAATCTGGGGTTTTAAGGTCAATCCGGATTTCTTTCGTCATAATTTCTTCCGGTTCTTCTGTCGGTTTTTCTTCTTCCTCTGTAGTTGCCTTATCATCCTCCTTCTCCGGAAGCTGCTCACCTTGATCAATTTCCTCAAGTTCTACCTCTGGATGCACTGGTGATGGAGTCTTAGCAGGGATATTTTCCCCTGGCTCAGGTGATCCGCGGCCCCTGTCACTTTTTGGGGAATCCTCATACTGCACCAAACGAGAGGTATACCTTTCCTCCTCCTCGACTTCGAGCTCTGCTGCTTCATTGAAGAGTGCTCCCTCCTTGAATGGTTTTGCCTCCCTGCTAGTTTCATGTCCTTCAGGATTTTCCGATTCAAGTATGCTCGGTAGAGGAGAAACAAACCTAGATGGCTCCTCAACTGGTAGCCCTGGGGGAGAATCCTTCTTCTGCACAGTATCCTTTGGAGAGGGAGTTCTTGATTTCCTCGTATAGACTTTTGTTTTCTCCCCTCCTGAGCTTTCCACATCAACAATAGGAGGCTCATCCTTTGATGCCCCTTGACCCTTCTTCTTTGAGGTCCTAGTTGTTTTGGTTTTCTTTGGTGGTGGAGGAACATCCTCCTCTTCAGCTTTTCCAGACTCTTCCTCATCAGAGGACTTGCTAAGCGTTAAGGTCTTCCACCTTCTCTTTCCCTTCGGCTTCCTTTTCGCTTCGGGTTCTCCTTCCTTAGGACCTCTGACCTTGATCTTGAAAGGGGAGCTCTTCACTATTTTCCCTTTGGGGTCATCCTCCCCGGATTCCTCAGAAGTCGACATGGGATTGAGGTCTCCCATCAAGTTGAAGGTGCAAGTTACCTTCGCATTTTTCAGCTCCCAGATTTTATGTTTTACCCAAGAAAGAGTGAATTTCATTACAGAGGCCATTAGGTCCTCCAATTCTGTAACCTCATCCTCATTCTAGTTAATATCCCCGGCTGGCTTGTCTTTCACTCCTTCATAGGCGTGGTCCTGTATCAAATTTCTGTCATCCTCCAGTTGATCCGGGATCAACTTGACATTGTACTACCTAACTGCCTCCATAGGGAGTCTGGAGTATCTCTTCTTTCTCGCCTCGAGGTCATCCTTGATATTGACCCAATAATCCTCTATGTCATCCTTATGCCTGTACTCCCTGGTAGCCTTCTTCTATGCTTCTCTAGTTATGTCAAAGTTCATCCTTTTGGAGTGGAAGGAGAAACCATACGCTGCCAGTTCTTCCCCTGTAGTATGGGTTGATTGAATAGAGGGGCACATTTCTGCTACACCAATCCCAAGAGGGAAGTCTCCACCAAAGCCCGTCTTGTGATTTTCCCTTCTCACAATGGCATCAAATTCACAGATCTGCCTCACAACCTCCAACAAAACAAGGTGATCAGTAGGGTACCGAGGCAACCTGTAAGGGGCAATTGGGTATCCATCAATTTTGAGGTAGGTGAAGGTGGGGAACTAGATGAACCAGGCTCTGTAGTTCTTTACTAGCCCCTTGGCTCCGTCAGACAACCTCATTTATTCAGCATTCTGTAGCATCCGGGTGATATGCATTGTGAACACATCGTTAGCCCTTTTGTAATCCTTATGCCCGAGATGCAATTCTGGATAGACCTCGTAGATTATATCCTATCCAAGCATCTCTCATGGGTTCAGACCCTTGTATGGGTAGGATATGGCTAGCAAATACATGATATAAGAAGACATAGTAAACTTCTTGGCCTCCAGGACATTCCTTAATTTCCTGTCAATTTTGGCACTGATGAGCCTTGCCCAGTGATAATTGGTCCCTTCTTCGATCTTGGTTATCACGTGGACCATCCAACTTTCTAGCACCCCGGCAGTCCTCAAACCAGCCACTCTACTCAAGAAGGTGATAGCATCATATACATCTAATCTGAACTTAACCCTGTGCAACTGCTTGGGCAACTTTGAATAATGGGACTTGGGTTTCTCCAACCACGAGTTGACTATTTGCTGAGCCTTGATGGGCTCATTCTCATAATATTTCTTTGCTATTTCTATGTTTAGAGCACACACAGAAGGTAAGTCAGGCATGCTGAAGGCTTGTGCAATAGAGGTCGGACTGAAGTTGGCCAAGACCCTTCCCTCGGTGTTAACCACCCTCTATGTATCGAAGTCATATTGTCTGGTGCACTCAAGAATTAGCTCATAGCACTGGACCGCTAGAGGGAAGCCTGCCACATGCACCAGTCTAGAGTTCATCATTCCCTACCTCAGGGCTAACAGATCCTTCTCAACCGTTCGCTGCTTGAACTCCTCATATCTCCAGGCCCCAACATTGGTATCAGATACTTCGGCCCACACAGAAGACACCTTGCTCTCGGGGAGCTAACTCTTCATATCTAATCGTAACCATTCTGCTTCAGAGATGGATGACCCTCTTGTGCCACCCTTAGACTTCCCAGCAACAACTTTACTTGATTCGGCCTGCACATCCAAAAATCATCATTAGTATTCAATTGTTGTTCATATTTCAATCCAAAAGGTTAGCATAAATCATATAAATCAACTAAAATCTGTCACTACTGCTAATCCTTTGAAGATCCAGAAAAACAAAGCAGTCCGGAAAAATATCACCATCCGGGAAAATATCGTCGGGGTGGAATTTTGGAGAAATCCGACCCAAACGGATTCCTGTCGCCAAAGCATCATTAGTCAAATGGATCATTAGTACAGATGAAAGATCAAAAGATAATCATGGAATTCACTCATTGGCAACAAGAAATAAGCATTTAACAATCATTCCATTAATCCTATCATCGAAACATCAATCGGGACGAAGCCAGATAGGAAAACTGGAGAAATCCGTATGGGATGGATTTTCTCAGATAGCTCAAAATGCTCCAGAAATTACCCTGGCCTATGGAATAAGCCCAAACTGGGAAAATCCGGAAGCGAGGAAATTCTGCGATGACCTCGGAAACCCGATAAATGATGAAATGTGAAACAAAGGCCAAATGATCATGGGATCTCCTCCACCTGAGTTCTAATGGTCTCAAAACTGACAACAATCAACAAAATTTAGAGCGCAAAGGATCCCAAAGTCTTAGAAGCTTGCAAAGGACAAATTCCCATGCCAAAACAACAATGCCCTAATCTGGACGAATAACCCACCCGCCATTAAAACTAGGGGGAACCTTAAGGTTCAAAATATCGGCTAAGGATTCACCTAAGGCATCCGAATCTTCACAGGATGAGGCTAGCGTGATACAAGGACAGGACAAACAAATCATCCCAAATCTGCCATTCTGGGCCGAGCACCAAGAAAACCCTAACTTTGCCAATAGCAAATTTCGCACTAAAAAGGGCAAGCAATCTAACCCAGAACCTCGTCTAAAGGATACATACGCCATCCAATGGATAAATAGAGCTCATAGGGCATGGGGAATAGGGTTCTACAACAAAAATGGGTCAAACCCGGACTCAATAAACGCGGAATCAAAACCCGGAAAAGGCCGACCCAAATGATCAACATTAAAAACAGAAGAACCCAATCGTGACGTAAACAAACAAGAGGAGTCATCGACCACCTACCATGGATCAAAGCGGATAGAATTCAGGCGCGAGGAGGAAACCAAGAAGCAAGCGCGTCCAAGCAATTAGAACTTTAGCCACCAGCACTCCAATCAATCCACACTCAAATGACTCAAATCAATCTTCAAGGCACAAATGAGAATTTCTAATCGCCAAAGCAAAAGAAAATGAGTGAACGAAGTTAGAATGATGCTCAAAGTACCCTACATTCACCCATATACCCATCTGAGCGAAGGTACCTTAGTCATTAATGCGCGACAAGACATTTTTGACAATCCAGAAACCTGAGCCCAAAACGGAATTTCAAAAAATCTGGGAATATGCAAAAATCCGAATGGACAGGAATTTCGCGGAAATGTAGAAACTGGTAAGATAACGAAGATTGGGATTTTAGCCAAGTCCGGGAAAATCCACCCAGAACGGAAAATCTCGGGATCAAGCAGAAACCCGGATTCAGAGAATCCAGCCAGATACAGACAAAGGGCCAAGCCCGGGAAAATCCACCAGAGCTGGAAAATCCCGGGGTCAGGTGAAAACCCGGAGTTTGCTTAGAACTCAATTTCAATCAATTCAAACCTCAAGGCAAGGTCAAATCTAGCAAGATCAACACGCCAAGACTCTAAAAAGATAAGTCCCCTAAAACCAAAGGTCAAAGACACCAGAAAAGAGGGTCCCTACTCCAAGTGGGGCGTGTGTGCAAAAACTGCACAACAGAATCAAAGTGCAAATTGGAAGCTTCAGAATCCTCATTTGAAAATCTATAAATTCAAAAGTGGACTCATTCACCATGAGTGGTGAATGAGTCCCACTCTAGGGTCAATTTTTAGTTTTCTACATTTTTGAGTACCCTTTTGTCATAAACGAGTTTAGGTACAATTTGGCAGAATTGGGACTGATTCACCCAGAATGGTGAGTGAGTCCCTCTATAATTAAATTTTAGAAGCAATTTTGTGTCTCCATCCACATTCCAGTTTCACACTTTTAGTTTGGTTCATTTCTATTAAGTTTTACATTCATTCTTAGTTCATTGTTGCATTACGTAATGTGTTTTCAAACAAGTTGTTTTCCTTTAGTTTCTACTCATTATTCAATCAGTATCATTTGTTTCTTACATTCAAGCATTATATCTAGGAATATTTCATCCTTATTCTATCCATATTGCATTGAATTTGAATGTAACATGAGCATTTTTGGCTCATCTTTCTCCTTCTAGGTGAAAAACACTAGGAGAGCTAGAAAGCAAATGGGTGCCAAAAATCTATGCTACAATCCTAATCCACATTCCCTATGCACTTAACCCTATAATATCAACCCTATACCTTAAACACTAAATGAAGCAGGGAGGGGGTGACACAAAACCCTCTCTATTGATTTAATTTCAACACACACACAAGTATGAAAGAAACTACAACATGAAACTTTCATTAAAATGGAAAATCTGCAATTACAAAATAATAAAGTCTCATTGAGACTATGGCCGCCACATATGCCCTTTACAACATCATAGAATTCCTTACAAAAATCTGCAACATTAAATAGAATTTATGTGCTTCTCAAGCACTACAACCAACCCACATGCACACTCTGTCACTCCTCGATAATGGCTGCAAATAAATTATTGAAGCCTTCAACTTTGCTGCAATTTCTTCTTAGAGAAAAATCCACCTCAAATTATGAGTTTCCTCCTTTGAAAACTAACTTCAAAATGTAAATGAATTATCTTTTATTACCAACTTTCCAAATTTTCTAGAAAGAAATGAAATTCAATTTCATTTCCATTTCAAATTCAAAAATCATCTTTCCCAAAATTCCAAGGAGATAATTTATAAATTGAAATTTCAAAAATAAAAAATCAAACTTCTCACTTGTGCAAGCAACCAGTCTCACACACACTTTATCGATAGTTTCCAAAATTGAACTCACTCATCAAAGTTTCCAATTTGATTAGATGGGCCCCCACTTTGATAGTCCCTATTTTTTAGGGATTTTTGGAAGTTGAGATTTTATTTTAAGTTAAAATCTTAAAAATCTCCTTTAACTTGCAAAAATCTAAATTTTGAATTTTTGCCCTTCCATTTCCTTTGCAACACCTGCTTTTTCAGAATAATCATTCAACGTGAATTGTTAATGTAATTTAATTTAAATTTACATTATTACATTAATTACAAATATTTGTGGCAACCATTTATTGAAAACCAAACCAAATTAAAAAAAAATAAATTTGGTTGATGCAAGATTGCACGAGCCCATGGATGCTCCTGCATCACTAAACCTTTCACCCTCAACCCTCATAGGGGGAGAAAGAGAGAGGGGGAGGGAGGGATTGGGGAGAGGGAGAGGTTGGGAGGGAAAGAGGAGATAAAGATAAGTAGAGAGGGAAGGAAAGGTAGAGAGACATGAGAGATAAAGAGTAGATAAGGAAGGAAAAATGGAGGGAGAGGCATGGAGGAAGATAGAGAGAGATGAGAGAGAGGCTAGATAGAGAGTAGTAAAGAGAGTGTGGTAGGGAGTGATAGAGGGATATGTGGGTAGAGAGGGATAGGTGAGATGGAGAGAAATAGAGAGAGATAGAGATATAGGGAAGGAGGGAGAGAGGATGAGAGAGGTGAGGAAGGGAGAGAGATAAATAGGGATATGTAAGATAAATATAAGTAGAGAGAGAATGGTGACATATAGAGGAGAGAGTTAGAGAGACAGAAAGAGAGAATGGTGAGATAGAGATGAGTGAGAGAGAAAGAGGGTGAGAGAGAAGTGAGAGAGAGTGGGAGAGAGAGAGGTAGAGGGAGGGAGAGGAGAGATAGAGAGTAGATAGGGGGAGG
>VDFB02271358.1:997504101-997577122 GCA_007258455.2 Sequoia sempervirens
AGAGAAGGGAGGGAGGGAAGCAGAGTAGGAAGGAGATAGAGGGGTGTGACAGAGTGAGGGGAGAGAGAGAGGAAGGGGGAGAGAGAGGTAGTGGAGAGATAGAGAGTAAAGAGAAGGAGAGAGTGAGAGAGAAAGATGACACAACTTGCTGACTACTAAAATTTAACCTTTCGATTATTGAATTTTGACATGTTGATTCTTGAAATTTGACTAAGTATGAAATTTTTAAGATCTTCCAAAAACTATAATTTTCATTATAACTCTTAGATATCCAAAACCACTCTCTAACATCCTACCTATATACATGAAATATAACATAAAGTATAAGAAATTAAATGTCCAAATGTAAATGTCAACTTATACTTAAATTTTTATTTCATGTATATAGTTTCCTTGAAAGATAACAAGAAGAAAGAGACAAGAAAAAGAGAAGAAAAGAATTCCAATGTAGACCAAAATATGAGCGCATTATAACATGCTCGTGTTTTGGAAATGCATTCGTAAAACAAAAAATCCATGTCAAAACTAAGATATAATGCATGTACATTATATATTGCTTTGGGAATCCCCAAGCCTTGGGATTAGTATTTTCCTTGGAATACCAACCCAAAGGCTTGGAGGGAATTTCCAACAACCAGAGACATGTTTTTGCAAATTCTACAATATTTCATATAATTGGGTTTGTGCTCACCATCAGGATTGCACATGTTTCAATATCAAATAAATCAAACATTTGGGTAATGTTAGGTTCTCTCTTAGCTATCCCATGGTGTAATTTTTTTCACTTTTTGACAATGTTAAGCCTTTCATCAATAATTTATTTTGTTTGTATGTCTCTTTTTTGGAAAAAAGTAGTGTTTGGTTTTTTTTTCATTATAAATTTACCGTTCATCAAAATTTCAAATAAATTGCATTTCTAGAAACTAGAATCCATTCTACAAATTAAAACAAAAAAAATAAATTAGTTTCCAAAAATTTTAGGGGTACCATGGCCAAAATTATGTTTTTCAAGAAGTGTCCACTTCGAAAATCAGTAAAAAATAAAACATTCATTAAAAAATTATCAGAAAAATCATGCATCAACTACATACTTTTAGCTAACTTATGACCATAGTGATTTTAAAAATACTAAAAAAAATTCACCCTACAAGGGTCATACAAGAGTTTGTATGTTATGTATTTCTGACAAAAAAAACACCAATTTTTGTACGTCCCTCATTTTAACCCCTTAATCTCAACCATTTTAAAAATAAATTAGTAGTTTAGAAAGTAGACTTGAAGCACTTTGATCCTTCTTTTTGTTCCATCTCAAAATTTTGAGTGTAACTATCCTCAATTTCGCATCCAAGGTCAGCATTTCTTGGTTTCAAAAAAAAGTTGGCCACTTAATCCCCCCATTTGGGAACCATTTTGGTGCACTTACCCAACAATGTAACACCTTTTACAATCTACAACATCATTGGGAGTCACTCAGTTAGGCCATTTGAATGAAAAAGTCCCTCTTTCTTGAGGGGGATTTATTCATTCTTGATTCATTCAATTTCATTCAACCTTTCTGTCCTAGAAAAACACACAAAAATCTCTTATTTTCTAATTATTTGTTGCAAACACAAGCTCATCTTATTAGGAGGCCATTATCATCTTGGATCTTCTCATCACTTCTTCATTGCACCAACAAGCAACATAAATTCTATGACTGGGAGTGGTAACTATTCAAGTATTTTCATTGAAGGGCATGCACACCAAGTTGTGACATAAAAATGGCTCCTAAGATGCCACTTTTTTGTTGAAATCAACAAAGTCTAATGTTAATGAGAAAATGAAGATGGTTATGATCAAAATTTGAAGATACAACAAGAACATGAGTTTTAGTACTTTGAATCTACTTTCTAAACTTTAAAAAAAAAAAATAATGAGGATTAAGGGTTTGAAAAAGGGGGGTCACACAAAGTGGTCCCTTTTTTATCAACAAATAACATAGCGTCTATTGTGGCCCACCTAAAAAGAACTCTTTTTTTATAATTTCAAAAATCACTATGGTGAGAAATTAGCTAACATCATGTAGTTTATGGAAAATTTTCAATTAATTTTTTGATGAATATATAATAATTTACTAATTTCTAAAGTGGACACATCTTAAAAAGCTAAAATTTGAGCATTCTCCACCATAAATTTTTTGAAAACTAATTGAAAAAAAATAAAAATTCATTACATGTAGAATGGAGTCTAGTTTCTTAAAATGTAGCTTTTTTCAAAATTTGATGAACAAGTAAAAATCTATACCCAAACTAGCACATGTTGTTTTTTGACAGAAAACAAAAGCACTAACAATATAATTTATAGCTAAGAACCTTAACATAATTAAAACATAAATAAATTATATTTTTAGATAGCTAATAGAGAGCATAATGTCATCACAATATATTTATAATTTGCATTGAAACACATGCAAACTTGATGGAGAACATAGCCAAAAATGTGAAATTTTTCTACCCTTTCAAAAAATCATGTATGTGGCATGAAATGGTTGTCCAACCCTTTGGATTGGATGCCAAAGGAAAAATCCAACCCTTTGGGTTGGTATTTCCTAATGCAACCCATTTGGCGAGCACCAAATGTAATCACTAAAGCCAAATTTGGTTGAATCTTTGTTTCTCTCTCCTTCATTTTGATAAGGCTTAGATTTTATGCTTTATTATTGATAATGGATAGTCGAGGTTTTACCTTTCAACTCCCTCTCCACCTCCTTCCCTCTTGAAAAATACTTACCCTCTTCTCTCTCAACCGTTTCTAAGCCTCTCCCACCATCTCTACCTTTCCTTCCCTCACTAACCCATCTCTATCCTTGCCTCCCTACCTCTTTCTTCTTCTCTCTCACTTTATTACTGTTTCTCACCCAACTTTCTCCTTTCTCTTGATCACTAGCTCTCTCTATCCATATCCAAGTCTCTCAATCCTTATCTCATTACCCACCTCTCTCCCCCCTCTATCTCTCTCACCTCATTATTCTCTCTCCTCTTCCCTCTCCATCCCCTCTAAAGGTCATCACCTCTCTATCTCCTCCTCCCTATGTCTCTCACTCCCTCCATGTGTACCTCTCCACCTATCCCTTCTTAAACATCTATCGATAGTTTCCTTTCTCTCTCTCTTCTCTCTCTCTCTCCCCTCTCTAGGTCTCTCCCACTCTCACTCTCCCTATATCCTTTTGTATCTTTCCTTCCCTACTTACCCCCATCTATATCCTTGCCTCCCTACCTCTCTCTTCTTCTCTCTCCCTCTATTATTTTTTATTTCCCATCTCTCTCTATTCTCTCGATCACTACCTCTCCCTCCCACCATCTCTCCCTCTCCACATATTTAGGACTCTCCCTCCTTCCCTCTTTACCTCTATACCTCTCCCTCCTTGTCTCATTATCCACATCTTTCCTCCCTCTATCTATCTCACCCCTATCTCTCCCAATACATCTCTCACCTCTATATCTCTCCCCTATCTAGTTATTTCCCTCCCTCTACATATCTCTCCCTCCAACCTTACCTATATTTCCCTCTTTTTGAAGTTCTCTCTCATTTTCTTCACTCCCCCCTCACCTCTCTACCTCTTACCTCTATAGGTCTCAAGTAGTCACACCTTGTCTACCTCTCCATCCCTTAGCCATCTATTTCTCTTTGTTATACACTCTCCTTTTCTCTCTCCACCCCTCTCTACGTCATCACCTCTCTATCTCCTACTTCTATGCCTCTCAATCCCTCCATTTCTACCTCTCCCTCCATCCCTTGTTACTCCTCTAGTTCGATACTTACCTTTCTCTCTCCCTCTCTTCTCTATGTCACACCTATTTCTCCCCATATGTCTCTCACCCTTCTCTCTCGAGGTTGTATGTCTCACACCTCTATATCTCTCCCCTCTCTAGGTATTTCCCTCCATCTCCACCTCTCTTCATCCCTACTTACCTATCTTTCCCTCTTTATGAACTTCTCTCATTTTCTCCATTTCCCCCCTCACCTCTTTACCTCTTCCCCCTATAGGTATGTTAGTAATTCCTTGTCTACCTCTCTATCCCTCCTTAGCCATCTCATTCTATTTTTTCATTTTATGTCTCCTACTCTCTCTCCCTCCCCTCTCTACATCATCACTTATTTATCTCATCCTTCCCTATGTCTCTCACTCCCTCCATGTCTACTTCTCCCTCCATCCCTTTTTCCTCCTCTAGGTCAATACTTCCCTTTATCTCTCCCTGTCTTATCTCTCTCACCCCTATCTCTCCCCTATGTTTCTCACCCCTCTCTCCCTAGGTTGTAGGTCTCACACCTATATCTCTCCCCTCTCTAGTTATTCCCCCCCTCTCCACCTCTCTCCCTCCCTCCTTATCCATATTTCCCTCTTTGTTAACTTCTCTCTCACATTTTTTTCACTCACCCCCTCACCTCTCTACCTCTTCCATATATAGGCATGTGCCTTAGTCACTCTTTTTCTATCTCTCCATCCCTCCTTAGCCATATCAATAATTACATCATGAATCAAACTACATTCAAGTTAACAAATTTGATCCATAATCAAATCCATCACATAATTAAATAAAACATCATAATCACATTTTATAACATTTTAATTCCATATAAACACAATTCTTAAGACATGCAATTACAAAAAATTAATTAATTCATTTTTAAAAAATTAATAATGTAGTGTAGGAAAATGTATCCCTTTACATTTTCACAATTTTTTGGGCCCTTCCTATTAAAATTAGGTTCATTTATGTTTTAATTGGTCCTATTTTTCATCCACAAGCCTTATTAAATGTATTTTTTGAGGATAATCCTAACATATGATAAATGGAAAATCACAATTCAATTTTTTTTGTTATGTGTTCTAGATCTAGTGATCTAAGAATCAAATGCCAGCTTGGGCATATGGGTCCCACCTGGTCTTGGGACCTTATTTTAAATATTTCATTGAACTTAACACTTCTTGGAGTTTGTGTCATAGGTTTAATCCATTGGGACTCATATGCCCAACTTGGCATATGAGTCCTGCTTTAATTTGGACATATTTTGAATCAAATTCTTGGTGGGATTTTACTATCCCATATCTAGTGGCATCTTGTAGTGTTGTAATTTAAAGAAATTAGGTATAAAAAAGTATAAATAAAAGGATATTTCACTTAGTTTCACATAGAAAATTTGAGTCAAGCATCCTAAGATTTCACAAGAGCATTATAGAGTACTTGAGAGCATTCAAGAAGAAATTCAAGAGTAGATTTGTAGAAGATTATTACAAAAATCAAGATCCATTTCATCATGTCAAAGATGTAGTGTATCATACATGTTGTTGAGCTAATGTGCTGATGTAGCATTCAAGATCTAATCAAGTGTTCAAGCGATTATCCTATTCAAGTTTCATGATCAAGATCTACACTCATTGAGGCTACTTCATGCTAGTTCTTATATTTGCAATCCAAGTTTTCAATAAGGTTTGTTGAGTTGTCACATGCATTTTTTAAATCATTCCTTCATGCTTTTCTATTTCATTTCAAGGTTTAATTACCAAAACAAGGTTTGACCAAGGAAAACCCCTATTCCGTAACAAAAAAACATTTTTCTCTCTTGATGTGTGTTTGTAGATCTAGGTGAACTAGAGCTTGAAGATCCTTTGAAGAAAAAGTTGCAAAAGTTGTCAAAGTTGTCAAGAAGTTGTCATCTTCATAAGAAATCACCTACATATTAGAATTCATACTTTTCGTCCCTGAAGATCAGAGAAGATGGAAGCTATAGAAGATCACTAGAGGCTAAAAAAATATCAGAAAAACCTTAGTTATGAGACTAAAACACCACCTTGGGTGTATGAGTCCTTGTATAGCCCTTTTGCAATTTTTTTGTGGATTTTGATCAGTCATTGGAAGATTCCAGCTTCTACCCAAAAACCCTAAACTGGGACTAAATTTCCCTGTCTGGTGTATCAATCCTAGTGCACTTCAGAAACAATAAATTTCAAAGTTTTCAAATCTTATTTTGACATATCTTATCCTCTAGGAACTTTTCTATTTCTATATTTAGTAATATGACATTATATTTTGAGTTTCTAGTATTTTGTGCATACATGTTTTTATTTCTCCTTTGAAACTTCATTTTATGGTGAACCCCCATTTAATCACCTTGAAGGCAACCCCTATTCCTTCCATCAATCAAGTCACCTGGTTGAGGGATATTGTTTTCCCAATGAATTGAAGTGTGAAATAGGTCACCAAAGTTGACCATCTCCTAAAAGGTAGACACACTGAAACAAAATATTTTGGGACCTACTTTCTTTCTATTGCTTCTAGGGTTTTTCACCTAAAAGGAGAAATATGGGTACCAAAATGCACAATGTTTCACTCAAGATTAAAGTAAGGATAGATGGGATATTGATGTGAAGTGTCTGTAGATGTGTTTGAATGTTTAAAAATGCAAACAAATGAATATAAACTAATCTAATGCAAGCTACTAGAAAACACAGTGTTGATTGCACAAATGTACTAGAAACCTAAACAAATGAAAATAGAAATTGATGAGATTGATTAGAGTGCACACACATTCATATTACTATTGCTAGAAGGTTCTAGAATGTACCAAAATTCACTATCAATGGTCATTGGGATTGACTCGCCATGCATGGAAAATTAGTCTTGCTTCTTATGAAAAGTCTTGGAAACTTGTTTCTGACTACCGAGAGCTAAATTCTAACAAAACCACTTTTTAGGCCTATAGATGGGAGTAATTTTCCATGGGTGGTGAATTATTCCACCTATAGGAATCTATAAATTCAGGAGTATATTCTTTGGAGCTAGATCTGCAATTTTTCTCTCTACAGGTGTCCACTTCTAAAATTGTCAAATTCGGGTCTGAAAGTGATTTTTTTTATTCTCTGACTTGAATGATGAAATTATTTTAATAACTTTACAACTTGATCCTGAATGATTTTTAATCTTCCAAGATACCTAAATCTATAAACACACAAGAAGAAAAGAAGAAATGTTGATTGTTAAGGCATGGGGGTTTTCCTTCATCAAACCCTATTTAGGTAATTAAACGAAAATGATGAAGGAAAGTAATGAAAAATGAAATTATGGAATATACTACCTTGCTATGATTATTGATATTGAAATTTTTCAGCATAACATGTAGAATTAGCCCTTGGATGTCTTAGGAATCTCAATTGATAACTTGCAATGGGAAAGCCCTAGTTTTCTTGACTAGAAGATAGATAATGAATGATGTGAATAATGCATGTGTGAGATGTAAGATGTAAAATGAGGAGAAAAACACCTATTTATAACAACTTGTTCCTTAGTATCTCAATAATACCTCATCATAGACCGACATGAGGCAAAAGTAAACTTAAATTTCACTTTTTTCTCGCTCAAAGGTCAAAATTTGAGCCAAATGGGACTCATTCACCATGGGTGATCCCACAATAATGGGTTACAATTTTTGGCCAAACTTGACATTAAAATTAGGATTTTTCACCAAATATTCACTTTCTTACACCTATAGTAGCTAAACCATTAAGAATTTTATGATGAATCAAACTAGTTATTAGTTAGATCTTTTTTGTAGATTATAATTGTATTTTAAAAATAAATAAATAAATAAATTGTGAATCATTTTATGTAATTTTTAATAACCTATTTTTTCTACTAATCAACATTTTAAAAATGTGATGTTTACTTTAGACTACCTAAATTTTTTTATACACAAGATAGAATTCTAATTTTTAAAATACAAATTTTTTACACCAATATCTAGTGCATGGATATTTTTTCATAATTTTTTGTTACATATATTTTTTTAATTAATTTTCCAAGTCAGAGTAATTATAATTTGGATAGAGGTGTGCTTCGGCCCGCATAACTTTTATGTTTTTCATTTGAATTAACTTATTTTTTTTGTTGGAATAAGTACATCAATACCTAGTGCACATGTATTTTTTAGAAATTTTTTTCTATATTTTTCTATTTTTTCCTATGTGTGAAACAAAGAACTGGATGTTCATTAAAAATCCTACATTCACAAGAAATGAAAAAATAAATATAATAATAAAATTAAACACATTTAAAATTATACTTTTTGGGAAGCTTATAATAAGGGCTACATGCTTACAAAACATAAATTTTAAATGAATTCATTTGATCACCCAAAAGGTAAATCAAAAGTGGTTTTTTATTAGCATTTTGATAGGTGTAGAGGAGACTCAATTACAGATATGGTTTAAATTTAACAAGGTTCTATCCAAGGAGGTTTGATCTAAGGGGGTTTCATCAATCCCTCTTTAATTAAAATCATTTAAATGGAACCTTTAAATTCTTAAATCATTGCATTTTCTAAAAATATGTGATTTCAGGAAAAAATCAGGAAGTCCCAAAAAGTGTAACCCATTATTGTGGTAGCACCCAACACATGGTGAATGGGTCCACCTGGATGGGATTGATTCGATCCATACATGGCGAATGGGTCCCATAGGGGCTATTTTGAAAACTCAAATGCCAAGAGATTAGGAAATAAGGTCTAAAATGCCATCTTGTTAAGTATTTGATAGATTTGAGCCTCAAGATGCACAATATGGATTATTAGGGGCCTATTAGTGATGATGTAAATGTCAAATAGGGCTTGGGACACAAAAATCAATGTGAAAGTGTGATTAAATACACTTTACAACACTAAAATGAGGTCCACATAGCCTAGAAAGCACAATAACCAATGTGAATGTGCAAGACACATTACAACACTAGTTTAACATTAAATTTAATTCAAGAACCTTCTAGATTAACGTGATAATGTTATTGGACACATTTAATAATGTTGAATTAGGGAGAAATGGGATAATTAAGTCTAGAAAAGCATGAAAGTCCTTTACAAGACTTTACAACACCTTTACAAGATGTCGTTAAAAGCATGTTATTCAATTTCTAGGGTTCCAAGACCTAATGTGGATGCATTAAATTTCTCACAACACTAGATTAAGTCCTCATCAAGTCCATTTTGTCATGAATTAATCCCATGTCAAGCAAAGGGTACTTTTTTCTATGACACATTTATCCCCCACTTTAGTGAGAGGATGAACTTGCTTCAAACTCACACTAAAGTAGAAATTCAAGAGAGATCCCCATGCATGGATGTAGATGACAAAGAATGGAAGGGATCAAAGGAGGTGGTCGAACCCCTAGGATCGAAGATCCTAAGTTAGGCTATCAAGATACAAAATCATGCAATGGCAAGAATGAAGAGAATGAAAGATGGGGTAGAAAAAATGTATTCACTTTGGGCTTACAGAACCTCTTGGTTGTCTACCGGGTGAGAAAGGCCAAAGGTATACTCACTATGGAGCCATAGAACTAGTTTTCCATGGGGTGAGAAAGCCCAAAAGGTAAGATACATATAGGTAAAAGCACAAATTTGTGTCACACTTTATAAAGGAAATGACCAACATTGATCCAATTTTTAAACTTGAATCACTAATAAGTGGCATATATGTTTATAATTTTTAAATAATGTAAAATAGCAAATATGTATTTTTTAGTATATTTTATGTTTGAATTTTAAAATATAAAATAAAATATTATTTTAAATTAGTTTTTAATAAATTAAAACTATAATTTAGTTGCTGATAAAATGCGAAAATATGAAGTTGCATGGGACGTCAAACTTTTTATAGTAAATTTTAGTTTTATTATTTCAAATGTTTTGTGTGTATTTATAACTTGAAATTTTAGTGCATGAATATATTTTTTCCAATTTTGATAAATATATATTTTTAAATAAATATTAAAATGTATTTGAATCAAAAAATAGTTGTTTTCATTGGACGTCAACTTTCATATTAAATATTTATCTAAAATGGAAAAAAAATATACCATCTTAAAATAGATTATTTTATCTAGTGCATCATATTTTTTTTAAAAAAATTAATAAGTTTTAGTATTTCTCCTTAGGATAGTAATCGACCTAATATTTTGGGCTGATAACCTACTTTTAGTAAAAGTAAAAAATAAAATATAAAAAAAATTAAACTATTAAAAAATATATATTTTTGAAAACTAAACTTATAGATCTACAAAACGGTATTTTTATATTTTTTAAAAATGTTATTTACATTGGCATGAGTTATTGAAAGTTCAAGTTTTTCAAATTTTTTTTTTTTGGTAAATTGGACTCAAAGTGGTGCTCCATATATTTTTAGCCAACAATTTTGGTTGAAAAAATTGTGGAAGTATCTAACTTAGCTAGAATGAATCTTACTAGATCATATGTTTGACCAAAATTGATTTTTAGTTAGAAATACTTAAATTCAGTTGTGCTGATAAGTTGGCTGAAAGTGTGACACAACTTTGTGCTTTTAGTGATTATACACTAGTTGGTTTGCACTCATAAACACAAAGGTGGCTAGGGTATGTGCAGGATCATGATGGGCCAAAAAGTGGCAATATGATGGATATGTGGCTAATGACTTTTTTTTTACCCAAAATTGATGAAATTAAAAGGGTTTTTAAAGGAGATTCTCAACTTTCCACCAATATAAATTATGCTTTACTTTGAATTTAGTAAATAATTATTATTCATTTTCTATTTGAATTAAGACTAAAGTCTTGATTGATAGGCTGATTGAAAAATATCTATAGCTTTCAAACGGTATCACATTTTTTGAATCTAAAACATGGGTCACATTCTATGCTTCGCATACTATAGGATTAAAAAAAAAAATGAATTTCAAGAAGTTTTGACCAAGTTAAAAGGTGAGGACATATGAGTTTTTATATTTTTAAAGGTTGTAATAAAAATTCATAATTAATTATTTTCTTGGAAAAATATTACAAAAAGATATGCATCACATCAAGACATGAGTCCTCTACTTATATCTAAAATCTTATAAAAAATATTATCATTTTCTTGTGGTTAGGTGGTTAGACATACACCTACTTCTTATTTTTTTTTCCAAATTTAAGTACTACTACATTGAAATTTCAAATTTTCACCAAATAGATTTTATTTTAAAAAATAAACCTAGTTTAGAAACTACATTCAATTTGCTACAAATTCTATTTCTATAATTTTTTGAAATAATATAGATAACTTATTCAAATTTTTACGTCAAGTTGCCTAACTCTTATTTTTTTGAATTTTTGCCACTTAAGGGCCTATTTTTTCCATGATGATCCTACACATACCCGCTATGGGGAAAATTCATGCCACTAGGTGGGCTTCCTACTCAACCATATTAAAGTTATACCCGTTGATAACTTTAATAAGGCACAACAAGGAAAAATGAAATGAACAAAAAGACAAAGTATCACAGTCATGCAAGCTGCATTATGCAAGGTGGCAAAAATGCAAAAATGTAAAAAATGTAAAAGTGTCAAATGTGAAAGATGTTCAAAGGAGTCTTGTTCAGTTCATGCAAGGTTAGTCACTTAGGGAACATTATGTATAATGTATCAAAGAGAGGACCAATCAAAGAATAGTATATTCACAACTTAGGGGATGTAGTGCGTTGCATCAAGCCACCAAGAGGAATGTGTAATATGTTGCGAAAGATAACACTTATGAAGGAAATCACACCCAATGTTATCCACAAAGTGATGAACACATCATATAAATGACAAGGCCACACTAAGAACCAAGAATGAATATGAATTATGGTAATGTATGCCCCCCAATTTAAAGGAATTTCTACACATCATTCTGTGAGAAATTACTTTAAACTACAAAAGAAAAGAAAATACAAAAAGAAAACAAGACATTAGAGCCAACCTAGAAAACCCTATGTTAAGTCATATGTTTCAAAGTTAGGCTATGCCATGTCAAGGAAAATAAAAATCAAAGAAAGGATGTATGTCACATGCAAGTCAAACTTAAGACATGTCGTTCACATCTCAATCTTGCTCTTATATTTTCATGAAAATTTAACAAGTAGTCGAAAGAGACAAGGACAAGTGACATACAATGGATAAGGTTTTCTAACGCTTTTCCCCCCACTTAGTGTAGGACAAGGATGAGCCTAAAGTGGATGATGGTATGCTTCCCCTTGCCAGCAATGTAAAACATGCAATAGTGAGTATGCTATGATCTTACAACTATGGCATTGCAAGGAGCAGCATATAATGCTATTTATGTGACTAAGGAAGAATATTGGAAGAGCATTGTGTGATAATATTGATGTTGAGTGAAGGTTTGGTGTTCGTGGTCAAAGGAGAATAGCCAAGACCATGAGTTGTTTGTTGTGTTTTTGGATCTATAGGGTTGTGGATACCTTGTTCTCGAGCACCACAACCTTTTCCAATATACCCAAGTTGTTTCATGAGGTCATACCCTTTTCCATTAAGTTTTTTTAGTGCTTTGAAATCAGGTGGTTGTTAGCTATTGTGTTCATCAAGGGTTGTGCAGTTTGATTTATTTTCTAAAGTGGTGGGGGTGGATGCTTTCAAAGGGTCGACTAAATTTTGGGTTGACATGATGGTTGATCATTCTTTTGTTTCACCTTTCTTTTGTATGACTATGTATTCACCCATAAATGATGGTGTGAAGTCTAAGGATCCCTAATTGTCACCAAATAATTTAGATGGCGATCCCTCATTGTTGTGTTCAATTTCAAGAGGATCTATCTTGGATGTTGGAAACAATGTTTTCAAAGAACTTGTAGCTCCTTTTTCAAGGTGCAAGCAACTTTCAGGCTTGAGATCTATTTTGACTTGATAAATTTTATTGTTATAGATATATTTCATTATACAATGAAGGGTGGAAGGCACTGCATTCATCTCATGAATCTATGGTTTACCTAAAAGAATATTGTATGAAAGATCATAAGGCATGACATGAATAGAAGTTTTCAAAGTAACCAGCCCAACCATAATAGGAAAAGTGATCACATAGAGTGGTTTCTTTGTTTTATTATCAAATCTCGAATAGAGACAAAATCAGGTATTAGTTGTGACCTGTCAACATGTAATTGATCAAGGAGACTCACACTACACACATTAAGGGCATAACCATTATCTATGAGAGTGTGTTTGATACCTTTGCAATTGAATCGATCAATTATCATAAAAGGATAATGTTGTTTATGCAACTCCAAAGGAGGGAGCTCATGTTGATTGAAGGTAATGTCAAGATTTTTTTGTGGATGAGAGTCGCTACATCATTTAGAGTTATAGTAGGAGGAATTGAGATTTTTTTTTTAGGTTTTTTGAAGAATGTTGTTGTAATTTGGTGAGTTCTAAAGTAAATCCCAAAGGAAAATATTTGTAGGAGTATTATTTAATTGTTCAACAAGATTGTACTCCTTTGTGTGTGGGATGTAATGAGGAGCACTAGGTGGATTGGGTAAAGGTAAAGAGCTTGGGATTGGTTGAGGCAGGTGAAAATTATTTTGAGTATTATATGTATGAGAAATTATATTATAACTTGGTTGTTTCAATGCATTAGTTTGAGGTCGATAGAGGGTGTAGTGATGCGAAGGTTGGTAAAATTTGTAGCGAGGTTTATTGGAAGGTGGGTAAAGGGTGTAGTGAGGTTGAATATTGTTAACATCCCATAACAAGTGAGAGTCTTCATTATCTGTGAAGGGAATGTTATCTTTGTTTTGGATCATAATATCCTCCCTAGAAGGAGAGTTCATGGGAGAACAACAAACCACATGTTCATTACAATTAAGGTTCGGTTCATCCAAAATAACTTCATCACAACTAGGGGAATTATGAATGGTTGAATGTGTTTCATTAGGGGAATACTTTATTCAATCATCTGGTGTTTGTAATGTCTCATTCACTTGTGCCATATCATCTACCCTACTAGGAGAGCTTGTAATATGTGCATCTAAGGTTGAAATTTGCAAAGTAGCTTCATCACAAGTGGGAGAGGCATCAAGAGAAGAAAAAGAATCACATTCTTGTTTTTCAATGATTGGATCCTTTTGATGAAGTATGTATTCTTAGATGTGGGAAACATTAGGAAAGGGAGAAAGAAGATTATCATGATTATCTTTGATTAACTCCTTTTTTCCAATAATGTCTTCCAAAATATGGGAAGAAAAATAAAAAGGATTGTCATAGGTCTTAAATATTTGTTCATCTAATGTCAACATAGCCTCCTCAAAAATGTGTTGGTCATGATCGTTCATCAAAGTATTATCACAAATAGGGGAAGTGTTGGGAGATGAATGGAGAGTAGGTAAGGTGGTGGCAATGTGCTCATATTGTAGTGTTACAGGGTGATCCCATAATAGTGGTTTACAATTTTTGGCCAAACTGGACACTGAAATTATTATTTTTAACTAAATCTTCACATTTGGGCAACTATAGCGGCTAAACCGTAAGGAATTTGAAGATGGTGCAAACTAGAGTCTCATCAAATTTTGTTTGTAGATTCTAAAAATATTTTTCAAAATTTTTGAGTCAAATTGCACTTCTTTTCCATCTCCCAAATTGATTTTTTTCAAAACAACATTTTTAAAAATGATGCATCGTATAACGCATAACTTTTTTTCCATGAAGGATAAAATTCTAATTCTTTACAATTTAGATTTGTAACTTTGATATCTAGTGCTTCCACTTGGTTAGATAGTCTTTTATTGAATATTTTTTCCTTAATCAAGTTTCAAAGTCAAAAAATTACAATTAGGACACTGCCGTATACGCGTAACTTTTTTTGTATATGTCAAAATTTTATTTTATTTTTTTTGTTGGATCAAGGACTTCAATATCTGGTGCACTCATATTTTTCAAATTTTTTTTGATAATCTTCTTTTTTCCACATGTTAAGAACAAAGAAATTCATTTTCAATGAAAAACCTATGTTTAATAAAACTTAAAAAACAAATACATAACAAAACCAAAACATATTAAAATTATATTCATTGGATAGCTTGTTCTGAGGAATACCATAATCATTTGAAATAAATTTTAAATGAATTCATTTGATCCCCCAAAAGCTAAATCAAAAGTGATTTTTATCAGCATTTTGATAGGTGTAAAGGAGATGCATTTATAGGTATGGTTTAAAACTAGCGAGGTTCTATCCAAGGGGTTTGATCTAAGGTGATTTGATCAAACCCTCTTCAATTGGAATCCTTAAAATGGAACTTTTTAAGGCTTAAATCATTATATTTTCTAAAAATATGTGATTTCAGCTAAAATTCGTTCCTCTCAGGAATTGTAAACCACTATTGTGATAGCACCCTATACTATCTTCCTAAGGGAAATGAGGAGAAGGACAAACAAGACCTTCATGATGCTCAACGATTGTACCTTATTTTGCCAAGACACCTTCATCACTAAAAGGAGAGATATCAAGGGAAGGAAAATTATGATCATCATTTTTATCTATGTTTGTATTCTCTTATAACACATCATCCCCACAAATGGGAGAGATATTAGGGAATGTAGGTTCAAGAAAAGTGTTAATATGTTCCTTCTCTTGTGCTAAGAGACTATCATAACTAGGGAATGCATTGAAAGAATAATTAACATGTTTATGAATTAACTTTTTCTTTCAAAATTTGGAGAAGATTGACACTAAAATTTTGGAATAACAATCTATGCTAACTCAAAATACAATGTAAAGGGCTGAAATGAATTGCAATTTTTAGATGACAATTGACTGATTATGACATGTAACAATATGAGAATGCAAACTTGAAATTTAAACCATGCATGAAATGAGCTAAATTAAGCTAGATTGGATGAAATGCATGTTACAAAAATGAAACTAACTAATATGGGTAGGTTAAGGCACCAATAAAAAGCTGAAAAAAAGAGTTTTGAGTTCTGTACAATGTTGTTTCAAGGGTTAGCAGGGACTGATTCGCCTAGGGTGGCGAATGAGTCCCAGTATGGACTTTTTTCAAAATATTTAGAAATTTTTAATGGATTTTGATGTGTTCTGAGTGCTATGATGCATAAATAAATGAAAAATGCAAAATTTAAATGAATTTAGATGTCAAATATGCAACCTAAATGCAATTTTTATGAATGCAAAATTTAACACCTAGCATGCAAATCCTAATACAAGCTAGATCTATGATGATGAAGGACTCCAAATCAAAAAAGAGAAGTATTTGAAAAGATGGTTCACCAAAATGAAATGAACAGTTTTGGTACCCAAATCCTTCGTTGGTCTCTTTTAGGGTTTTGCACCTAAAAGGGGAAGGATGGACCAAAATGCACAATGTTTCACTCAAGATTAATGTAAGGATGGATGGGATATTGATGTGAGGTGCGTGTAGATGTGTTGAATGTTTACAAATGCAAATAAATGAATATAAACTAATCTAATATGCAAGATGCTGGAAAACACAGTGTTGATTACAAATATGAACTAGAAACCTAAACAAATGAAAACATAAATTGATGAGACTGATCATAGTGCACCTGGAAGTAGATTACTATTGTTGGAAAGTTTTGGAATGTTCTAGAAGTCACTATCAATTTGCATTGGGACTGATTCACCATGCATGGTGAATTAGTCTTACTTCTGATCATGAAAAGTCTTGGAAACCTATATCTGACTATCGAGAAATGAATTCTAAAAAAACCGCTCTTCAGGCCTACATATGGGATTCATTTTCCATGGGTGGTGAATTAATGGACACCTACAAGAATCTATAAATTTAGGAGTAGATTTTGTAATGCCCCACCACGCAACCCTAGGGAAAGTTGCAATTTACTAAACAAACGAACTAATTTTTTTTATAAGAAAATTAACATATAAGTTCACTTAGCCATTGCCAACCATTTCCCTAAGGCTACGAGACTGTGTTACTTAAACCAATGCGGAACATGAATTAAAACCATATCATATAATTACTTAACAAATAAAGCTCACATACATTCCATATATATCAATTTTCATTCCAAGAATACGAGATACCACTTGATTCCAATAATATAGTTTACAACATGATTACAATACTCATTCCCTGAATGAGATAAATCCAACAAGTATGATTACATATTACAAATTTCACCTCGATAACAAATGAGGGGTAAGAAACTACATTAAATATAGAAAGAATAAAGCATGAGAAGAAACTGAATCCCTCGAGCTCTCCAATTGGAAATCTCACCCACACGAACCAGAACACAACCAATGGATTAAGGAGCACATGCTAGCTGACCACTTGGAATCCCAAAGGTTCCACTCCGTCCATGCTAGGAGATACTAACAAGGAATTCCTACACAAGACCATCTACCACTAGACACAGGCTAACTCATAATTGAACTGAAACAACAACAATCACAATATCACTTAACAACTACAATCACAATGTCACTTAACAACTACAATCACAATATCACTTAACACAAGGTTACAATGCTTCCAGAGAACAATGATCATGTACATCGCACAATAACTGATTGACTATTGGCATAGGAAGAGTGTCATGCATAAATTGCCATGAGTTACCCTGGCTCAACCTTCCTAGGCTACCAGACCCCCATCTTGGGTTACCCTAGCTTGCCTCTATCGGCCGCCGGACCCTCATGTAAAACTATGCATCCCATCTCATCTCGAGCCTTGTCATTCACTTGCTTCACGAGAGAGAAATTCTTTATCTTTATTAGTGTGAAAGATCCCCATTAATTCTTTTATATTATCACTTAGTTAAACTCTAGGTGAGTTACCCTGGTGCCTCTTTGTGTGCCAAACCCCCACAAAGAGCCACTCTCCTATCGACAACACAAACCAAAGAGTAGACTAGACAAAACCACCTCTCCAATCCAAGGAGGTAACAAACAAGGAAACTCACTCCAAAAACTAGAGGAAAACAAGTACAAAATCCACTCCTTCCAAGGAGGTACGAATCACATTATCGTCTCCTATTCCCAAGGAGGCACAAATCCCTATTCATGAAAATTAGGTGCAACATCATAGTACAACCCTACACAATTCCCAAGGTGATTCACAAATTGAACCTCTACACAAAACATCCCATTCTAGAGAACTTCTCTGGAAGACTTACTTAGACAGTTAACCCCATTTGCCCAACATTGAGAATGATAGAAACATAATATAAAAAGAATTCCAGGCAACTCAACAAACTAATATTAGGGTTTCCTAAACCTGAGTCAAACAATTATGTCGCACAAGATATTAAGTAAATAATTAACATTAATTGCACAACTCAATAGTAAATCAAAGCACGTTGACAACTTAAGGAGTTTTTAATCAAAAATTTATACTTCGTTTTTCCAATCACATATATTAATACAAATCAACTTTTAAAATGAAAGCATTTGATTATATAACATCTACTTTTAAATAAATCACTTGACTATTAAAATTCAACGTTCTAATTAATTCATTTGAATATAAAATCCACTTTGCTTCTATTTCATAACAAATTCATCTTACAACAGTCTATATTTGAATCTATCCCTTAAATTTCATTTGTCTCAATTATCCGTAATAATTAAAATCAAATTATAAATAAATCAAACCTTAATAAGCAAAGTCATCTGATTGGAATAAATCAGTCATTATCTCTAAGTTCCACAATTATGTCTCATAATCGAACAATTTAATTTCATATTGTTCAATACTACATAATGCTTAAAATCAATTCTTTAAACAACTACAACTATTTAATATAATTTTAATTCCCTTCAAATATAATAATCACATATTCATTTACAATTTCTTTTTAATATATAAACATTATTTATATTTATGTCAAATGAAATATCACTATTTTATATGCTTAAATTCCATTTAGATATCAATCAACTAATTTAAATTCAAATCTCAAATCATTTAATATATACATACATATTTAATATATATATGTATGTATATATATATTTAAATATTTAACTATTAACAATAACTAAATTATTTAAAACCACATATTATGTAATATTAAATATTACATATATTATATTAAATATTATATATATAATATTATATATTATATATATAATATTATTTATTAAATATTTAATATTTAATACTAAATATATAATATTAAATATTATACACATAATATAAATTATTTATTAAATAAAACTAAAATTAAAAAAAAAAGAATTTTTTTATTAGTACAAGGGCTGAAGCCCTAACTCCCCGTGGGCTGCGCGGCCCAAACAGGGGACACAGCCCCTGTGTGGGCGGCGAAGCCCATGGCTCCCTTATGGGGGTTGCTGCCCAGCAGCCTCCCCCACATGGGGACGCGACCTGTGTGGGTTGCACTGGGCGTGGCCACCATAGGCAGCGCCTCCATTGGGGCGGTTGTGGGGCAGCGCCCCCTGCAACCCTAAAAAAAAAACTTATATTTTATTAATAAAAAGAAACAAAAATAAATAAAACCTACGGATTCCTTTATATTCTGAGGATGCTTTCTCAGAAAGAGTAGTTTTGATGCAAACGAGTTCTTCATCATATAAGTTTATATGTACTATAGTAAATATAATATATATATATATATATATATATATATATATATATATATATATATATATATATATATATATATATATATATATATATATATATATATATTTCTATAATCCTTTTCTCAATCCAAACTGTGCAAAGGCACCACACAAATTTGAAATAGAATAGATTTGCCAACACAAATTTCTGGGTTAAGTTTTCAGTTTGAAATGAAAATGTCCTATTGATCTTCAAGTTTTCTATTGTAAGTTTCTTGTTTTGATTTTTCTCTCCTAAATCCAACAAAAATTTGCAAGTGTTAAATCCATTTCACCTGGATTTTATTGAATTTAAACAACATTTCACAAATTTCCAAACAATATCACAAGGGTTTAAACTATTTTCAAAAAGAAATAAAGCAAGAACAAGAGGAACCTGATTTTTCTTCCAAAGCTTGAAGCCTTCTACAATGGTGTTTTTTTTTCAATTCCTCCTTTGAATCCAGCTCAAGCAAACCTTCAATCTCCTTCACAAATCCAAATTGAGCCACCACAAAGAAGATTTTTTTCTTAAATTGAAAGATTGAATATTAATGAGATCCTATTTTCTCCAAAGTAGGGTTTTTTCTCCAAATTGATCAAAACCCCCAAAACTATTCTTTTTCTTTAACAGATCCAAAACAACAGAGAAATTTTTTTTTGTCTTAGAATAATTTCCTCCTAAACATAATAAATAAATAAAAATATCAATAAAGCTCTTTTGCTTTCTTTTCTCAAAAATCATCTTCCCTTATTGGTCCTTTTTCTAGCTTTTAAAAGCACAAATTATCTACAATTTTAATAATTTATTTAATCAAGATATTATCCCCACATTATTTTCTAATTTAATACTAATAAAAAGATAATATTTAATTATCCTCATCAATATTAATTTAATTTAATTTCTTAAATTCTAATTAATTAAATACTTTATAATTTACAATATATTTAAATTTGACTATTAACTAACTCACAAAATTTTTTTATTTTTTTATTTTTTAACGAGGGGAATCGGGTGCAGCACGGCCCCCCATATAACCCCCCACCACCGGTAAACTTTTTACCGTGACCGGCAGTGCTGGGGGGACACACCAACCGGTACCACGGGAGCGCCGGAGAGTTGAACCCATGGTGGGCGCCCTGCTACAGGGAACACCTTAACCAACTGAGCTAGGACCGGCGCCCCTAACTAACTCACAATTAAATCAAGTAACAATGCAACATTAATTAATTATTTTATAAAATAAGATTAATTAATTAAGCACTTACTATAAATTAAATAAATACTTAACAATCAAACTACATAATGACAAGGACAAAACTTTAGTCATGACACCACAACTTACAACAGGACAACGGACTTGGGATGGAAAACCTAGCTACTATCTCTCAATTGATTACCGTTGGTAAATGGACAAGCTCAGACCTATGAAGCCGAGTGGAGTCGATGTCATGTACCTGTCAACCTGCAACAAAGAGCATGTTGAACATGCAATATATATATATAATATGATCAAACACACCGTGAAGAGGAAATCTTAGAATTGTAGGGTGCTCGCAAGCGAGTGATACAATCTCGTCCCCTTCACCAATACAGTATCACTAACTGACGCATCTAACATCAATGATATGATCAATAGCATAAGACATTATTAAATCAAATATCTTCTACGTTAATCAAAAACATGCCATAAAGATAACATCAAAATAAAATAACATCACATCCAAAATATAACTTTCACATCATTTAACAATCACGATCACAAGTAATCAAGTTCGAAAGTCAAAGCATGTTCAGACACAATCATCAAATTATAATATAACATATGCATCACTAATCAGTTCACGATCAAATGATCACCAAGTTCCATAGTCACATCATAAGCATAAAAAATCATTACCAAGAAAACACTGCCGATCTAAATATCCAAAATGGAGGGGTGTTACATCCTCCCCCCTAGGGTTAGGCTTACTCCTGGAAGCCTACAAACAAAAATAGGGATGGAACTCCCTCAAAACCAATTAAACACTAATTGACTCAGAACCTCGATCTGCGAGGATCATCTCCTGATACCAAAGGACCATCTGCACCCAGATGCTCAACTTGATGGATATCCACCGCATTAAATGCCCTTTGTGATCAAACTGCATCTCCTACTGTTAGCTCTGAAATTGCTGGCCTTTGACTAAAACCAGAATTTCCCTGCTGAGGACATTCATGAGCAAAGTGGCCCTGCTGACTACAAGAGAAACATCCTGTACCTCTACTGAAACCCTGCATAGCTAGAGGTCCACTAGGTCATGGAAAACCACCTCCACTGAATGCCGACTGAGAAATCTGAGCATGCTGATCAACATGATCACGATGAGCCCACATCCAACTCCTATCTCTCTTCTTCTGCCTCCAACTTCTATCAGGTTGGGACTGAGAATTCTGCTGCCTAGATTGTGAAGACTGTTGTTGTCCACCCTTAGTGAGTGACTGATGCCCTTTAGAAAACCCTGTAGCCTAAGATCAACCACTCTGTGAACCAACACCAAAAGAAGGTGCACTACCAAACTGAACTCCCACTTGACCACCTAAAACCAAAGCTAAATTCTCCTCAACAATGCGAGCTTTATCCAAAGCTACCTCCATGGTCTTCGACTCAAATACACGAACACCACCACTAATATGAGGGTTTAAACCCCTAATGAAATGTTGTACTAACATACCCTCATCATCACCTATGCGTGCAAACTGTTTGAGCTCGAAGAAGCGATGCTCATACTGTTCCACTGTCATATCCATCTGTCATAGAGCATGAAACTCATCTCCACGGCACTGACGCCAATGATTAGAAAGGAATCGAGCTCTGAACTACTCTAGGAATAACTCCCAAGATATAGTGCCAATATCCAAATGGAGCTTCTGCTCCTCTAACCTCCACCAAGTAGATGCGAAATCCCTCAAGTGCATGATCACACACCTAGCCTTGGTGTTGCTACCATACAGATACATGGCAAAACACCTATTCAAATCAAACAACCAAGTCTCAGCCTCTGAACCACTGCCCATACCATCAAAAGTGGGTGGACGAGCTCTAAGGAGATCTCTCATGTGAGTAGCCATGTTTGCCTCAGATGGAGCTGGAACCTGATCTCTCTCTCCTGCATCCTCTTGATCCCTATCCGACCTAGGCCCCATATGAGCAAGAGTCTCCTCAAGCAAGCGACGCAACTGAGCATCACCAATCCCTGGTTGATCCTGATGTTGAACACTAATCTCTGGCACAAACTAAGAAGCTTGATGATCCACATGATCCGAAACATGGGAAACAATGGGAGGTGCATCTTGTTGATTACCTCCTTGACTTCCTACATGACCACGACCCTTACGACCCCGCTTAGGTGGCATGATCCTGAAAAGATACACACCACAACATAAAACAAGGTACACAAATAAAAACTCTAAACAGCTAACAACCTAATGGGTCCCAAGTGCCCAATGTTTAAACCTGGGCTCTGATACCATATGTAACGCCCCGCCACGCAACCCTAGGCAAAGTTGCAATTTACTTAACAAATGAACTAATTTTTTTTATAAGAAAATTAACATACAAGTTCACTTAGCCATTGCCAACCATTTCCCTAAGGCTACGAGACTGTGTTACTTAAACCAACACATAACATGAATTAAAACCCTATCATATAATTACTTAACAAATAAAGCTCACATACATTCCATATATATCAATTTTCATTCCAAGAATACGAGATACCACTTGATTCCAATAATATAGTTTACAACATGATTACAATAATCATTCCCCGAATGAGATAAATCCAAAAAGTATGATTACATATTACAAATCTCACCTCGATAACAAATGAGGGGTAAGAAAATACATTAAATATAGAAAGAATAAAGCATGGGAAGAAACTGAATCCCTCAAGCTCTCAAACTGGAAATCTCACCCACACGAACTAGAACACAACCAACAGATTAAGGAGCACGTGCCACCCGACCACGTGGAATCCCAAAGGTTCCACTCCCTCCATGCTAGGAGATAGTAACAAGGAATTCCTACACAAGACCATCTACCACTAGACACAGGCTAAATCATAGCTGAACTGAAACAACAACAATCACAATATCACTTAACAACTACAATCACAATGTCACTTAACAACTACAATCACAATATCACTTAACATAAGGTTACAATGCTTCCAGAGAACAATGATCATGTACATCGCATAATAACTGATTGACTGTTGGCATAGGAAGAGTGTCATGCATAAATTGCCATGAGTTACCCTGGCTCAACCTTCCTAGATGACCGGACCCCCATCTTGGGTTACCCTGGCTTGCCTCTACTGGTCGCCGGACCCTCACACAAAACTATGTGTCCCATCTCATCTCGAGCCTTATAATTCACTTGCTTCACGAGATACATTCTTTATCTTTATTAGTGTGAAAGATCCCAATTAATTCTTTTAGATTATCACTTAGTTAAACTCTAGGTGAGTTACCCTGGCGCCTCTTTGTGTGCCGGACCCCCACGAAGAGCCACTCTCCTATCGACAACATAATCCAGGATACAATACCACAAACCAAAGAGTAGACTAGACAAAACCACCTCTCCAATCCAAGGAGGTAACAAACAAGGAAACTCACTCCAAACACTGGAGGAAAACAAGTACAAAATCCACTCCTTCCAAGGAGGTATGAATCACATTATCCTCTCCTATTCCCAAGGAGGCACAAATCCCTGTTCCTGAAAACTGGATGCAACATCATAGTACAACCCTACACAATTCCTAAGGTGATTCACAAATTGAACCTCTACACAAAACATCCCATTCTAGAGAACTTCTCTGGAAGACTTACTTAGACAGTTAACCCCATTTGCCCAACATTGAGAATGATAGAAACATAATATAAAAGGAATTCTAGGAAAATCAACAAACTAATATTAGGGTTTCCTAAACCTGAGTCAAACAATTATGTCGCACAAGATATTAAGTAAATAATTAACATTAATTGCACAACTCAATAGTAAATCAAAGCACGTTGACAACTTAAGGAGTTTTTAATCAAAAATTTATACTTCATTTTTCCAATCACATATATTAATACAAATCAACTTTTAAAATGAAAGCATTTGATTATATAAAATCTACTTTTAAATAAATCACTTGACTATTAAAATTCAACGTTCTAATTAATTCATTTGAATATAAAATCCACTTTGCTTCTATTTCGTAACAAATTCATCTTACAACAGTCTATATTTGAATCTATCCCTTAAATTTCATTTGTCTCAATTATCCGTAATAATTAAAATCAAATTATAAATAAATTGAACCTTAATAAGCAAAGTCATCTGATTGGAATAAATCAATTGTTATATCTAAGTTCCACAATTATGTCTCATAATCAAACAATTTAATTTCATATTGTTCAATACTGCATAATGCTTAAAATCAATTCTTTAAACAACTACGACTATTTAATATAATTTTAATTTCCTTCAACTATAATAATCACATATTCATTTACAATTTCTTTTTCATATATAAACATTATTTATATTTATCTCAAATGAAATATCACTATTTTATATACTTAAATTCCATTTAGATATCAATCAACTAATTTAAATTCAAATCTCAAATCATTTAATATATACATACATATTTAATATATATATATATATATATATGTATATATATATATTTAAATATTTAACTATTAACAATAACTAAATTATTTAAAACCACATATTATGTAATATTAAATATTACATATATTATATTAAATATTATATATATAATATTATTTATTAAATATTTAATATTAAATATTAAATATTATACACATAATATAAATTATTTATTAAATAAAACTAAAATTAAAAAAATGAATTTTTTTATCAGTACAAGGGCTGAAGCCCTAACTCCCCGTGGGCCGCGTGGCCCAAACAGGGGACACAACCCCTGTGTGGGCAACGAAGCCCACGACTCCCTTGTGGGGGTTGCTGCCTAGCAGCTTTCCCCACATGGGGACGCAACCTGTGTGGGCTACGCTGGGCACGGCCACCACAGGCAGCGCCTCCATTGGGGCGGTTGTGGGGCAGCGCCCCCTGCAACCCTAAAAAAAAACTTATATTTTATTAATAAAAAGAAACAAAAATAAATAAAACCTACAGATTCCTCTATATTCTGAGGACGCTTTCTCAGAAAGAGTAGTTTTGATGGGAGATCTTCATCATATAAATTTGTATGTACAAATATAAGTATATATATATATATATATATATATATATATATATATATATATATATATATATATATATATATATATATATATATATATATATATATATATATATATATATATATATATATATATATATATATATATATATATTTCTATAATCCTTTTCTCAATCCAAACTTTGCAAATGCACCACACAAATTTGAAATAGAATAGATTTTCCAACACAAATTTATGGGTTAAGTTTTTAGTTTGAAATGAAAATGTCCTATTGATCTTCTTCAGGTTTTCTATTGTAAGTTTCTTGTTTTGATTTTTCTCTCCTAAATCCAACAGAAATTTGCAAGTGTTAAATCCATTTCACATGGGTTTTATTGAATTTAAACAACATTTCACAAATTTCCAAACAATATCACAAGGGTTTAAACTATTTTCAAAAAGAAATAAAGCAAGAACAAGAGGAGCCTGATTTTTCCTCCAAAGCTTGAAGCCTTCTACAATGGTGTTTTTTTTTCAATTCCTCTTTTGAATCCAGCTCAAGCAAACCTTCAATCTCCTTCACAAATCCAAATTGAGCCACCACCAAGAAGATTTTTTTCTCAAATTGAAAGATTGAATGTTAATGAGATCTTATTTTCTCCAAAGTAGGGTTTTTTCTCCAAATTGATCAAAACCCCCAAAACTATTCTTTTTCTTTAACAGATCCAAAACAACAGAGAAAAAAATTCCTGTCTCAGAATAATTTCCTCCTAAACATAATAAATAAAAAAAAACATTAATAAAGTTCTTTCACTTTCTTTTCTCAAAAATCATCTTCCCTTATTGGTCCTTTTTCCAGCTTTTAAAAGCAAAAATTATCTACAATTTTAATAATTTATTTAATCAAGATATTATCCGCACATTATTTTCTAATTTAATATTAATAAAAAGATAATATTTAATTATCCTCATCAATATTAATTTAATTTAATTTCTTAAATTTTAATTAATTAAATACTTTATAATTTACAATATATTTAAATTTGACTTTTAACTAACTCACAATTAAATCAAGTAACAATGCAACATTAATTAATTATTTTATAAAATAAGATTAATTAATTAAGCACTTACCATAAATTAAATAAATACTTAACAATCAAACTACATAATGACAAGGACAAAACTTTAGTCATGACACCACAACTTACAACAGGACGATGGACTTGGGACGGAAAACCTAGCTACTATCTCCCAATTGATTACCGTTGGTAAATGGACACGCTCAGACCTGTGAAGCCAGGTGGAGTCGATGTCATGTACCTGTCAACTTGCAACAAAGAGCATGCTTAACGTGCAATATATATATATATATATATATATATATATATATATATATATATATATATATATATATATATATATATATATATAATATGATCAAACACACTGTGAAGAGGAAATCTCAGAATTGTAGGGTGCTTGCAAGCGAGTGATACAATCTTGTCCCCTTCACCAATACAGTATCACTAACTGATGCATCTAACATCAATGATATGATCAATAGCATAAGACATTATTAAATCAAATATCTTCTACGTTAATCAAAAACACGCCATAAAGATAAGATCAGAATAAAATACCATCACATCCAAAATATAACTTTCACATCGTTTAACAAACACGATCACAAGTAATCAAGTTCCAAAGTCAAAGCATGTTCAGACACAATCATCAAATTATAATATAACATATGCATCACTAATCAGTTCACGATCAAATGATCACCAAGTTCCACAGTCACATCATAAGCATAAAAAAGAATTACCAAGAAAACACTGCCAATCCAAATATCCAAAATGGAGGGGTGTTACAGATTCTCTAGAGCTAGATCTACACTTCTCCTCTCTATAGGTGTCCACTTCTGAAACTATCAAATTTGGGTTTGAAAGTGACTTTTTGTTGATTCTTTGACTTGAATGATGAAGAGATTATTTGAATAACTTTGCACCTTGCTCTTGAATGATTTCCAATATTCCAAGAGACCTAAATATGAAAACACACAAGAAGAAAAGAAGAAATGTTGATTGTTAAGCCATGGGGGTTTTCCTTGGTCAAACTCTATTTAGATAATTAAACCAAAATGATGAAGGAAAGTAATGAAACATGAAATGATGGAATATATTACCTTTCTATGATGATTTATATTGAAATTTTGCAACATGTAGAATCAACCCTAGGATGTCTTAGGAAGCTCAATTGATGACTTGCAATGGGAAAGCCCTAATTTGCTTGACTAGAAGATATATGATTAATGATGTGAAGAATGTATGTTTGAGATGTAAGATGTAAAATTAGGATAGAACACCTAGTTGTATACACTTGTGTCCTAGCATCCCATTAATACCTCATCAAAGGTTGACATGAGGCAAAATTAAAGTCAAATTTCACTTTTTTCCCACTCAAAGGTCAAAATTTGAGCCAAATGGGACTCATTCGCCACACATGGTGAATGGGTCCCACTTGGATGGGACTTATTCGCCATGTATGGTGAATGGGTCTCACAAGGGCTATTTTGACAGCTCAAGTGCCAAGAGACTAGGAAATAAGGTCTAAAATGCCATCTTGATGGGTATTTGATCAATTTAAACCTTACGATGCACAATATGGATTATTAGGGGCCTATTAGTGATGTTGTAAATATCAAATAGGGCTTGGGACACAAAAATCAATGTGAAATTTTGATTACATACACTTTACAACACTAAAATGAGGTCCACATAGCCTAGAAAGCACAAGAACTAATGTGAATGTGCAAGACACATTACAACACTAGTTTAACATTAAATTTAATTCAAGAACCTTCTAGATTAATGTGATAATGTTACTAAACACATTTTATAATTTTGAATTAGGGAGAAATAGGCTAGTTAAGTCTAGAAAAGTGTGAAGTCCTTTACAAGACTTTACAACACCTTTACAAGATGTCATTAAAAGAATGTTATTCAATTTATAAGGGTCCAAGACCTAATGTGGATGCATAAAATTCCTCAAAACATTAGATTAATGCCTCATTAAGTTCATTTTGTCATGAATTAATCTCATGTCAAGCAAAGGGTACTTTTTCTATGGAACACAGACCTATTTCCTTTCTTTTCATTTTGGCAAACTTGACCTTTGGACCCTTTATTTTTTATTTGGAGAGCATTTCACTCCTAGATCTAGCTTACATTAAGTTTTTACTAGATCTTTCATTAGTTAATTTACATTGAGGGCTTCTAAGCATTGCATTAGTGAAAGTACATATAAGTTGCATTTTTGCATATTAAATCATTCAATTTCATTTGAAAACTATACTTGCAAACAATCATTTGAATATACAGGCTAGAAAGATTAACAACAACTCAGAGTTTATTGATTTAGGTTTAGAAACCCTAATTGGGACCCATTCACCCATCTGGGTGATTTAGTCATGGTACAGGTCTTTTCTCCTAATTTCTAGGTATTTTGTGCTCTATTTTTCACTATCTAAAACTATCAAAAACCCTGAGTTGGACTCATATGCCCATTTGAGCGAATGAGTCCTTGGAGGCCTACAAAAACCAACTTTTCTAGGATTTTTAATGATTTTCTGTACTTCCTAGGCTTGTTGGTAACCTATAGTATTAGTCTAGAAAGATTTAGGAACTTCTATTTTATGTATCTAGGTCAAAATCATCCATTTAATGTAGTCATTTTTAAAAGCATTTCAAAAACTCATCATTAGATTTATTGTATAATTGTTTACATTTCAAAGTAGTGCATGAGCTAGATAGATTACTTTATACAATGTTAGTATTTTCCTTTCCAAGTATACCACAAAAAAAGTTAATCAATAAGCATGTTAGTTATTCATCCAATATATTTCCTAGTTATGATAGTCTTTTAGTGTGAGAAAGTGAAAATGTTGATGTCTTCCTTAATTCCATAACCCCTCCTATCACTCCTATTTGTGGGAATGATTTGATAGAAGAAGATAAAAGCATAGATAATCATGAAGATCATAGTTGTTCTTCTCCTGATACCTCTCCTATTAGTGACAAAGGTATCTTGGTGAAAGAAGATGGAATCATTGAGAATCATGAAAGTCTTGCTTGTCCTTCTTCTCCCCCCCCCCTTGGGAAGATATTATGACACAAGATGATGAGATCATTTCCACTAATTTACTTATTCTACATTCATCTCCCAACACCTACCCTACTTGTGAATAATTCTTTAGTGAAAGAGGATACAAACATCAACGATCATGAAAATTACATTTGTGAAGAGGCTATGTTGGGGTTAAGAGATCCAATGATTGAAATTTACAGTATATTTATTTCCTTCCTAATGTCTCTAATATTTGGAAAGTTTTATTTGAACAAAAGGATCCAATCATTGGTAAGCATGAAAATCATAGTTTTGCTTCTCTTGATACCTCCCCTATTTCTGATGAAGCTACTTTATGAAGTCTAACCATGGAATGTGATAAAAAATTTGTTTGTTCCTCTCCTAAAATATTTTCTACTGGGGTAGATGTTATGGTACAAGAAAGTGAGACCTTAGAAAATGAGGATGAAATCATGGACAATAATAACAATCAAATTTTGCATTCTCCTAATATCTCTCCTCTTTATGAATAAGATATCTTGGTGTTAGAAGATCTAATCAATGAAATTCATGAAGATCCTATTAGTCTCTCTTTCCTTAGGGAAAACATTATTTAACAAGAGAATGCCATCATTGATAAAAAAAAAGACAATACAAACATTGATAACTCCCTAACTTGTGATGAATTCATTTTAGAAGAACAAACCATTGAATGTCATGAACATCTAGTTTGTTGCTCTCCAAAAAACTCTCCTACTAGGGAAGATATCATGGTGCAAGAAAATGAAAACAATGACAATAGTGATATAGTTTCCTTAGATGAAGATGATAAAGTGACATTAGACTCCCCTTCACTAATAAATCATGAAAATAGGGATAAGTCTTTTGAGGTTATGCACATTATATATCCCTTGAAGTACTCCCTTGAGCTTAAACATATCCTTTACCCACCCTCAAACCAACCACAAATTCAAAACAAACTCACCATCATCCTTGAACCACCTAAGAATAATATGTCACAACATTCAAGTTACAATACCATTGCTCACACATATAACACTAGAAACAATCTGTAACCAAGAAAAACAACCCCAACATCCCTCCCATTGCCTCAACTTATTTTGTCTAGTGCTCCTCATTTTCCTTTACAAAGTGGAAAGGACTATGACCTTGTTGAACAAGTTAAGAACACTCCTACTAAGATATCATTATGGAACCTTATTCAAGCCTCCCCTCATTATCATAGCATGATTCAAAGCTCCTTACAACAAGTTCCTACCCATACTAATGTGTAATAAAATGAAGTAGCAACCCAAATTCAATTTATAACTTTGATCAACTTAGACATTACTTTCTATCAAAATGAGTTACCTCCCTTGGAAGTGAGAAAATAAAATGAAGCTTTCATGATAATAGCTATTTTTCAATAGGAAATAGATAAAATGAACCCTTTTTGACAATGTCTCAACCCTTAATGTGTGTAGTGTAACCCTTTTTGATAAGATTGGCATATATATATCAAGAATTGAACTTGATTCCTTATCGATTTGATGATTTGACAATGTAGGAAAATAATTGCTTGGTGTGATCACTTTTCCTATTATAGTTGGAAAGGCCACATTACAAACTCCTATTCATGTTAAGCCTCATGATCTTTCATGCAACCTCCTTTTAGGAAGACCATGGTTTCATTAGATGCATGCAATTCTTTCTGTCCTTCATCATAAAATGAAGTATTACTAAAACAAAAAAGTGTATACAATTGATGCCAACCTTGAATCAAAAAGTTATTTGAAATTTGAGAAAGGAAAGGAAAATATTTTGAAAACATTGAAACCAACTATACAAGTGGAACCCATGCAAAAGAAAAGAATATTCAAGAAGTCACAAAGCTATTGTAAGATGATTAGGGTTCCTTGGATTTCATAGCTACATTCATGGGTGAATACAAGAGCATAACAAAAGAGTCTGAAAAGAAAAAATAGCCAACAGTAATGTCAACACAAAATTCAAACAAAACTTTGAAAGCATCCACTTCAACCACTTTAGAAACAAAATAAAATTACACAACAAACTTTGATGAAGTTGATTATAAGAAACCACCAAATCCAAAAAAAATGAAAAAGCTTTATGGTAGTGGTTATTAACTTATGAAAAAACTTGGTTATAGTGTAAAAGGATGTGGTGCTAGACAAAAAGGTATATGTGTCCCTATAGAGCCTAACAAAATAAAAACCACTAGTGGTCTTGGTTATTGTCCTTTGAAAGAAATGAAAGAATCAAAGAAATTTTTGCTTAATATCAATTTCATCACACAAAATACTAATTATTCAATTTTTTTAGATTTTACATCCTCCTATAAAGGAGAGTACAAAATCTCACAATCTAAAGAGTCTTGTGTAAGTATGACACCTTGTACTAATAAAAAGATATCATTGTCGGAAAATAAAGCAACATCTTCTACTTTTGATCAAGAGAGTATCTTTTCAAGACTCCACCAAGAGCATTTGATAGCTGTCCCTCCAATAACGCAAAAAAAAATTTACTACAAGAGTTTATTTTGTGCATATCATAGATTTCATGGTCATTTTACTAATGAATAAAAGGCTTTAAATGATAAAATTAAGCATCTTAAGGATTGTGGCACTATTCTCTATGTTGAAGCACCTAGTTCCTCTAATTAACATTACTTTTCATGTTTTTCATCAATCATCTCAGCTCATCCTTGTCTTGCAATAAGTGGGGGAAAAGGGATTAGGTAGGCTTGTCCTTGTATGGAACTTGTCATTTTCTCTTTTAGCTCGTTGATCGCCTTCCATGTATATATAGTACCAAGCTTGGGATGTGGACGACATGCATTAAGTTGGATCACATGTGACGTACTGAGTTTTGGGGGAAACCCCTTCTTCATTTCAAGAACATATGACTTGGAATAGGGCTTTCCAAGTAACCTCTCATGTCTCCTACTTTAAATTGGATTTCTCACCATAAAGGTGTTCACAATCACTTTAAAGGGGGGCATACATCGACACTCATATTTCTTTGTGTGATTTTCCTTATTCTTATGATGTGTCCTTTTCTTGGTGGTGTCATTGGGTTTGATTTCCTCCAAGAGAATGATATTTCTTTGATTTGTCCTCTCTTGGAGGAATTAGCCATGTTGTTCCCTAAGGAGAGACCCTACAAAAACTAAGAAAAGTCCCTTTGAACAAATATTTACTTGCATGCTATTCTTAAGCTCGATGTTTCATTTTGTGGCACCTTAAATTGGAGTTATCAAGAGGTATAGCTTTGGTATGGTTAGTTCGTATGGGAGCCAAACTTAGGCATGACTTTCCCATAGCCACTTGCTTGTTTATGTGAGTGCATACCAGCCATGTGTATATGTGTCTCACCTATTTGGGGGCTCACCTAGTGGATGGACTAACATTCCATTAGCCCTTGTGAGCATGCATTTGGTTTGCATAGTGGACATCGTGTTCCACTTGTAACATTTTTTGGACAAACAGGTAAATGCTTGATCCACATTGTGTTGGACAAATAGTCGAGTCTTGATCCACCCTAATTTTCCTTTTCATTCTTCATTAAGTCATTGACATTGTATGTTTGTGGATGTTGATGCTACATATCATACACTTTATGTGTGTCCCTTTGTACTTATGTTGGTTTGACATATGATCTTAGATCCTAGGGCCTTGGCTACCTCCTTCATCTATGTCATCCTATACCATCCACATTACTACACTTGATCCCCTCTTGATGTGAATTTGTTTACTTTAGTGTGAGTTTGAAGCAAGTTCCTCCTTTCACTAAAGTGGGGGCTAAATATAGTGTAGGAAAATGTATCCCTTTACATTTTCACACTTTTTTGGGCTCTCATTAAAATTAGGTTCATTTATGCCTTAATTGGTCCTATTTTGCATCCACGAGCCTTATTAAATGCATTTTTTTTAAGATAATATTGAAATATCATAAATGGAAAATCATAATTGAATTTATTTGGTTACCTATTCTAGATCTAGTGATTTGGGACTCATACACCACCTTGGGTGTACAAGTCCCACTTGGGTCTCTAGACCTAATTTTACATATTGCATTGAACTTAACACTTTTTGGCGTTTGTGTCCTAGGTTTAAGCCATTGAGACTCATACATCCAACCTAGCGTATGAGTTCCACTTTAACTTTGACCTACTTTTAATGAAATTCTTAGCATGATTTTATTATCCTAGATCTGATGTCGACTTGTAGTGTTGTAATTTTGGGAAATTAGACATAAACTTGTAATTATAAATACAAGGCTATTTCACTTAGTTTCACCTAGAAATTTTGAATCAAGCATCCTAAGATTTCACAAGAGAATTATAGAGTATTCAAGAGCATTCAAGAATGCATTCAAGGGAATATTTGTAGAAGATTATTGCAGCAATCAAGATCCATTTCATCATGTCAAATATGTAGTGCATCATGCATATTGTTGAGCTAATGTGTTGATGTAGCATTTAAGATATAATCAAGTGTTCAAGCCATTATCCTATTCAAGTTTCATGATCAATATCTACACTCATTGAGGCCACTTCATGCTAGTTCTTAGATTTTCAATCCAAGGTTTCAATAAGGTTTGGTGAGTTGTTACATGAATTTGTTCATTCATCATTCCTTCATGCTTTTCTATTTCATTTCATGGTTTAATTACCAAAATGGGGTTTGACCAAGGAAAACCTTTATTCTCTAACAAAAAAATATTTTTCTCTCTTGATGTGTGTTTGTAGATCTAGGTGAATTGGAGCTTGAAGATCCTTTGAAGAAAAAGTTGCAAAAGTTGTCAAAGTTGTCAAGTTGTCATCTTCATGCAAAATCACCTACATATCAATATTAAAACCTTTCAAACCTGAAGATTAGACAAGATGGAAGCTATAGAAGATCACTTGAGGCTATAGAAATATCAGAAAAACCCTAGTAATAGGGCTAAGTTTCCACCTTGGGCTAATGAGTCCTTGTATATCCCCTTTTCTAGTTTTATGTGGATTCCAATTAGTCACTGGAAGATTCCATCTTCTACCTAGAAACCCTAAATTATAACTACTTCATAAATAGAAAATTTTAGTTTTTAGATATTTTTTTTACATCTTTTATCTTCCCAGTACTTTTATGTTTCTCTCTATTTAGTAATATGACTTTATCTTTTGAGTTTTGAGGATTTTGTGCATACATGTTTTCATTTCTCCTTTGAAACTTCATTTTATTGTGAACCCCCCACTTAATCACACCAAAGGAAACCCCTAGTCCTTCCATCAATGAGGTCACTTGGTTTAGGGATCTTGGTTTCCTAATGAATTGAAGTGTGAAGTAGGTCCCCAAAGTTGTCCATCTCCTAAAAGCTAGACACCTATTTCCTTTCTTTTCATTTCGGTGAACTCGACCTTTGGATCCTTTATTTTTTATTTGGAGAACATTGTACTCCTAGATCTATCTTGCATTAATTTTGCATTAGATCTTGTATTAGTTAATTTTCATTTAGGGCTTCTAAACATCGCTTTAGTGAAAAGTGCATATAGGTTTCATTTTTTCATCTTAATTCATTCAATTTCATTTGAAAACTATCCTTGCAAATAACCATTTGAACATACAAGCTAGAAACCTTACCATCAACTCAAATTTGTTGATTTAGGTTTAGAAACCCTAATTGGGACTCATTCACCCATCTGGGCGATTTAGTCCTGGTATCGGTCTTTTCTTCTAATTTCTAGGTATTCTATGCTCTTTATTTTTCACTATCTGAAAACTGTCAAAAACCCTAAGTGGGACTCATATTCCCATCTAGGCGAATGAGCCCTTGAAGGCCTACAAAAACCAACTTTTTTGAGCTTTTTTGAGCCTTTTTGTACTTCCTAGGCTTGTTGGTAACCAATAGTATCAATGTGGAAAGTTTCAATAACTTTTATTTTATGCATCTAGGTCAAAATCGTCCATTTAATGTAGTCATTTTTAAAAACATTTCTAAAACTCATCATTAGAAAACAATTTTTTATGCTATTGACTTCTTGTACCACCATATTTTGCTTGACAATGTAGAAGAAGATAAATTGAAGTTTTTACATTAAATTTGATAATTTTAGGTAACTGTTTCAGGTTTTTTGAATTGAAATTTGTTTATTATGAATTTTTTAATTTAAATTTGACAATATAAACCCATTCTTTTCATATTTTTTGTAATCATAATAAATTTACATAGAACTCAATATTGAATTAGAAGGAAGTTGCATAAAAAGTAATTTTTTAGGAGTTTGAAGAAAAAAATGAAAGAACATGATATCATTTTCTTAACATAATATTGATCAATTAAGCTATTTATGTCATTAATTACTTTTCCATCTTTGAGCTTAACTAACAATCTTCGAGCATAATACAAGGAATTTTTCAATTTGAAAGGCTAAGATGAGTCAAAATTGGATATATTTTCCATGACACCATTCGTAGAAGATAAACTAGCATTAATTAAATCATTGAAAAATTTAGAAACACAAGTATGAGGACATGAAAGTCATTTATAGAAGGTTCCTAATTTTCCCACCATTGAGCTAGAAAGATGCTTCAAAATCATGAGAAATGTGAAAATACCATCATAGGAAGGGCTCTAAGAAGTACTCAATTCAATTAAAAGATAAAAGGATGATCTCAAGAATAATGTAATTTTATTAATTTTAAATTTTTGTTAGGGAATCTATTGCTAAGATAAGCTATTTCATGTGTACCATCTATTCATCAAATGTTTTTATAATCCAATGATATGGCAGTATCTAATGAAAGGTTGGAATTTTATGTCATGTCTCACAATTGGTAAGAATTGTCTAGATGACAAGAATTTGTAGGATTTATAATGTGCAGTTCATAGTAGGCCCCATGGTTGTCCAAGTATAACCATTTAAATTAGGCTTCATGACCATATGTTGCTCCCTATATATTTTATGAAGAAAGGGGAGATTATTGTAGTAGGATTCTATGTACACCATCCAATCATCCTTGATTGAATTCATCTAATAGCCTATGTAGAAAAAGAGTTTCCTCCAACATTCCTTGGACTACATACACCACTACAATCTAATTATTTGGTCCATGACTCCCCTATGGTTATTTTTCTTAATTATAATATCAAGATATATAATATTACATTCTCAACCATTGCAACCATGGAGTTATTTAATAATAAGTACTTGGCACAAGCAGTTCAATTTATTGCTATAGCTATTCAAATATTCTCTCCACAATTCAAGACCTATTAATAAATTCTTAGGTGAATTGAGGGATTAATGAAATTGATTGCTATAGATACTCAAAAATTGAACAAAACATAAATATCCTTGCATGGTGCTTTGTCTTTAACATATATTCCCTTATGAAAAACTCTTCTGGTTGTAACTCTTTTCTTTGAACTATTGTATTCACTTGCATCCATACCACTACTATCATCTTGGTTGTATTTCCTCTTTACATAGGAAGTTCATATACTAATTTGGGACCATCATATGGTAATTTTCCAATAGTATTGAGCATCCATACCATGTTTTCAATTTTTTTCCTTCTATATCTTGGCATCTCTTATTGAAGCTTTCCCCTTTGAGGGACTACTAACCTTGAAACTAATGATTGGTGTCTTTATTTTGACATTTGTCATACTATTTCATTGTAAGATTGTGATTTTCCTCTCTCCTTTTTTAATTCTTAATCTACCCTAAGATAGTCCCTTCATCTTGAAATTGGTTCCCTTCCTAGGCCATGAAAGAATTATAGTCAATAGTATTATTGCAAATACAAAAAAAAATTATACAAGATATTAAACCACTAAAGTCCACTATAATAATATTGAACCGTAAATTTTTGGCACCATAAGGCTCTCTAGCTCTTCTAGGGTTTTTCACCTAAAAGGATGCTAGCTAGGTTCATTCAAATTATGCAATGTAGGATGTTGATTAGACTAAATGAATTGAACTACGTGCAATTAAGTGATCTAAATGACTGATTATGTATGCGGGTATGTACATGATCATCATGGAAAAAATTAGAAAAATCAAAGTTAGGAAACTTGATGTAAAAATTTGAATAAGTTATCTATATTATTTCAAAAATATGTAAGAATAGAATTTGTACCAAATTGAGTTTAGTGTCTAAACTACTAGGTTTATTTCAAAATAAATAAAAATATATTTGGTAAAATTTTGAAATTTTAATGTAGTAGTACCTAAATTTTAGGGAAAAAATAAAAAGTAGGTGTCTGTCTAACCACCCTAACCACAATAAAATGATAATATTTTATTATAAGATTATATATATAAGTAGAGGACTCATGTCCCGATGCGATGCATATTTTTTTTGTATTTTTTTTCTAAGTACATAATTAATTATGAATTTTTTATTACAACTTTTAAAATTTATAAAAACTCATGTCTAACCACCTTAACTTGGTTAAAAATTCATGAAATTCATTTTTTTTAATATTATACTATGTGAAGCATAGAATGTGATGCATGTGGGTATGTGCGGGATCATCATGGAAAAAATAGTCCCTTAAGTGGTAAAAAATTCAGAAAAATCAGTGTTAGGCAACTTAATGTAAAATTTGAATAAGTTATCTATATTATTTCAAAAATATGTAAGAATAGAATTTGTAGAAAATTGAGTGTACTTTCTAAACTACTAGGTTTATTTAAAAATAAATAAAATCTATTTGGTGAAAATTTAAAATTTCAATGTAGTAGTACTTAAATTTTCAGGGAAAAATAAGAAGTAGGTGTCTATCTGACCACCCTAACCATAATAAAATGATAATATTTTTTTATAAGATTTTATATATAAATAGGACTCATATCTGGATGTGATGCATATTTTTTCAAATTTTTCCAAGTAAATAATTAATTATGAAATTTTTTTATAACTTTTAAAAAATATAAAAACTCGTATGTCTAACCACCTTAACTTGGTCAAAAATTCATGAAATTTATTTTTTATTTTTTAATCCTATAGTATGTGAAGCATAGAATGTGACACATGTTTTGGATTCAAAAATGTGATACCGTTTGAAATTTATAGATGTTTTTCAATCAACCTATTGATCAGGACTTTAGTCGTAATTCTAATAGAAAATGAATAATAATTATTTATTAAATTCAAATTAAAGCATAATTTATATTGGTGGAAAGCTGAGAATATCCTCTAAAAACCCTTTTCATTTCATCAATTATGGGTGAAAAAAATTTGTCAGCAACATACCCTACAAATACCCGTAATATTGCCACTTTCTGGCCCATCATGATCCTGCACATACCCATGTTTTGGATTGAAAATCTGTGATATTGTTTGAAAGCTATATATGTTTTTCAATTAGCCTATCAATCAAGATTTTAGTTGTAATTCAAATAGAAAATTAATAATAATTACTTATAAAATTCAAAGTAAAGCATAATTTGTATTTTTGGAAAGTAGAGAATATCCTTTAAAAACCATTTTTGTTTCATCAATTTTGGGTAAAAAAAGGCCGTCAACTAGGGTATGTGCAGGATCATCATAGAAAAAATAGGCCCTTAAGTGGCAAAAAAAATTAGAAAAATCAGAGTTAGGCAACTTGCGTAAAAATTTGAATAAGTTATTTATATTATTTATTAAAAAATATGTAATAATAGAATCTATAGCAAATTGAATGTAGTTTCTAAACTACTAGGTTTGTTTAAAACAAGAAATCTATTTGGTGAAAATTTGAAATTTCAATGCAGTAGTACTTAAATTTTCAGGGAAAAAATAAGTAAGCGTCTGTCTGACCACCCTCACCACAATAAAATGATAATATTTTGTTATAAGTTTTTAGATATAAGTAGAGGACTCATGTCCTGATGTGATGAATATGTTTTTATAATTTTTTTCCAAGTAAATAATTAATTATGAATTTTTTATTATAAATTAAAAAAAATATAAATAACTCGTATGTCTAACCACCTTAACTTGGTCAAAACTTCATGAAATGCAATTTTTCTTTTTTTAATCCTATAGTATGTGAAGCATAGAATGTGACACATGTTTTGGATTCAAAAAATGTGATATCGTTTGAAAGCTATATATGTTTTTCAACTAGTTTATCAATTGGGAATTTAGTCATAATTTGAATAGAAAATGAATAGTAATTACTTATTAAATTCAAAGTAAAGAATAATTTATATTGGTGGATAGCTGAGAATCTCCTTTAAAAGCCCTTTTCGTTTCATCAATTTTGGGTAATAAAAAAGTCGTCAGCCACATACCCATCATATTGCCACTTTTTGGCCCATCATGATCCTATACATACCCACCACATACTATACACATACCCATCATATCACCACTTTTTGGCCCATCATGATTCTATACATACCCATGCAAAAATTAAGAATTATGTTATGTTGGAAAACATAATGTGATATGCAAACAAAGAACTATGAATGAATAAGTGCATAATAGAAAGAAATGAGTTGAATCAGTGTGCACTTGGAGAACTGATGAAGATTCTAGAATGTTTTGAATGCTATCTAGAATCACAAAAATTACTAGTGGGACTCATTCACCCAAGGTGGAAAATTAGTATTGCTTATAATGAAAAATTTTGGGAATAGGTTTTTGAGTGTTGGGATACAGAATCTGACAAAACTTAGATTTCCAACCTTAAGATGGGAGTCATTCACTAGTAGTAGTGAATCAATCCTCTCCAAAAATTTAGAGAAATCAAGAGACAACTCTACAACACTAGACCTGAGGATGTCTGCTTGTCGGGTTGTCGAGGTCAATTCTAAAGGAAATGGACATACTACTTTCTCCAATCTTGAGATATAGTTGATTTGACTTGAAGCGCCTAGTTGACTTGTTAGCCACTCTTCAACACCTAAATTCTTGTTAAATCTTCATACAAAGGTCTACAAACACACATGCAATAGGCGAAAATTAGTTGGGGGTTAGCATATAGGGGTTTGCCTTGGTCAAACCCCACTTTGGTAATAAAAAACTTAATGAAATAATTAAATAAAAGAGAATGATAAAAAAATAACATGCAAATTCTATCAACTTACCAAACCCTTGTTGATGTAAATATGAAGTGATGTCAATGGATGCTCCAAAATGCTTGATCAATGCTTGATTTGATGTTGCGATGTGCTTGAATGCTTGAGTGAATGAAAAGATAACTTGAATGTGATGTAAGATTGTACAAGATATAAAATGAGGTGAAAATCACTTATTTATATAGTCTTGTGCCTTAGTAACCCATTGATACCTCATCATAGGCCGACATCAAGTGGTTTTGAATGAAAACTTGAAAGGAAATTTGAAATTTTTGAATTTGGAGCCGAGGGGGAATCATTCGCCACCAATGGTGAATGGGTACCACCTTGGATTTGAATGTGGGTGTCAGGAATTAAGTCAGATTTAATGTTGTTTGTCAGGTTTACATTAAAAAATGCACTTAATTAAATCTTATAAGGGCATAAAGGTGTTAAATAAAGCATAATAAACATGTAAATAGTGAAATTATTCCAAGAAAAGTGTGAAATCTTGTTACAAGACTTTACAACACTTCAAAATAGGACTTGATAAGTGATGAAAAAGGTTATTTTTAGGTGAATTGTAATGAATAGAGTCTAGAAGAGTGTAGAAATTCTTTACAACACTTCACAACACCTTTAAAAGACATCATTATTTGAATTTAAGTACCTAAATATGCATTTTCAAACCATATTATATTATTAAATCAAATCAAAATAGACCAAACATCATGAAGCAAGTCCTAAAAGACCATGAAAATGACAACGGTCAATTTTTCTATGATGCATTTAGCCACCACTTTAGCTAGAGGATGAAATTTCTTCAAAAACTCACACTAAAGTAGCCATGAACATTGAGAGGAGGGTTCAAATGTACTTATGTTAGTAAGATGGAATGACAACTATCAAGAGGGATGATCAACCCACCAGGATGAAGATCCCATGGTAAACTAAGCATATGAACAAAGGAATGCACAAGTGTTGAAATGTATGAAGCTTCGATCATCTGTCCAATTAGTTGTGGATTAGATCTAGGATGATTGTTTGAAAAAGAGAATGCATACTCACTTTGGGGCAGCAGAACACATGGTGGTCCGCTGAGTGAGAAGGCCAAAAGGTGAAGTACATACACTAGTTGGTATGCACCCACAAACACATAGGTGGCTATGGGGAAATTCGTGTTGTTGGATGGGCTTCCCGCTCAACCATATTTAAGTTATACCTCCTAATAATTTTAACAAGGTGCCACAAGGTAAAAATTTAGTTCGTGCTTCATGAGACAAGCAAAGCTCTATATGGTTAGAACTCATGAACAAAAAGGAAGGTACCACAACCATGCAAGTCACATTATGCAAGGTGGAAAAAATGTAAAGTGTAAAATAAAAATGCAAAAATGTAAAATATAAAAGATGTTCAAAGGAGTCTTGTTAAGTTCATGAAAGGTCTGTCACTTAGGGAAAATTGTGTCTAATGTCTCAAAGAGAGGACCAATCAAAGAATAAAATATTTAGAACTTAGTGGATGTAGTGTGTTGCATCAGACCACTAATAGGAATGTAATATGCTAAGATAGATCACACTTATGAAGGAAATCACACCCAATGTCATCCAAAAAGTGAAAAAAACATCATATGAACAACAAGGCTACACTAGGAACCAAGAATACAAATGAATTGATGGTAACGTATGCCCCTCACTTTAAAGGATTTTCTACACACTTTAAAGGAATTGCTACACACCGTTTTGTGAGAAATTACTTTAACATAGCAAAGGAAAGAAAACAAGACATGAGAGCGAACTTGGAAAGCCCTATGCAAAGTCATATGTTTCTAAGTAAGGTTGTGTCATGTCAACGAAAAAGATAACAAGAGAAAAAGAAGTTTCCCCCTAGAAAAGAACACACCAAACACGTAAGGTATCTATGGATTTGGGGTCAATATGTTTTTTTTGCAATGTTTTGATTAAAGAACTCAAAACTGTCATCATTCCATAAAGCACATAGAACTAAAAGAATGACACAATGAGAGAAAAAACCAAAGAAAAAGAAAGTCTGGTATGGGTTAGCATGGAAGAGGCATTGTTGTCTCAACTCGTTGCATCATCCCCAAAAGGAAAAAACAAGCAAAAAGAAAACAAGAAAGTGAAAGAAAACCAAAAGCTTTTGGGTCAACATGAAGGAGACATTTCAGTCTCAATGCCTTGTGTCATCCCCAAAAGGAGAACAAAAAACAAAATAAAAAAATAAAATGCATGACATATAGAAGAATAGAGGTACAAACAGAAGAAGTGTACAAAGAGAGGGAACATCAAGTGCACGTTATGGGGGGAACACAATACACACATGAAAGTGAAAAAGAAAGAATAAATAAAAATAAAAATGCAAAAAGGCTAGCCAGGCGAATGCAAGTCAACCATCTAACAAGTCATCCTCCTCCCAATCATGTTTAGTGTATTGTGAGGGAAATTGACTATCCAAAGGAAGAATTGCAAGCACCAAACTAAGAAATGTACCTGGTTCTTCACTTGGTTGATATAATTTATCATTTAAGCTCATGGTAGATGAAAATAATGAGTTTAGATCATTGTGCACTTCTTCATCTATTGTGGTAATCTCCTCATCAACATCATCATTAAGATTAATGATGATGGGAGGACGAAGGGTGATTTCCAAAGAAGGATGTATCAAAAGTTGTGGCTATTGGATTTGTTCTTTTTGTTGTGAAGGTTGGACTGGACTATCTTGTGGTGAGTTAGGAGAAGGGTGATCATCTATTACTTTTGTCAAAGGCAGAAATTGGTTTTCTTTATTTTCTTCCATGTGAGCCTGATGAGCGAGGAGATGGCAGTGACACCTATGTTCCCTAGCACCATGGTTTCATTTAATTATTATTTTTAGTTGTTGAGGTGTAAGAGCAGATTAAGTCATCATGGGTTCTTTTGCTTCTGAAGAGGGAAGAATAGAAGAAACCAAAGAGAATGGATCAATCAATTTCTCTTTGGATTTATACACTTGTTTAATGTGGGGGGGCATGATGGGATTGGTTTCACTTTCTCTTGGTCATTTAGTTGATGGATGAGAAGTGTCTAAAATTGGGTGTTAATGAGGTTGTGTGATTTTTTCAATGTTGTAAGCAGGTAGAAGCATGATTTCATCTAGGATAGGAGAAGTGGAAGTGGGTGGGGACGTGTTACAAAGAGACAACTTGGATTTTTTTCTTTCTTTGAACTTTTGATAGGTGATGAAAGAGAAGTCTTTATGAGGGGTAATGTGTTCAATAGGTCTAGATCAAAAGGTTTCTAAGGAGAAATTACCTTTAGAAGATAATAGATTAAAGTTACTATGGTGTATGGTAAATATTTCATTTCCAATGGAAACTTCAAATGCTTATGAACAACAGAAAGGACCACTTTCATTAAGCGAAGCCAATGGTGGCCTAGCCATAAATGAAATTGATCCAATTGTGAAATAATAGAAAATGTTACTTCCAAAGTTTTAGGTCCTATTTGTAATGGGAGCATGATCAAATCTTGATCGTAGGGAACACAAAAATAGTATGTTTTTTAATCCATGTAGTTGGTTTATCATATTCTTCTTGATAAAGCTCATGTAATTTACTAAAAACTCTTCTATGATCATGTTCTCACCACAAGCAGGATCTATTAATATCCCATTGGTGGGATTATCATAGATTTTGCAGGCTATGTAAAGAGGACCATTAGGAAGTTTTTGAACTATATCTTTGGAAGAAAAAGTGATATCAAGAGATTTATTGGTTGGGCCCTTATGAGGGATAATGTCTATTGCACCCACAAGTTCATCCATAGGATTAACATGGGTAACACTAGGAATTATATCATGTTCTTCACTAGTTGTATCAACATTCATTACATCGATGTTTGAAGGTTCACTAGCCTTGACAAATGAAATATTGTGTTTAGGCATGGAGTTAGTGAAAACTTGTAAATTTTTGTTAGGGGGTGCAACAAACTTATTGCCTTGATCATTAACACCCACAATGGAAAAACAACCCAAATCAATGAGGTCTTGAACTAAATGTTTTAGACACTTACATTGTTTGGTGTCATGTCCACTTTGGCAATGAAAATGACAATAAACATTAGGTTTGAAGGTGGGTGGTAAACATTTGGTGGTATCAAGCGGTTTGGAAATAGGCAAGGTGATCATTTGTTGTTAGAGAAATTGGTTCATTGTATTATGGAGAGTATCAGGTAAGGGAGTGAATTGTCTCTTTGAGTCCCCATAGGTATAAGGTTTCATTGCTTTAATAGTTGCCACTTGATTCAAAATTGGTTGAGTTTGTGCTTGCGGTTGAGGAGGCAGAGTTAATTGTAAAAAGCCTCTATTTGGTTTTCAAATGTTTTGTGTGTTGTTTTGGTTTTGTGGTTCAAATTTCTTAGCTCAGTTAGAAGTGGACTTTGAATCACAACTAGAAACCGAGTTGTGGTAGTCACATAAGGTTGTACATAAATGCAAAAATGGAGGGAATTTCATCATAGTTAATTTATCCTAAAGGTTTGTGTGCAAGTTTTTGATTAAAATCTTCTGTAGATGTGCATTAGGAATCTTGACATCAATTTGAGCATACAAGGACTGGTATCATGAGATAAAATCAATTACTTTTTCATGTTTGTTTTGTCTACATCTCATTAGGTCAGCCATTGTCTTTTTAGGATTCATGTGAACTTGAAAGTGACTTATAAAAGAATCCACCAATTCATTAAATGATCGGATGAAATGATTGGGCAAGTTGGAAAACCACTCTAATGCAGTGTCCTTTAAGGTCCTAGGAATTTTTTTGGCTAACAGCGTATCCTCAAGGACAAAATCATTGCATAAAGTTGTATAAGCATTGACATGGTTAATAGGCCCTCCTTTACCTCCATATTTCTCAAATCTAGATAGTGTTAAGGAGTTGTGTAATGATCGGGTCGAGGTAAGTGGTTTGAGGTGGAAGAGAAAATGGTGATGGAGTTTATGTGATGTTAGGGGAAGTGAAAGGAATACTAAGAGGGGTGAAGGTGGTGGAGGGGATTTTCCACTCCACAAGAGAACTATGAATGCTAGTTCAAATTGTGAAAGAAGGAACCACATGACTAACATGTTGCATAGTTGTTGTGACATGGGGAGTGGTGTAAGTTGGTATGGAAGTTATGGTTGAAGGGGGAGGAACGTGATGCCCTCCTCGTCTTACATAATTTTTTGTGGATTGGGAATTGGAAGAGGCATGTTTATTGAAAATCTAAAAAATTATCTTCATAACTTGTAAGCCATCATCACTTTTAATCAATTGATGAAGGTTTTCAATCACAGGTATGATAGTGGTGGAAATTTTTTCAAGGGACAAGTCTTATTGTAAATGTCCAAAATCCTTATGAATATTAATGACCTTGTCTTGCATGATGGAGTTGTTTTGGGTGTCAACATTCATTGGATGGAGAGGTGAATGCATAGAATTGGTATTCTCCATGCCTAATGCACCATTTCCCATATTACAAGTAGGAGCTCTTGAGATCCCAAGGTCCACAATGAAAGTGTTATTGCAGGAGACCATAAGTCTAGAACTTCGTCTCACTTAAGTATTATCAATTGGGCACCAAACACTGATACAAGTACCACAAAATATGGGGTGAATGTAAATGCAATGAAATCTAGGATGGAAAAATGAAAATAATAGAAAGTTTTCTAACTGTAATAGAGGAGTAACTACAAAAAACAAAAATGTAGGAAAATTCCAAAAATATGCTAGAAATGTTGTTTAAAAAGTGCAGGTGGACTAATTGGCCTAGGGTGGTGAATGAGTCCCAATATGAGATATATATTTTTTTTCAGAAAATTTAATGTGATTCTAATTCTTTTTAGATGCCAATGAAGAATGCAAATGTAGATTTTTTTATTTTTTTTCAATTATATGCAATGCAAAAAATGAAATCTAAATGAATGTTTCACTAATGCAATTTGATAAACCCTAGAATGAAAAAACAAAGCAATACACTAATTGAATGTTGATGCAAGTGTATTCTAGGATGCAAGATGTAAATGAAATCAGAAATGCAATGTGTTCAAAATGTGGGTTCACCAAAATGAACTGTAGATTTTTGGAACCATGAGCCTCTCTAACTCTTCTAGGGTTTTTCAACTAAAATGAGAGAGGTAGGCTAGAAATGATAGCTAGTTTCATTCAAATTATGCAATGTAGGATGTTGATTAGACTAAATGAATTGAACTAACTTAAATTAAGTGATCTAAATGTCTAATTATGTATGAAAAGTTTAAGAATTATGCTATGTTGGAAAACATAATGTGATATGCAAACAAAGAACTATGAATGAATAAGTGTAGAACAAAAAGAAATGAGTTGAATCAGTGTGCACTTGGAGATTTGATGAAGATTCTAGAATGTTTTGAATGTTGTTTGGAATCACATAAATTCGCTAGATGGACTCATTCACCCAAGGTGGCGAATTAGTCCTGCTTCTGATGAAAACTGTTAGGAACAAGTTTCTAAGTGTCAGGATTCAGAATCTATCAAAACTTAGATTTCTAGCCTGAAGGTGGGGCTCATTCACCACTGGTGGTGAATTAGTCCTCTCCCAAAATTTTGAGAAATCAAGAGACAACTCTGCAACACCAAATCTGAGGATGTCTGCTTGTTGGGTTATTGAAGTCAATGCTATAGGAAACAAAAATAATACATTCTCCAAGCTTTAAATATGATTGATTTGACTTGAAGCACCTAGTTGACTTGCTTACCACTCTTTGACACCTAAATGTTTGTTAAATATGCATACAAAGGTCTGCAAAAACACATGCAATAGGGGAAAAATGGTTGAGGGTTAGCATATAGGGGTTTTCCTTGGTCAATCCCCACTTTGGTAATCAAACCCTTAATGAAATATTGAAATGAAAGAGAATGGGTATGTGCAGGATCATCATGGAAAAAATAGGCCCTTAAGTGGCAAAAAATTCATAAAAGTTAGAGTTAGGCAACTTGACGTAAAAATTTGAATAAGTTATCTATATTATTTCAAAAATATGTAAGAATATAATCTATAGCAAATTGAATGTAGTTTCTAAACTACTAGTTTTATTTTAGAAAAAAAACAAATCTATTTGGTGAAAAATTGAAATTTCAATGCAGTAGTACTTAAATTGTAGGGAAAAAATAAGAAGTGGGTGTTTGTCTGACCGCCTAACTAGAATAAAATTATAATATTTATATATAATATTTTATATATAAGTAGAGGACTCATGTCCGGATGTAATGCATATTTTTTTATAATTTTTTTCTAAGTAAATAATTAATTATGATTTTTTTTTTACAACTTTTAAAAAATATAAAAACTCATATGTATGACCACCTTAACATGGTCAAAACTTCATGAGATTCAATTTTTTTTTTACCCTATAGTATGCAAAGAATAGAATGTGACACATGTTTTGGATTGAAAAAATCTGATTTCATCAATTTTGGGTTAAAAAGGTTGTCATCTACATACCCTACACATACACATTAGATCACCACTTTTTGGCCCATCATGATCCTACACATACTTGAATGATAAACAAATAACATGCAAATTCTATCGGCTTACCAAACCCTTGTTGATACAAATCTGAAGTGATGTGAATGGATGCTCCAAAATGCTTGATGAATGCTTGATTTGACATTGTAATGTCCTTGAATGTGGTGAAAGATTGTATGAGATGTAAAATGAGGTGAAAATCACTTATTTATATAATCATGCACCTTAGTAACCTATTTATACCTCATCACAAGCTGACATCAAGTGATTTTGAATAAAAAACCAAAAGGAAATTTGAAAATTTTAAATTTGGAGCCAAGGGGGACTCATTCGCCACCCATGGTGAATGGGTCCCACCTTGGATTTGAAAGTGGGTGTCAGGAATTAAGTCACATTTAATGTTGTTTGTCAAGTTAACATTCAAAAATTCACTTAAATAAAGCTTATAAGGGCATAAAGGGGTCAAATAATGCATAAGAAAGGTGTAAATAGTGAAATTATGCTTAGAAAAGCATGAAATCTTGGTACAAGACTTTACAACACTTCAAAATATGACTTGATAACTAATGAAAAGGTGATTTTTAGGTTAATTGTAATGAATAGAGTCTAGTAGAGTGTAGAAATGCTTTACAACACCTTCAGAAGACATCATTATTTGAATTTTAGTACCTAAATATCCATGCTCAAGCCATATTATAGTATTAAATCAAAGAAAAATAGAACAAACATCATGAAGCAAGGCCTAAAAGACTATGAAAATGACAGGGGTCCATTTTTCTATAGTGTAAATATGTTTTAATACCTTGTGAATGTGGTAATCAAAGATTGTAATAGTTGGCAACCACACAAGGCCAATTTCTTAAAGCTCAATTTTAATGGAATTGAGAAAGCTAAGTTAGGATCTAATAAAGAAAGCTACTAATTTGAACTCAATTGATATCTATTGTAAAGAGACATAAAATTAGTAAGTTTAGGTAAACATCAATATCTAGAAGAGAAAGGAGACTCAAGTGATTATCAATGGTTTTATTAAAAGGTGTTTACAAGATTAAATTCTCAAGAGAATAATTAGTGATTTGAATATCATTGCCAACTTTAAAGAGATGCCATTCATGAATTTCTATCATGTGAATAATGGTGTATATTATTTTTTAAGATGGGTGTTTCCTAATTTCCTTCTACTAAGGTAAGCATTGATCACTCACAAAGGAATATTAGTGCCATCATTAAACATGATATTCCTTAATCCACCTCCTCCTAAATTTTTGCACCCTATCAAATAATTGATAGTAATTATTTCTTGACCCAACTTTTTATTCTACCATTTTTTTTCCTTTTGAATTTATATACAAGAGAGAAATTTCATACTAGTGTTTGCAATGCACCTTCACTTTAATTCTTAATTTGTATTCCTCAAGAACTCACTATTCTTTTGTTGATCTTGCTTTATACATTATAGATAACCTTCAAGTTATTTTGAGATAGAAATTTAGAAATCTATAGAATTTTTACATTACTCATGATTCTCAAGAAGGGGTATTGAAAAATTAAATAAAATTCCAAGCACAAGCTTAGACCTAAATGATTGAAAACAAGTTACACAAACTACACATACTAAAAACACCAAAATACTAAGAGGGGGGTTGTATTAGTATGCTTTAAAATTCAATCCCAATTAAATGTTGTTGATGCTAAGTTAAACTAATTAAGAATTTACCTACTTAATCAAAACATGAATGAAGATAAAAATCGACACAAGAACACAAATGACACCAAATTTATGTTGAAAACCCCACAAGGGAAAAACCATAGTGAGAAATACTACGAGGAGCACTATCCTAATCCAACTTCACAAGTAAATAATAGTTTAAAATTTTATTTTGGGAAAAAACCCAAGGAAGAAACTACTCCCTGACTTTTTTTTAGTGGTTGAAACCCAAGGAAGCTATTTCTCCCTAATTGAAAGAAAGAACAATTGAAATATGACTAATATTATGGCTTCAACCACTAATAATCATCAATTCTACTCATTAGTTCTATAGTGAATCTTTTCATGCTTTGCTCATGCACTCATACATCTTTTCACTCTTCTATCATCATCTTCACATATTTGATCTTCTACATATATCATCCACATGCATGCAAAAAATAAATTCAATCAGCCACAAGCAATAAAATATAAAACTTGTAACATGTAGGCCTACATCTTCATTGACGGTATACAAAAATGATATAACATTGTTTACATATCTTTCAAATGAGTCAACATGACTCATACAACATCTAAAAATACTCTAACTTTTCTCAATCTCAAATTAGTGGCACAGATCATTGATATACCCAAGTTAGTCACACAAAAAGTATATCTTCATAAACTAACTTGAAACAATTGTGCAGTACTAGAATCAAGATATATCTTCATGCACTTCAAAACACACACACTATGAGACAAGTAGAGTGTCAAAAACAACTCATACCATTGATTTGTATAATCTTCTATAAGCACAAGTAAACAATAATATGTTTTAATAAAGAATAGGCATTCGAAACCAACTACAACACTACCACTTGAAATTTGAACTTGTGTAGCACCAAACCACTTGAATCTAAAATATAGCATGCATTTGACATCACTAAACATTTTGAAAAAAAAACATGGGCAAATCATCACATCTAGAAGAATGTAGAGCATTCCAACAAGTCTTCATAGCTAGTTTGCACTATCAAAGTACAAATCAGAACTCTATCACTTGTAACTTTTGTACCACAGAAGGATTTATGACTTGAAATTTTAGATATAACACCTTAACATCTCCATTTACTTATCCTCTAAAATATAATACTAAAGCCTCCTTTGTAAAAAGATAAGGTCCAAAACACTGTGACTCTACCTTGGATATAACTTCTACAACTTTTCTCTAAGTTTGGCACACCAAACTGGTGAGATATCAATGTAGGAATATAGAAAACACATTAGGACATGTGTACCCACCTTCGCATCATACTTAGAGATTAGATAGATCCACACACAACAATGTTGACTTTTGCTATTAGATATCTCTATACATTCACTATCTTTAGATCATATACAATTTTCAACACACATTTGAAATAAATGGGTGTTCCCACAATATTGGTTTACAATTTTTGGCCAAATTGGACACTGAACTAATTTTTTCTAACTAAATCTTCACTTTTGGGCACCTATAATGGCTAAACCATGAGGAATTTGAAGATGATGCAAACTAGTGATTTGTGAAATTTTTTTTGTAGATACTAAATATATTTTTTTCAAAATTTTTGGAATCATATTGTACTTCTTTTATCCACCTCCTTCGAAAACTAGGCTTTTTTAGTAAACACCATTTTTAAGGAGTGATGCTCACTATATGCAACATAATTTTGTTTCCATGAAGGATAAAATTATAATTTTTTTTAATTTAGATCTGTAACTACAATATCTAGTACTTTCATTTGGTTTCGTAGTGTTTTATTAATTTTCTTTTCTTTAAGGAAGTTTCAAAGTCAAACCAATTACAATTAAGACATAGGAAGATTGTATACAACATAACTTTTTTTGTATGTATTGAAATTCAATTATGTTTTTGTTGGATCAAGGACTTCAATATCTAGTGCACTAATATTTTTAAAATATTTTTTGATAATCTACTACTTTTCCACATGTGTAGAACAAAGAGCTTGATTTCCAATGAAAAACCTACATTCACAAGAAATTAAAAATAAATATAATAATAATTAAATTTATTTAAACTTATATTTTTTTGGAAGCTTATAATAAGGACTACATACTTACAAAAAATAAATTTTAAATGAATTCATTTGATCCCCCAAAAGTTAAATAAAAAGTGGTTTTTTATCAACATTTTGATAGGTGTAAAGGAGACTCCATTATAGGTATGGTTTAAAACTAGTGGTGTTTTATCCAAGGGGTTTTGATCTAAGGTGGTTTGATCAAATCCTCTTTAATTGTAATCCTTTAGATATAACTTTTCAAGGATTAAATAATTATATTTTCTAAATATCTATGATTTCAACAAAAAGTAGGATCTCCCAAAAATTGTAAACCAATATTGTGGGATCACCCAAATGAAAACCAATCTTCTCAAGATGTAATTTAATCTCCCCCTTTTTCATTGATGATAAAAAATAATTATTTGCATAAACACTCCCCCTTAGATGCACATTTATGTCTCTCCCCCTTTCAAATCAAGGGAAAAGGACAACAAAAACTCCACAAGCTCCCCCTTAATCTATACAACTGTAGTGCCCTCCGTTTCGGTTGTCTTTGATGTTAAGTAAGTTGATCGTTGGGTGGTTATGTCATTTTCGCATGTTTGAGTAGTGTAAAAAGTTGATTTTGAGGTGTCTTGATTTTGTGATTTTGTAATATTGTATAGTTTTGATTATTTTAATTAATTAAATTAAAAAGGATTAAAAAGGGAACTTAATTTAATTGGGAAGTGAAATTATAACTGAATGAACTACATTAATAAATGATACGGTAACTATTTTTGGATGGTCAATTATTAAATTAAAATAATAACTAAAAGAAGTATGAGTAATTAAACAATGTGATAAAATAAGATTTTTATTAATTTCTTTGTGAAATAAATAATTAAATAAATGTTTTAATATAATTAGAGGTTATAAAAGAATAAAATTACATTGTTAATAGAAATAAATAAAAAGAGAATATTGCAAGGTAATTATCATTTAAAGTTTAAATTCGATTAATAAATTTAAAGTGAGAATATATTAGAAAGGATTAAACATTAATATTTTACTTAAGTTTGAATGAAGGTAAAAACGAGAAAAGCCAGTAAAAGTTGGTATCTAATTATAATTGATAAGTTAAGCAATGTGACGAAATAAATAAGATATTATTTCAATTTCAAGTTTCGGTTATGGGGCGGTTGCAAGATGGTTTTGTTTCTTGAGTTGAGGAGAAAGGGGGGGCGCTGGCAGATAAGTACTTCTCCAGCCTTTTCCATTCAAAAAAAAAATAAAGACACAGAATAAAAATAGATTTTGGATGCTAGATTAAAAGATAGCAAGTGAAATCTAATTATCATCATTTAGCCGCCTGAGTATCTAACTAAAATTGCCCCTCATTAGAAAGGATTCTCTCTCTTAATGTGACTCTGTTAAAGATCTTGTTTCAAATCCATTTTTGTGCATATTTTGAGACCATTGCATCCTGCGAGGATTTCTGGAAAAGACGAGGGTTGTGGGATGTTCTGCCAACGGTGTGAGAGTGCGGAAATCATGATCTATTGGTGCATGGAGAAACGCGCAAAGCCTTGAGGTGTCTACAATGGATAGATGGCGCTTTCAAATTCAAAACTGGTGCGATTATTTTCTGCCTCCTATGATAATTATAAGGTGCTTGATATTTTTCATGCTGTTATAATCATGGTTCCTTGTATAATGAGTTGCTTTGGTCTGGTTAAAAAGAGTGCATATTCGTTTCGGTTCTGTGTGACGATAGATCAACTGAACTAATTTCTTTTTTTTTCAGAAGCGGTTATTAAGATGTTTTAAACAAACTAAATGCAGCCAATGTTTAAAAAAAAGTAATTACACTATGGTGAATTTGCAATCACAATGTTATCATTTGGCCTTGTAGATGTTAGAAATCTTCTATTCTGTAATAGCATTTCAGAACCTTTTTACATCGCCACCTAAACAAAATTTCCTTCTAAATTTTTATGTTTCAAATTAAAAAAGACGTCCAGCATTTAAAAGTTGGGATGCCCCTCCAAGTTCGTCCCTAAGTCTACTGGACTCCCGGGATGCCACCTAAATAGCGAGTACATGGAACTCTGGCAATTTATGGATTACCGAATCTTCAACACATGTGTCTGTAATTTTGTAGGTCAACTGTCAGTGGTCAATGGATAATGAAAGTTCTAAAACAAACAAAAATTCATTCAGTTATTACGTTATAGGAACTATTCTTTTGTCACATACTAGATATCAAAGTTATTGTGTAGATGCGAGTAGCTTTAGTACCACAGTTCCAATCTCAAGCTATACAAATGGTTTATGTCTGCTACATCAGTTGTTCTACAATTTTTGTCATCTGCTGGCTTCTGTTATTATTAATTGATTTAGCTTGCTCACTTGCCTGGATTAAACATATATAAAAAAAAAAAAAACAGAAAAAGTGATGCACAGTTTTTAATTATTAGAAATAATAATGCACATCCATTTGTTTATTAATATTTGCACTTGAACTGTAGAACTCTCTGGCTAGAAAAATGGTTAGAAATCTATTCAACTGAATGTCTGTTTATAGAGACTAAATGAGGAAGTAGGTGAATAAATCCTTTCTCTGTTTGGATCAAGGAAGATATTGCAGGTTTCTAGTTTATATGGTGCAATTGAGAAGAACAACAACAGCCAATGGTTAGTAAAAAGATTAAAAAAAAATAGCTAAAGAAGTCCTTTCCCTATTTAAATGAAAGAAAACCTAGGAGAGACATGGCAGGTTTTTATAATCTCCTTGTTATTCGAACCTCCCTTAGATGTAGCACTTGAACATGATAGGGAGTTTAAAGATTTAAATAACCAGTTTGATTAATTCTGATAATCTATCGCAGTTGCAGCACTTGAAAATAAATATTGTCAATATTCTAACATCCCACCTGTCTCTTTACATTTTGTCTTGTGACTAAGATGTGGGATTTGATAATAATGCAAGTAGATGGCGATATTTCTAAATTCCAATATTCACTTTCTAATATACTTGGCAACCAGTCACTTTTATGCCATTTAGAGTTGAGACATTGTTCAGAATTAAATAGGCTTCCTGAAACCATTGGCGACCTGTCTTAGCTACAGCGTTTAGACTTGCAAAGGTGGAGTAAATTAAATAGTCTCACTGGTTTCCTTGTTATCCTGTCAGTGGCGCACCTGATCTTGGTAGGGTGTATAGATTTAAATAATCCTTCTGATTTCTTGTCATCCTGTCTTAGCCGAGAGCTTAGCCATGTATCTTAGTCATCTGAACATTTTACATTTTCCTTATTAAATAAATAAATAAAGAAATAATTAATGAGCTCTAGTTTGGTATTGTTCCCTCTTTCAAGAAGACTAATTTATAATTTCTCTTTCAAGTATAAGTAAATAAATATTTATATATATATTGGGTATTAATTATGTGAGGGACACATAGATTCTTGTATTGTTAATATTTAGTATTTATTTGGGTAACTTTGGAATAATAAATATCTTCCTCTTTAATTTGAAATAAATAATTATTTATTTTTATAGAGATTTAGTTAAATAAGTGAATTGAAGTAAATTAAGTTTAAAAGAAAATACATTAATGCATATATATATAGGGTTTTAATGAAAGAATACATTTTGCCTATGTGAACTTATTGTGTAACATTGGTAGGTTAGTTTATTTTTAATTTGGTTAGTTCCAAGTGGAATAGTAAAATTAGAAATAGTGAAAAGTAGAGTTTTGTATGTGCTTGCTCTGCGTAAGTAAAATTAGATGATTATGGAATATAATGAAAGTATAAATATTATGTATTAGAAGAATCAAGTTGATTGAAGCAGAGGTAATTATAAATAAATAAAAATAAGATGAAATTTTTCTATATGGTTATTATGTGAAAATTATTTTAGATTCATATGAGAAAAGAGTATTTTGGGCCTTCTTAGATAATTTATTGTGTTAAATGTTAAATGGTTTTAATTACCCTTTTTGTTATCTAATGAGTCTAGGAATGATAATTATTTGTCAAAACTACTAGGTGAAATAATTCATTAGTATCGTCACCTTAGTATTATAATAAAGTTGTAAATTATAGAATTGTCATCTTAGTATTACATTTTAAAGTTATAATTAGGATTCATATTAAACAGTCGATGGAGTTGGTTATCTTATAAACGATATAGTTATTTTAAATATAATTATTTGTAGTAAATATGCTTTTAATTAGATTAAGTGGATACCTTAAAGTAAGTGATAAGAACGTGAAATAATGCCTAAATTAAGGAATGTCCTTATGGTTATAAGGTGTGAGTGATTGTTGTTTTAAACAAAGTGTTTTGATTATTGGTTTAAGTGTTATGTAATTGTTTTAAGGTGGGTGTGATTTGTGGGATATTTATGGAGATGTCTCGATGGCCTGTTCATTGTAAGTGTTTTAAGTGTTCTTTAAGGTTGATGTGTCTAATGGTCCTTGTATGTAATTATGTGTGTAGAATGGGAACCCGTATTATTGTTCATGATTGTTTTAATTTGTGTTTGGAAGAGTATGCTTGAGAATTGGTGTCTTGTGGCTTATAACATCAGATTATATCTTGACTTTGCAATATTGTGATATCTTTAAATGATGGAAATGTTTGATCGTTAGAATAATGTTCTTTTTAGATGGTTTCAGGTTACTTCTTATTGAATGAATGGATATATTATTAGAATGTGTGGTTTTATGGATTCTTTCGATGTGACTTTTCTTGAGTTGATTTTGAGTTGGGAATTTTCTCTCAATTGATGTATGTTGTTATTCGTTGGGAACCCATATGTTTTCTTTTTGTGCTTTACTCTAAGGGGTAAATCGGTTAATGTTGTCTTTGTCATGATTGACGGTTCTACTTGAGTTGTTGATGAGTCAAATTTGGAAAGTTCTTTGAATTATGGGTATTCCGAGAGGAGAAAATAGAGGTTTCCCTTGGATTCTCGAATTAGTTCGTATCGAAGTTGTTGATGTTGTTATTGGAGTTGTTGATCTTATTTTGATGTATTCTCTCGCTATATTTGAATCGCATTTGGTTCTTCAAGGTTTTGATTTTATTGTTGTCAGATTTTCATGGGGAAACCCTAGTGTAACTTTTTGAGAATCTTCCAGAGGCTTGTTTTATGGTTGGTCAATGTTCTCTCTCTATGTGCCTTGATGTGGCAAGTGCCTTGATTTTTGGAATTTAAAAGGGTTGTACATGAATCGTTGAGATTTTGATTATGTATTTATGGCAAGATGGGTAATGCCTTGTATGCTTCTCTGTTGTGATCTAATGTACTTGTTATGGTGTACAACCCTTGGATTTGGTTTTTATGTTTTGAGTGTCTAGAGTGAGAGTGGCTCTAAGTGGGTGGTCGGCGCACAAAGGGGCGCCAGGATAGCCCTCGTTAGAGTGAAATTAATAAGTGATAATTTAAATAATTAACTAGGGGGTGGGTAGAATCACATTAAAAAGATAATTGATGCCTCATCCACCTTTGAGTGCTACCACAGACTAAAGGGGATTGAGAAGGCCGTGGTTGGCAAGATCGTTGCCTTGTCTTCATGAAAGGTTAACGGTTCCGCATGAGCAACCCTATGGAGCGGTACCTTGAGATAGGAAGCCTGGATAACCATAGATGGAGGCGGCTCCTAGCGCTCGAGTGCCTGGATAATTCGTCAGTAGACGGAGGCGGTGCCTTGTGTTAGTGGTAGCCTGGATAATCCATGTTAAGCCATGCGATGACACTCTCTTCTAACACTCCTTCTTATGTTGTTTCTTTGGAAATCCTCTGGAAGTGGTTCTTTGTCTTGAACTGATGAAACATAGTTGTTTTGAATTGATTTATGGTTTACCTTATTTGATCTTTGGTGTATTCTTTGGTCTTGTATAAATCTTGTGGAGGTTGGGTTTTGACCTTGTACTACTTATGGTACTGTGATATGATGTTATTGTATTGTGTCATTGAGAATCAGAATTGTGTTACGTTTATTAATTCAGTTTGATTTGAAAGTGTTTTATGATCTTCCTTTGGTTCCTTGTTTACTGGCTATTGCCTTGAATTATGTGATGAGAATTATGACTCTTGGAAGTGGTTGATTATGTCATTGTAATTCCTGAGTGTTATAACACTTTTGTACGACGGTGAGTCTTGTGGTTCCATGTTTGGATGTTCTTGGTTGAGGTCTCTTTCTTGTTGGCTCCTAGCACGGGGGGTGGGTCTTCGGACTCACATGGTCGGGTGGAACGTGCTAAGCACCCCATTGGGTCCCTAGTCGAGGATCAAGAGGAGCAGATTGGTGTTGTTGCAGCGACTCCAGAGTTGTATTTGTCTTGGAGCCAGTTTTGATACTTGTATTTCTCTAATTATTTGTATCATGGTATCTTGTGTATGGTTTCCATTCATATTTGGAACACTCTTGTATCATTGTACTTCTTAAACGTTGTACTGTAATAAAATGTTAAACTTGGTGTGGATATTGACCATGGTAGTTGTTATTCAATGTGTTATGTAATCATGCATATGTTGTATTTATGTGCAGATGGCTTCTTATCAATGAATTTTTCATGTATGTGTTATATTTGTTATTGTTAATGATTATATCTTTGGATTTTATTCTTTATTGATGTTGTATGGATCTAAGTCGCGTAATGACTCTTCATGTACCCCAAGGGATATTTGTGTTAATGAGTTTACTTAAATGAAATTCATGTTATGACTGGATGTGTATTACATGTATGTTATGTGCATTTAAAAAAAAATTGTGTGGTAATTATTGTGTTGTTGTCCTTTGGGGTTCGCACGGCGGGGCATTACAACAACTTTTTCTCCCTTTGGGATGAAGTCTGGATACTTCATCAACAAAAATTATCCTTATATCTACTCTACATATATAAGCACAACAAAAAAGAATATATCTTATATGAACATATTAACCATGACTCACTCTGATGACAAAATTCCCTTGTAAATGGACTTGAGTTGAACTAGGCTACTATGCCATTGCTTCTTTGCAATGCTTAAGGTTTGGAATTGAATTTTTAGCTACACATATGTGTCTTTTGCATCTTCCTAAGAATATGGTGCTTGGTATTTATAAAATACACCATTTTCCTCTATCAGGAGTTTAGTATAAAAAAAAATAATCCTTTTTCACACTTGATTTGAAAATATTGACACATAATTAACTTTATTATGCCTTTGAGTGGTGTTGTAAGGTGTTGTACACATTCACACCTCTCTAGGTTCCTTATTTAATTAAAATATATTTAAATTTCACCTTTTTCAAAAGTGTTGTAAAGTGTTGTAACACATTTTCACACTTTTCTAAGGTTTATTCAATCAATTAAGCCTAAGGGACCCCTCTTGTACCCAAATTGAGCCTTATTTATGGTATTGTAAAGCGATTAAATACACTTTCACATTTATCTTTGGTGGCATTAATTAATTATGGTTAATTAGGACTTAATTGGCCTTTTAATTCAAATTCAAGCCCTCTAAACTACATTTTTTGAGAGATCAATCCCAACACCCAGTAATTAAATAGTATAAAATTTAATTTGGAAAGTTCTAGGTCTGGAAATTGGAGCTAGAACCAATTCACCACTAATGATGAATGAGTCTTTCCTTAATAGAACCCCCTTTTCTTTGCATATTTTAACTAGGTTTTTGATACTCTTTTCATCCCTCGGAGCAAGGTCTTGGGAAGTTGTGCTAGGACCCATTTTCCCTAGGTGGCGAATGGGTCCTCCCTTAATAAGGACCCTCTTTTTGAATTTCATCTTGGAAAGATTTTAATTAATTTCATTTCCAAATCTAATGTTGACTTGAATTATTTGAATTTTGTGTTTAGTTCTCTAATTTAGTATAAATACAAGGTTATTTTACATAATTTCAACTAGAGAAGATTACAAGCAAGCAAAGCAAGAGATAAAAAAATTTCATGAGATCAAGAATTCATAGTCAAGAAGCAAGTAATAATGAAGTTTGGAGTAGCATTTCAAGATCTTCAAGCTCATTTTGTATCCAAGATCAATCATTATTGAAGGTTGATGATAGATGCCTATGGAGAATCATGAGGGATTTTAGGTGTTGGGATATCCACAAGTCATACAACTAAGCCTTAGGACTTGTTTCCTAAGTGATTCCATATTCTATTATCATATTATTTGCAACCTATAAGAGGTATTTTCATATTCTATGATCATCTAGGTGTTGGGAGATCCACAAGTCATACAACTAAGCCTTAGAAGGACTTGTTTCCTAAGTGATTCCATATTTATGATCATCTTATTTGAAACCTATAAGAGATATTTTCATATTTTTGATTCATTAAAGAGATTAGACATCTCCTTTAGTTATTCTTGTGCATGGTTCATATTGCATTCAAGGGTTTTATCCTAACACAATTGGGTAGAATTTCCTTTATATTCTCATAAATATTAGTCTTAGACACACATAAGATTAGGATCACACACATTATTGCATGTTTCAAATTTTCATTCATCATCAAGAGTTTAATTACCATGAAGGGTGCTAGCCTCCCACAATGATCTAACAACTAAGCCCTTATAGTTGTGATTTAGAGATTGGACATCTAATTTAAATAATTGTTTCAATCATCATGAAGGTTCATTTAACTTGTCAATCCAGGGATGTGAATTTGAAATAGGTCAGCACAGTATGTTCACTAAGGATCCAAAGTAGCCATATTCATTCTACAACTAAGAAAAATATAATGTTGAAGGAAAATTACTTGGAAAGAAATAACATAAGTTCCAAGAAAACAAACAAGAAACAAAACTAAGATAAAAAGTATGACAAAAATGAAGATCTAAGCAAACAAACAGGAAACTACTTTGTCTACTTTGGCTATAGGAATAGTAACAAAATAGAATTCTAGTGGCTACAAGAATAGTTAGTGCTAGTTTTTTAACTAATTACTGAACATAAAGTAATAAATAGGTTAAAGGATGGAATGCTCACCAAGTGGGCCTCCTTGGGTGAGTATTCCTTAAGCAAAATGTAATCTAAGATGCATGAACTTAAAACTACATTTTATTTATTTGAAAAACAACAATACAATGGAGCATCATAATTGTATTATTGAAAAACAAAGAATGTGATTACATCATTAGATTAAGCAACCCCATTTTTGAAGGAGAATTCGAGTCTTATTTATAGGGAGAAAAGCTAATAACTAATCACCTAGCAAGGCAATCAACTACAATAGATTAGGAGGATACCACTTTTGGGAAAGCATGAAAAGTGGAGAGGTGATTATGCATGCGCAAAATCTAGTCAGACATGCTTGCCTCAATGTAGATTTAGTACAACAGTAATGCCAATATTCGCTCAACAAACAATTAATACCATTTATAGGGTGGTTACAACTTTAATTTGAGTATATGCGGGATCATGATGGGCCAAAAACTGGCAATATGATGGGTATGTGGCTGATGACTATTTTTTTACCCAAAATTGATGAAATGAAAAGAGTTTTTAAAGGATATTCTTAGCTTTCCATTGATATAAATTATGATTTAATTTGAATTTAATAAGTAATTATTATTCATTTTCTATTCAAATTAAGACTAAAGTCCTGATTGATAGGCTGATTGAAAAACATATATAGCTTTCAAATGGTATCACATTTTTTGAATCCAAAACATGCGTTACATTCTATTCTTCACATAATATAGTATTAAAACAAGAAAAATTAAATTTCATGAAGTTTTGACCAAGTTAAGGTGGTCAGACATATGAGTTTTTATATTTTTTAAAAAGTTGTAATAAAAAATTCATAATTAATTAATTACTTGGAAAAAAATTACAAAAAAATATGCATCACATCGGAGTATGAGTCCTCTACTTATATCTAAAATCTTATAAAAAATATTATCATTTTATTATGGTTAGGGTGGTCCATGACACCTACTTCTTTTTTCCTAAAATTTAAGTACCACTGCATTGAAATTTCAAATTTTCACAAAATAGATTTTTTTTTTTTTTAAACAAACCTAGTAGTTTAGAAAATACATTCAATTTGATATATATTCTATTCTTACATATTTTTGAAATAATATAGATAACTTATTCAGATTTTTACGTCAAGTTGTCTAACTCTGATTTTTTTGAATTTTTTGCCACTTAAGGGCCTATTTTTTCCATGATAATCCTACACATACCCATTTGAATGAGGAATCTCCTGTCATCGATAGTATTCCTTATGTTGACCTTTGCATGACCACCTTTTCAACCAATATGGTGAATGACTAGCTGACAAAGTCTTCTTTAATTGTGTAAGCAACTAATTATATTTGTAAGACAATATTAGTATGCACAACAATTGTATATCTATAACTATCTTAATTAGCATTCATTAATCCACATGTAAAATCAACATAGATAGTTCACATAGCATGCCAATGTCATTAAAGATTGTAAAAGTTAGCTTATGCCCAATGTCTATGGTTTTGAGGAAATATCATAGAAAGATCAACATTCAATCATCAAAGAATATGACAACTACAAAAAATAGACAATAAACTCCTATCAAAATTGAGTCATAAACTAGACTCATCACTCCCCCCCAACCTAAGACTTTGTTGGTCCTCCAAGAAAAGGAGAGTTGATCCTTTTCTTTGTTAATGCCCTGAAGCTTGCAACTGCTAGTTGTCCTACATTAGTTTCTGCAATTTTTGAATTATGGCCCCAATAGAACCCTTGTTTGTCCAATCTACTCCATCTCTATCTCTTTGTAGCTATATCATACTGGTAAAATTTGAAATTTGGGACATGTCACAATAGGATAGGTGGTTGAAAAGTTAGTACAGGATGTACAGGAAGTACATGTAGTGCCCTTCCATTCTCATAGTGGATGTACAGAAAGTTTGGCTTTGGAACTTGGAAATGAAAGTAAAATAATAGAGACATTTAAAGGTATGTGCTAATAATTGATATTGTATATCATGAATTTATGGACTAAGTAAAAAGGTTAGGAAATGATTTATTATATGTGTTTAAGAATATATTTATCATGATGTCTGTGTTCAGACATAACCATTACTACGATGTATGTTATTGACATATTGATATGATGAAAGTGTTTTGTTACCTTTGGGGTTTTCACTTGATTCTAATATATTATCATTGTGTTGTCATATTATTATGATTTTGATTATGGTTATCTTTATTATCATAAAATATACTGATTTGTATTCAAGCTTTGTGGTTGCAAGATGAGGCATGAGCTTCTATTAGTGTTTTGGTGAGTATGATGCATATTGTTATGTTATTGTTATTATGTAGAGATTTGCTTGGATAACTGAGTGATACAGTAGTATGTTTTTTAGGATAAGTGGAAAGGGCGGCATCATACCATTGGACGTATGAGAGACATAAGGGAATGAGATATGATTTCTAGAGCTTCTTTCCTAGTGCTTCGGCTATTATGCACATGTGCTCTAATTTGTATGTTTAAGTGAACAGGTACTAGGTTACATCTCTACCTAAATTAGTAGGTTTGAGCGTGCCTCTAATCTCAATGGTGGTTGAGGAGATAACATCTAGGCCCAAATTATAACCTAACCCTAGCCATTGTTCTCAATTAGAGACAATTGATGAAGAATGTGTTAACTTTTTCGGGTTGTCATGAGACAATGTCTGATCTCCTTTACCCTATATTTGGAGTGTTGCATTTATTCGATTGTTTCCTTATGTAATATGTGATTGTTTGATTTTGTTGTATAACCTTAGTTTTAAATCCCAGCCTATTGGTGTTAAACCCTGTGGTTAGTTGTGTTGTTATGATTGTGATTAGTTTTATTTATCTTTTGATGTGAATGTTGCTCTTTCATGTGAAGTTATTTTATGATTTATATTTTACCTTAGTTTGTGAATTATTTGAGTGAAGTTACATATTGAATCTATCATATTTATTGCTATAATTTTTTTAATGTGTTTGAGGAGTGATATAATATTATCCATAAGTGACATTTATTTATATTATGTTTTATTATGTTATTATTTTGGGGAATAATTATTTAATTATTGTTTATTATTATCATTATTTGGTATTTGGTTATTGTTTATTGAGTAATATTTGTTTTAATTTTATTTGAATGTAATTTTTACATTATTAGTCTCTTGATTCATTTTATTAAAATGGTCACTTAATTTATGTTTTATGGAGTCTTTATGTGGTTTTAATGATTTAAAATGTTTCCTATGTGATAGCTTTATGGGTGTGAGGTATTTTTACTTTATAAAATTATTTTTTTAGAGTCTAGAACCCACCCTAATTACTCCATTATGAAAAGTGACGAAAATGGAAGTTAAAAGGGTGGCTAGGAGGTTGTCTTTTGGTTTTTGGGAAGTGTTCTCTTTATTTTGGGAGGAGATAAAGGGTTTCTTTTCTGTTGGGTTGTTTTGTTTTTGGGAGTGCATGTTGGATTGAGATTTTTTTTTGGGAAAAATATTTTTACATGCTTGCAAAGAGGAAGGAGCAATGGGAAATTTGTTGCAATTTGAGGGTTTTGAAAGTTGAAAACTTGGGAGCTCAGCATCAAATTTTTGTCATTCCCAAGCGTTGGATCCAGGTTGGATTTTTAGATCTTGTGTTAAAATTTTCTTTTGTATGCATGAATGATTTGATTGATTTCTTTCTTTTGATTTTTGAAAATAAATATTTGATAATTTTATTTCTGTGTGTAAATGAAACATTTATTTATTCTACAATAAAAATTAATACATATTTGGTGTTTTTGTTCTTTACCATTAAAAGGGTCTGATTGCGTTGCTCATAAATCTAAATTTACAAACAGGGTTGGTGAGATTTTTAAAAGGTTTTTTCATCTCGTTGTTGTTTAAATTCTATCCAAAAAATTTAGAAACCTAGATCGTAGTTTGTGAGATATGGTTGAAACACGAGACTGTTGTCAAGTAGCTCCTCTATGACTGCAAATATCTTTATTTCTCCCTGTAAACAGTCAATGGAAAATTGAGATTTTAGATTTATAGGGGTTTCAAAGGGCTTAAATTAATTTTAAGATTTTTTTTGTAATATTTTATTTTGGATGAAATCTAATTATTGAGTTATTCATTTTATCATTTGACTGTAATCGAATATTGCCGAAAAGAGGGTTTTATGAGAGTTGTCTCTTGTTTTGTGTTTTATAAATTTATGATTCACTTTTGGTCAATTTTGTCCATGCTGCTGAGTAGTCAATGACTAAATCTGCAATGGGTATTTTACAGATTTTAATTTTGAGTTGATATGACTATTTTAGGGTTGTTTTATTGTTGACAAATTTGACTGTTGTTAAGTGAGAATTAGTTCAATTTTAAAAGTTGTATTAGAGGGTATAACTATATTATTTGATCTATATTGTGTTGTACCATTTTTATTTAAATGTATTTACTATTTGCATATTGTTAATTTCTTCATGTTTGTGAGATCTTATGTTGAGACTTCTATATATGTAAAACTCAATTATGTCAGGGATGTGCATTGTTGGTCTTGATTGTGAATTACTAAACTAAAGTATGTTATTATGTTATAAGATTGTGAGATTGTTGTAATATATATTATTGTAGTGTTGTGGTTTAATGTTAAGCTTTTTTAGTTTTCTATCCATTTGTGTTATGTGATTGGGTCTATAGAAGTACCTAGAAGTATTTGTGAAGTTATTGTAATTTTCGGTTGATTCTTATTTTGGTAGTTTTCTTTGGATGTTTAGTGTCAGCCACTTGTTGTTTCTATTCTGTTGTTTGTTTTTTTTGTGGGGCCTAGTGTTGTCTCCTAGCATGGAGGGAGTGGGCCTCAAGGTTCCACGTGGTAGGGTGGTATTTTTGAATCATCCATTGGGATTTAGGTGGTGCAATTCGTGCGCAACATGGAGAGTCTTTCCTTTCACTTCATTCTATAGTTTAATTTATGTGTAGGGGATATTTTCATAAAAAATATTATGTTTAGTGTATCTTATACATATGTACCTCTTAGATTAATAAATCGTGTTCATGGTAGCATTCTTGTATAGGAAAAGTAAGTGAATTGATACAATTTTGATTATAAACATTTTTTACTATTGTTTAGTATGTAATAGAGAGGTTTAATATAGAAATGTTGTATTTATAATGCATGAGTTGAATTAAGCAGTAGATATGATATATTTTTATGTACTTATTTTATAACATTGATTATGAGTAGATTTATATTGGCATAGTGTTAGATGTGGTTTGAAGATAATTTCAATATGTTATCATATATAATTTGATGTATGAGATTAATTTACATTCAAGTGTTAATAAAATATGGCCATAATGTATCAAATATGATTTTAGGCTTAATTAATGTAGGTGTATCTTAGTAGCGACATTAGGGGACCATGGTGGATAGGTGTGCAAATGGGTTATGTTCAATATTGATTTTAGGTTATAATGTGATTATAATATCATGTTAATGTAATGATGTCATTCATATTAATTGGTTGAGTTGCATTAGTTAGTGTTACTTAAGTTTCTAAAAAAAATAAAAAAAATTGGCTTGGTGTTGATAGTCTTTTGTGTTAATCCACTTGGTCCTTTTAGCGGGGTGTTACATCATTAAAGATTGTAAAAGTTAGCTTATGCCCAATGTCTATGGTTTTGAGGAAATATCATAGAAAGATCAACATTCAATCATCAAAGAATATGACAACTACAAAAAATAGACAATAAACTCCTATCAAAATTGAGTCATAAACTAGACTCATCACTCCCCCCAACCTAAGACTTTGTTGGTCCTCCAGGAAAAGGAGAGTTGATCCTTTGCTTTGTTAATGCCCTGAAGCTTGCAACTGCTAGTTGTCCTACATTAGTTTCTGCAATTTTTGAATTATGGCCCCAATAGAACCCTTGTTGTTTGTCCAATCTGCTCCATCTCTATCTCTTTGTAGCTATATCATACTGGTAAAATTTGAAATTTGGGACATGTCACAATAGGATAGGTGGTTGAAAAGTTAGTGGGAGCCAAAATAATTTTTTTTTCCTTCCAATTTGTATATATCTTTCAAGTCTCTTAAGTGTTGCAACATAATTCTACATAGAGTGAGGCTCAACTTGTTTTAACTCACCAGTTAGGTTGTTCCACCTTTGTGATAGGTATCCCATCACAGAGTCCGCTTTGTTTTTGGCTACCTCTTCATATTATTTATAAACTTCCTCTCTCTAAGATAGGATCCTTTCACCATAGCTTGGTCTATAAAGAATTTTGCACCAATCCATGAAAATGCTCCCTAGATTTCTAGATTCAACCCTTATGGACAGGGGAATGTTGGATTAAATTTGTTGATAAGTCCTGAATTGTTTTCCCCAACTAATCTCATTTTGTATCCAAGACTTGAATTCCCTTAATTGAACATCCCCAACATACAACAGTGGATTCCAATCATGGTCTTGGGTCACGACATAATTATGTAAGTAAAATTCACACAACAAATTCTTCATTTTAGGAGCAATCCTATAAGCATCAAAAAATTCAAGAGGAGTCTCAATAGAAGGATTCAAACCTGAAAAAATCCTTGCTACTTTAAAAGAAAGATACTTTTCCTTTAGATAAAGGGTGTATACCCTTCGAGGAGTCATGCATTCTAATATCTGCATTACTAAGGTTGTCATATCATCCACCTTCTTTAAAGTAACAATTTCTACATCCTTTTCTTCAATTTCCTCATCTCTCTTTTCGATTTCTTTCTTCGGCTTGTGTTTCTCCTCCTTCCATTCCTCTTCCCTTCTTTGCATCTCTTTCCATAAATTCATAGCTACCATGTGCATTGAAAAATAAGAGGGCCTATGTATTCCTACCATAATTTTTCTTGGCATAGATGCTTGCTCTTCCTGTAGCATTGGCTGCAGGAATTATGAATGTTCAGGTAATTTCGGCTACATGGGTGCTAACTATTCTCCCAGCTTTGGTTGTAGGATCTCTTTTTCTATCTCTTTCTCTTGATGCAGGAACCCTTCTACTCTTGTTGCAAGAGCTCCTGATTTTCCTCAATCTCTTTACTTTCAACTTGTTTAGCGATGGCAGCAAGTTTTTCCAATGCTACATTTGTTGCTTCCTCAAATATGTCCTTTTCATTGACATTTACTTGCCCCATTGGGCCTCTATGTCCTATTGTGATGTTTCTCTATTCCTAGGGCTTCCTTGCAGAGACACACCAAAGGCTGGCCCAACTGGTCTTGATTTCCTAAGAGGGCTCTCATGTTCTTCAACTGCAGGAAGAATAGTGTTTCCATTTCTTAGAGCTTGACACTTTCTTTCCTATAGTTTTATTTTTAGCATTTCATTTCTTTATTTCTACCTCTTTCTTCTATTCCATAGTTCTCATTAAGATTCCAAGAGGAACATTATCATTAGAATATGAAGAGGAATTTTCTTTTTATGAATGCTCTACCTCAGAAGAGCTAATCTCTATGGTTTTTTCAACTGCATGAGGGTTTGCACTAGGGCCCATGCCAGAAGTTGAAGCACCAAGAGTAGCTTTAGTTGTGCTCAATATTCTGCTAGCCCTATGAGGTAGAGGAAAAACCCTAGGTTGCAAATGTTTTGGTCTAATTTGATCAATTTTTAAGAATTCTTCCCAAGTTATGTTAGAAACATCATGCAAAGACTTTTCAACTAGCAATTTGATTAGACAATGGTGGGAAATAGAATTATCCCTACCTTTTTGGGTCTCGACCACCATGATTGAGAGAAGATGGTATAGAAAATTTGGCACATTCATTCTCCTCCCATGCCTCATATGATTCAGAATTTTGAAATGCAAAGAGTGTAGATTCGACTGGTGACATTCACATGTAATGTACTTTACAACATGAACAACTACTTGCTTCCATGGCTCAGGAAAAGAGGTTTTTTTTGCACCTTGTTTGTCCACACTCAATGGAGGGTCACCAAGTTCCATAAATTTGGCCATAACTAACCTAGTGTCTCTAGAAGTAGGGTAATTTTTATTGTTGGAAGGAAACCCTATAACTTCTACAATTCTTTCTTTAGCAGACAATACCTCTAGCCCTTTCACCGTGGATTTTCCTTTAGACAATGTCTGGGAAAATTCCAATGTAACATTTTCATCAAAACCATTAAGCTTCAACAAGTAGTCTGACTAGCCGTAGTTTCTGAATTTGGCCTGTGAAGGTGAATCCTGCAGTAATACATCATGAACCATGTGTTCATTCCTAATTAACCCACCTCCCATTGTTTATTTGTCTATAATCAAACAATCACTTTGCAAAGTTTCTCTTCCTGAAATCTTTGTCTGAAAGCTAAAATTCTCCTTCCTCCAATGTTGCTAAATTTCAAACGTTGGTGTTGTCTAAATTTTAGCTTTTTGTTGGCTTAAGATTATGATGGGAGTAATAAAGGAAATAAAGGAGTGATCAATGAAGGCTTATGATCAAGAAAAATGGTGGCAGTTGATATCATGTCACACATGTGATCCATCATCTCACTTAGAATTCAAATAGACTCAATTTAAACTTTACTAACATGAGCCAACATGGACAGACACATAGACATAGCATTCATACTTTCCCCCCTACCTAAATTTAAGCATGTGTCCTCACATGTGTGAATTTAATACAATTTGACAGGGGAAGGAATAATGACATGCTATGGAGAACGTTTCTATCAATTTATAGAAATTAAATGAATGTACTAAAAGACAATTAAGAGATAACAACTTGATGTGCACATACTTGAATTCTTGGAAGATCTTCTACAAAGATTATGAAGAAAAAACTATTCACCTTTTGAGAGGTCAGTTGAGCAATCAATGAAAGTGGAGTGGAATGGAGTGAAGTGATGATGGAATGAAGTGAAATCATGGAGGCATAATGGAAGAGAGATAAAGGTTGATATGGATGGGCGGATGGGTGAAGAAGTGGACCCCATATGAGTGGAAGTCTTTATTATGGTAAATTGCATAGCTTAATTATCTAGAAGGAGGGACACTAGATCGACTTCCTTCAGTTGTAGGAAGTTTGGGTGTTCCATGCTAAGTGAATTTATACAAAAATTCCTCCTTGGAAGTTGGTTTGAGATATAATTTAAGGTGATGACCATTGAGAAGCAACTTAAATCTGATTGGGTCAATAGTAGTGAGTTGAACAACACCATTGGGGAATACTTCAATAACCTCATATGGTCCTAGCCACCTTGTTTACAATTTTCCTACATTATCTTGATACCTTGATTTGTAGAGCAAGGCCCAATCTCTTGGTTGGAATTTCTTGTCCTTAATGAATTTTTCATGCCACTTGATTATTTGATTCTACACTACCTCAGTATGATGCAACGTTGCCTTCCACATTTCATCCAATGCAGTGAGTTGCATGATTTTGTCTCTTTGTGCTTCAAAAATGTCCATCCCCAAGTCCATTGTAGTCCTAATATTTTTCTACTCAAATTCAATGGGAATCATAACTGTCTTTCCATATAGCAACTCAAATGGTGTAAAGCCTATAGTTGTTTTCCAGGTTGTCCTATAGGAACAGTCAGCGTCTAGTAGTCTGTTTTCCCAATCCTTCTTATGAATAACCACTGTTTTGGTTAGAATAATTCAATTTCCCTGTTAGTCACTTCAACTTACTTATTGATCTGGGGGTGATAAGGAGTAGACTTCCTATGCCATATATTGTACTCATTGACCATTTTTGCAATAAGGGTTTATGTAAATTGAGCTCTTTGGTCAGTCACTATCACTCTTGGAACTCCATACCTTGTGAAAATCTCCTCATAAAGAAATTCAACAACCTTATTATCTCTTACATGCTTCATGGCCTTAACTTCTACCCACTTAGTTACATAATTAATGCAAACTAAGATATAAGACTTACCATTGGATGAAGGATCAATGGGTCCTACAAAGTCTAATCCCCACTTGTCAAATGGAGTGATTACAACCTATGGGTAAAGGGGCATCTCATCATATTTGGTTGGACTACCCATCCTTTGGCATCCATCACACTTTCTTATATATCTCATTGCATCCTTGTGGACTGTTGGCCAGTAATACCGTGTATTCAAAATTTTCATTGCTGTCCTCTTGGCTGAAAATGTCCTCCACATGGTTCATTGTGGCGTGCATGTAAAATATCATATGTATCATCTTCCCTCACACATCTCCTCATGACATGGTCTGGTCCAGTTATAAACAAATATCTTGCAATCCATGAAAAAGGAAATGAATTTTCAATGAGCATCCTTCTCTCTTTTGAAGAAAAATGAGGAGGAACTCTCCTTGTGACTAGATAGTTAGCTATGTCAGCATACCAAGGTGTTTGCACACTGATGGAAAATAAGTTCTCATCAGAGAAAGAGTCAACTATGATATGATTATCTTTTGATATAGTCAACCATGAGAGAAATTTTGCAACAACATTGGCCTCTCTTGGTTTATCTATAATAGTTATTTCAAACTCTTGCATCAACAATAGCCATCTTGCTATCCTACCTATGATCAAAGGTTTATTCATGAGATACCTAATGGTTGCATGATCTATGTGCACAAATATTTGATATCCTATTATGTAGTGCCTAAATTTGTTTATGGCATAGATCACTGCTAGCATTTCTTTTTCTATCACTATATAATTGAATTGAACTCCTTGCAAGTTTTTGCTAACAAAATAAATAGCATTTTCAATAACTCCTTCTTTCTTCCCTAAGACTACTAATATGGTATATTTTGGTGCATTTGTATGGATGTGGAAAGGAAGCTCCCAATTAGTACCTTTGAGTACAAGAGCATGAGTCAAAGCTTCCTTCAAATCAGAAAATGCATTGTCATAGTCTTCAGTCCACTAAAACTTAGCATCTTTAGTGAGAATATTATATAATGGTGCTGCTATTTTACTGAAATCCTTGATGAAATTCCTATAGTATCCTACATGGATTAATAAACTCCTAACATCTTTTTGTTTTGTAGGTGTAGGAATATTTGTGATCACCTTCATCTTTGCAGGATCTTCTTGAATTCCTTTGTAAGAGATGTAGTGGCCAAGGACTACACCTTCCTGCATCATCATGAAGCACTTTTCACTATTTAGAGATAGATTGTGGTCTTCACATCTCTGTAGGACTCTCCTAAGATTCTCCATTGCTTCATTGAAATCAAAACCATAGGTGGTGAAATCATCCATATAAATTTCCATGCAATCATGAGAAAATATCTGAAAATATGCTAATGACTACCCTCTAAAAAGTTGTAGGTGCATTGCATAAGCCAAATGGAAGTACTAAGTAAGCATAGGCTCCCAATGGATAGGTAAAGGTAGTCTTCTCCTAGTCCTTTAGTGTATTTTGGATCTGGTTATAGCCACTTACTTTGGTGGTAGCAACAATTTCCTTGTAATCAACAAAAACTCACCACTTCCATCCCTTTTTGGGAACAATTACCAATGGATACACCGGCTAGCTATCTAAGATGGGATAGATAAATCTTGCATCTAGCAATTTTTGTAGTTCTCCTTTTACAATTTCTTTTAATGTAGGGTTAATTCTACTTTGTGGTTGTTGTACTGGGGTGCAATCATCTCTAATATAAATTCTATGAGTGAAATGATTAGGGTCCAAGCCCTTTATATCATGATAGTCCCATGCAAATACATACTGGTGGGTTCTTGGTAAGTTTTCCAATGACAATTGTTGTTCTTCACTCAATTTTTTGTTGATGTGTGGGTGTTTTCCTTTTGCCACTTACACTTGTGTAGTTATCTCTACGATAGTTTTTTCAATAATGCTTGGTATCTTAAGTTCATGCAGTAACCATGTATGAGACATACTCGTTGTTGCAGGAAGTTCACCTACATGAAGAGTG
>VDFB02271358.1:998323457-998345814 GCA_007258455.2 Sequoia sempervirens
GAATAGCCTTGAGGGAATTAGTGGGTATGGGAGGCCATACATCTAGAGGCATAGGTGGGTGTAGCAGACTACTGCTATCCCAGGTTACAAAATTTCTAAGAGCAGGGGCAACTACGTGAGCCATGGAGAAAAGATTCCTATGAATCAAGTACATTGATATTCTGACTTGGAAAGTTCGACCTCCTGGTGGGGTAAATAAGGCTCTAAACTTTGGGCTCTCACTCCTTGCTCTATTACTCTTTATAGGTGATACAAAACATGTAAATCTTCTTCTCCTAGGTACCGAGGTGGGAAACTGGGTGTACTAGAAATGGCCTCTTGAGGATGCTCTTGTTTGGAGTCTAGGCATGAAATTTATAGTTTCTTTCCTTGGTCTGATTTAAGAAATATTTTAGACTTCTAATCAGATGTTCAAAAAACTTTGGGTCCCATCGGGCGTGCCTGAAAAAAAACTATTGATCATCAAAGCTTATGCCTCTCTGACATGCTTATGAGAAATTCAGTGAGTGGGGGACCGATTTGCGCCTCACTGAATACCTCCAGGATTTTTATAGAAAGCCAACTCCTCTCTAAGTTTTGGAGAAAATGGTAAAAGGAAATGTAAACATAAAACATAAAAATGGTGATGCACCAAAGCTTTTACAACATTTCAAATCCAATCTTTCCTATGAATGATATATTAGACATAGAATGCCACAACCCTTTACAATTGGGAAGAGAATGAACATCAAAGGCTAAATACAAGCACAATGCAGTCTTTCAAATATCCCTGTAGGTAGTGTTCATTAAGGTACGATCAAGCATAAATATTTTTGAGGTTAACATAAAAATATTCAAAAATTGCATAAACTCTTTCTCTTCTTAGAACATAATATGAAAAAACAACCACTTTTTAGGAAAGTAGAGAAGTTCAAAAGACATAATCAAATTTATATAAGTTATTATCATACCATGTAAGCCTACAACATGGAAATCAACTACTCAAACTACTTGTATTCATCTTAACATAGTGTTTCATTCTAAACAAAATCATAAAGAAGCAACTTGATAAAGGCCATAACATGCACAGTCTTAAAGATTTATTCTAAATAGTTTGTGCTTGAATATCAAATGAACTTAGAAAACAAAGGTTAGATGTCAATATAATAATAGTTTTAGTTAAAACAATATAACATGCTAGAGGAAAGCAGAGTTCTACCAATTACTTCTAAAAATACTTCTATTCCTAAAGAAAACTAAAGAAACTTTTTCTTTCGAAAAAGAAACTGGAACTTAGAACTTGGGAAAAAACTCCTTTTTGTTGTCACCTCCCATTTATAGCTAAAAAAAGAGAGAACTGCCGCCACATTCCAGAATTAATTGTTCCCAGATGTTGGAATTTGATTGCTTATGATTTTATTGTAGATCTTTAGTTAGGTCATGGAAATATTTTCTCATTAATTCCCTTTAGATATTTGGTAAAGATCATTATCTACAAATAATCAGATCTTAAAAAATAGCCTGGAAAAAGTCTAGTTGACCAATCATGTGGCTCGATGGTGCCGAATCAAAGTTCATATCCTAAAAACCAAAGGACCTGGCATGCTCCAAAAATTTTCAAAAAGATTGCTTCTTAAAAGTGCAAACTACCTACAGCGAAGAGATGGCGTGTCGAGCAGGCAAAAATTCTCAGATTTGTGAAAATCATCCTTGAGAAAATCTCTGTCGAGTTGACACGTGTCCCAACCCTCTCCTAGGAAGGAGAGAGATAAAAAATCTATGCAACCACCACATGGCACATTGCATGCCTTTCGGGAACACTTTGCTTTTAGTGTGGAAACATCCAAAGCCAAAAATAAAAAATGATTAAGGAAAAAATACTTCACATATGCCTTAATAGACATACAAGATATTAGTCCACAAAACACGATAGATTTTTATAACTAACATGTAGAGGAAAACTCACACATCTTCATAAAACAATATGATTGATCATACTAGATTATTGCACATAATTGCTTCCTTCTTCCTATTTCCTTGCAAACATGATCTTGATTGATGAAAGCATTGTAATAATGGTGTTAATCTTGTGCTTGAATACTTTTTAGGATCCTTAATTGCTCAATTAAAATGGTGAAAAAGACTTGTATTTATATTTATTTCTTTAATTTCTCATAAATTAATTATTGAAAATGGACAAGTGACTTTTTACTTTTAAATTTTAGAATGAAAAAACCAACATATTTAAATTAGGGACAAAATGGGCTAGATAGGGGAATTAGTGCCATATTCCAAACTTTTGTAGGGTTTTTTGTGTTGATAAATAAATAATAAATATTAATTCCCAATTCAAGTTTGATTTTCTAAAGATGAACATAAAACATGAAATTTAAGAGAACAATTAGGTCCAAGCACATAGGGGGAGCTAAACCTAGTGTGAAATTTTCAAGGGTGACAATTTATGATGTTGCATGTGTTAGTGAGTAATAAAATACTTGTTTTATATCTCTAACTATAAAAATAGCTATTAAACTACACTATGTCCTTCTATCCCATAAAAATAGAGTAGTTACACATGACTAATATTATTAAAAAGATAATTTCCCCAAATTTATACCACTACACAAAAAATATGTTAAATTCCATAATGAGTGGCACATCATCCAACTTTTAGTTTTAATAATATGAACCTACTAGTTTAGATTCATATGTTGAATCATGCATTCTTTATTAATCTTCAATCCAACATGTGCATTCTTCTACAACAAATATTTCAACTCTGATAAATACTCATGTTCAAATGTTTTTCTAGTGCTATTTGACCTAGTTCTTTTGGAGGCCATAACTCTTACGCAATCTCAAAAAAAAGTTTCTTTTTGAAATTACACAATGTTTGAAAGCAATATAAATATGAAATGAAATTGAAGAAAACCAAATATCTTACCACATGCAAATTTTTCTCTCTACATTGCTAATGACAACCCTCTTTTTGACTATATGGTAGACCTATTTGACTTGTTTTCTCATTATTTTGGCCTAATGAAACCACCTAGCTATGTTTTAATTTTTACTAACCTATGAAACTAAAAATATTTAATTTTATAATCATTTATTCACTTTAATCATAGGTTATTATGATTGTCCTATGGCTATTATAGGTATAATTTAGCATGTGACAATTTGAGGAAAAAATAGATATTTTTGTATGAGATTCATTTATTCTATTGAACCATGACTTTACTAATCTCTATGTGCATATTATGATATACATATAATTTATCATAATCATAGGGAACTGTAATGGCATAAATTTCCACCCTAGGAAAATTTCCCATTTATTTACCCTTACTTTAGAATTATAGGTACAATTATGGATAATCTTGATGTTGTCTTCCTGATCTTCCCACTTGTCCTTGTATTTTTGCATCGATGGAGGAATATTTTTCAAGGACAAGTACGCACTGCACAGACATCCGTGTTTCGCACTATCATCCTGATAGATTCATGCCTTTGGAATCTGCAAAAGCATTACATTTATTAGTTGTTCATGAATGTAATATTCTTTGTTGGGTATTGACCAACAAAAAATGACTCCTTGCCTCTATTTTATCCATTCAAAATCATCTATTCGCTCTCATACTAAAATGAAGAAAAATGAGGTAGGCTTCAAGCACATAGGGTTTTATACTAATTTTAGAATATTTTCACCAAAATTACTAGAAATAGAAAGGGAAAATGGGGTGAATAAACCTACCTATTCTTCTATTTCATGTAGGAAATGAGATCCTTTAAGTTAAAATCCACTTTCACCCCTTAGGTGATTGAATTATTTGAGGAATCTTGTAATTTCAATTTTTTTTACAAGGATGGGATTCCTTATTAAACATCACTTTGAGGAGAAAGATTAAAAATAGAAAACTAACTTCAAAATGCAAGCTATAAAGTGAATCTAATAGATTAACTTCAATTCTGATGGAACTAGAAATTAAAATGAAAATCTAAGAAAGGGAAAATGTTGTGTACCAGTCACAAAAAGTGTTTTTTCAAAGCTTACTAAGGACTCATTCATCCCATGTTGAATGTATTCTAGCTAGGTCTCTCTAAAAATGGTTTATGGACTCTCTTCTATTGTGTTTGCACTCCCATATCCCCTATTTTCATAGTTGGAAAGCTAAAAATGAATCTTATAGGTTAGTTTCCATGAAATTGCAAGACTGATGACAACAAATGCAACTTTGACAACTTTGCAATTTTTATCTTCAAGGGATCTTCCACCTAAAATATTCAAACACACATCAAGAAGGAAAAATTCTTTTTGTTAGTTGAATGGGGGTTTTCCTTGGTCAAACCCCATTTTGGCAATTAAACCTTTTAATGAAACAATGAAACATGAAGGAATGATGAATGAACAAAGCAATGTTACAAATCACCAAACCCTTGAATGAACCTTAGAATGTAGATGTCTAACTTGCATGAAATAGCTTCAATGGATGTGGATCTTGATATTTAAACTTGAATTGAAACAATTCTTTTGAATACTTGAATGGATCTTGAACACTACATCAACATAGCTCAAATAACATGCATGGTGCAAGAAGAATTTGACATGATAATAGGATCTAGAATGTTGCAATAATCTTCAATAAATATACCCTTCAATTCCTTGGCTTTCTCTTGAAATGCTCTTGAACATCAACTTCACTTTAGGAATGCTTGCATAAAAGCTCTAGGATAAGGCTTAGTGAAATGACCTCTTATTTATACATATGTTAACATTAATTCCTAAAATTCAAATAACACAAGTCTACATGTGAATATACATTTGAAATCATTGAAATACTACCAAAAGAATAATTTAAATTAGGGTCCTATCTCACTTACCTAGGACACACATTGCTCAATGGTAAATGTTATGTTATGGAATTAATGAATGTTGGGTTTTCTCTTCGAAAAATAAAATTAATTAGGCTTGGAGTTGAATTAAAGGGGCCAATTAAAGAAAATTAACCTCAATTAATTAATAAAGCCCTAGATAAGTGTGAAATTGTAAAGGTACATCTTACAACACCAAAATAAGGAACAATTAAGTCCATTTTATTTAATAGGGTCCCAAACTTAATGTGAACATGTAAATACATATTACAACACTAAAGTAAGGAATAATTTAGTCCATTTTACTTAATATTTATTCCTAAATTAAGTGTGAAAAATGGATGTTGTTTCCCTCACTACATTTAGCATTCACTTTAGTGAGAGTATGACCCCATGTCAAACTCATACTAAAGTAGAAATTCAAGATACACATGTATGCAACAATGACAAAGATACTCAATCATAAAACATCAATGCATAGGAGAAGAAAAGGGAGGTGGATCAAGCTTTGTCTATCCAACATGATGTGGAAAATGGTTGTTGGTCCTACACATTCATAAGTAGAACTCAATTTCCACTATACAAACAACACATATGCTCACACGGGCTAATGGAACCTCAAGTTGTTCACTAGGTGATCCCCCAAGAAAGTGGCAAATGAGAGAATCTTATTAGGCTCCAATACCATATCAAAGCTATCCTCCTAAAAACTTCAATAAGGTAGCACACACATTTTGGTTTCGAGATTCATAAGGCTTAACAACCTATGTTATTCTAAGCACCTATGAACAAGGGGAAGGAACTATTGGAAAGCAAGGTGTGTTATGCTTGGTGGCCTTATAAGGAGGGGTTCGAGCTTCACAAGGTTAAAAGGTTGTATTATGCTAAACACTTATGAACATTATACATATTTATAGGGTTTTGTTCAAAGGGATCTCATTTAATTCATGTAAGGTCTCTCCTTAGGGATCATCATGCCTAATGTCTCCAAGAGAGGACAAGTCCAGGATAAAACATTTGGAACTTAGGGAATGCAACATGTAGCATCATCACTAAGATGAAAGTCATATGCTAAGAAATATCACACTCTCAGAGGACATCAAACCTAATGAAACCACCAAGAAAAGGATGCATCAAAAGAATAAATAAAATTGCACAAAGAAACATGTGGATGTTGAACATTTCTCTAATAATAATACCAATGTATACCCCCACTTTAAACGAATTGCTACACCATTGTTGTGAGAAATAACTTTAAAGTAGAAAATAGTCTATGCTAACCATAAAGAGGACATGAGAGCTTACTCAGAAATCCCTATGCCAAGTCATATATTTCCAAATGAAGCGACATCATGTAAAGGGGTTTACCCAAAAATGAAATCCCCAAATAGAGCTCAAAAACATCATCATTCCCCAAATACTTACAGAACTAGAAGAATGAAACATAAAGATTGAGAACAAAGAAATAGATTCCAGTTCAACATGGAAGAGACCTAAATGTCTCAACACCTTGCATCATTCCTAAAAGGAAAAAAAAAGACAAACAAAAAGATAAATGTTTATGATGTAGAGAAGAATGTAGATACATATAGAGGAATGCACATAAAGAGAGATAGATCAAACATAACAATACGAGGGATCACATTACACACATGTAATCACACAAAGTACATGAAAAAGAAAACAAAGCAAAGGACTAGTAAGGAACATGTGATTCAACCTATAGCAAGTCATCTGCATCCCAGTCTTGTTCAGTATATGCAGAAGACATCTAGTTAAAGGGACAACATCAAGTGCCAAAACTAGGACAAGGATACCTAACCCATTTCCCCCACTAAGTGCAAGACAAGGATGAGCCAAGAATGGATGATTGTATGTTTCTCCTTGTGAAAGGAAAATATGATTGCATAAAGCCAAGTTTATACCCTCATTCATGGTAGTGAATATACTATGATACTATGGCTACCACATGACAAGGAGCAACAACTAATGTTATTTATTATAATGAGTAGCCAAAGTATCAACTTCATGCATATCTAATGAGATATTCCCACATATAGTATCAATTAGTTGAGGATGTACCAAAATTAAGGTTTTCCTAGGAAAATCTTTTGTAATAGTGTTGATGTGGAGTGAAGGCTTTTTCAATGCTTTTTTTTCTTTCGAAGGAAAATAAACAAGACCACTAGTTCTTTCTTGTGTGTTAGGCTCTATATGGATATAGATACCTTGTTCTCTAGCACCACATCCTTTTCCACTATAACCAAGTTGTTTCAAAAGTTTGTAACCTCTTCTATAAAGCTTTTCCATTTCTTTCGGATTTAGAGGTTGTTCATAATCAACTTCATGAAAGTTTTTTGTGTTATTTGTTTCTTCTCCTAAAGTGGTTGAAGTGGATGCTTTCAAATTTTGTGTTGACATTACCACTTTTTCTTTTCCCTTTTCAGACTCTTTTGTTATGATCTTTTATGCAACCATGAATGTAGGTGTGAAATCTAAGGAACCTCAATCATCATATAGAAACTTAGTGACTTCTTCAATATGATTTTCCTTTTCTTTCTCTTGCATGGGATCCACTTGTGTAGTTTGTGTTAATGTTTTCAAAGGATTTTACTTGTCTTTCTCAAGTTGTAAAACATTGTAAGGCTTGAGATCAACTTTTATTGTATATACTTTTTTGTTGTATAGATACTTCATTATACGATGAAGAGTTGAAGGAATTGCATGTGTTTCATGAATCCATGGTCTATCTAAAAGAAGATTATATCAAATATCATGAGGTATAACATGGACAAGGTTTTTTAATGTGACCTTTCCAACTATAATACATAATGTGATCACACCAAGTGGTTGTCTCCCTACATTATCAAATCCATGGATAGATAAAGAGTCTAATTGTATTTGGATTTTGTCTAATGGATTTTGCCTACTCCAATCTTATCCAAGAGGCTTACAATACATACATTAAGGTTTGATCCATTGTCAACAAGGGTTATCTTTATCCCCTTCCTATTAATAACAACTATGATCATGAAAGCTTCATATTGTTTTTAAACTTCCAAGGAGGGTAACTCACTTTGGTGAAAAATAATTTCTAGATTAACTACATTCATTCCTTGAAATAGGGTTGCCACATCATTTGGATTTGCACTAGGGGAACCATAGCTTGTTGTAATACATTTTCAAGCATACTATGATAACTAGGTGAGGCTTGAATAAGATCACATTGTAAGGAAAGCAACGGTATGGAAACAACTTTCCAAATGTCAAATCCAATGGGAAGTAAGTAGACAGTACTTTTAATTTTTCCTAATTATAATTCAATTAAGATACACATGAAATATTTGCAGAAATAGAGAAGATACTCAAAGAAAACTGAACAAAAGATTTACATGGGAAATCCTTTTGGGAAAAAAGCCACCACACCAAGCTGAATCTCTTTGTATTACAGTAACAATTACATACTATCAGAAATACAACTCTCTGGTATTTCATAGTAGCTACAACATTCACTGTTCAATTTCTCTCAGAAAAGCTCTCAACCAATTTGATAAACTCATCATCATTTCAAATCAGAATCAATCTACTTTTATTCTATTCACATTCAAATTTTGTCTTCTGTGCATCCTTATCCACCATTGTCAATCATAGACAGTTTCCATTGAGCATATGATTTTTCCTTGCATGTAGTTTTTCCAGCGTTGCAACAGTTACAAAAAATCCAACTGTCATCCTTTTGAAAACTGCTTCCTCTGATTGGTCCAGTATGATGCCACATAGGATGGTCACATGGTCAACGACATTCAAACTTTGTTGGCATATCGGTGAGACACTAACAGTGTCTCCCCGATGCCACAAAGTATTCGCTATCGATATCGGTTCCCCAATAGTTGGCAAGAGAATTCTCATTTGACAAGACTCATACCAAAAACCATAAGTCATATTGAACTTAGAGAGACCATCAGCAAGACATACCAATCTCGCCAAGACCTCATATTGAAGTCTTCGAGTTATGCCATCGAGTGATTTCCATTTGGCATGACAATCGCATTTCAGTGAGACTCATATCAAAGTCACAAGTCACAAGGATGAGTTATACTATCAGCAAGACATACTGATCTTGCCAAGACTTCCCATTGACCACTGCATGCTACACCGAAGCCTTACTACTATCAGCAAGACCCCACGATTTAGGTGAGACTTCATACCGAAAGACAAAGCTTCCACCGAATGTCACATACTATCAACAAGACTCATGTCTTTCACCGTGACCTTTCTTCGAGTGCCCCAAGTCGCCAAGACTTCTCAAAAAAGTCTTTTGTTACCACGAAGAAACAATGAGAATACTCCTATTAGCGTGAGCTAGCATCATCATTGAGACATCTCCCCACAACTTTTATGTTACCCCGATAGCTGTACATCCTAGTCGACGAGACCTTTATCGATCGCTGGGACTCATACCGAAACAAAAGGTTACACCGATGACCATATGCAAAGTGGTGTTGGCAAGACATTTCGTATCATCCAAACCAATACCGGCAACCCAAGTCTCCCTGATGCTCGATAAGATCACACTGTCACCTAAAGGTTTCCATTTGCCAAAAGGTCACGCTGAACACAAAAAGTCACAGCGATAGACTTGTTGGCAAGACTTCAACCACACATATGAATATTTCAGAGTCGTATTTGTCACCTAGACATGCATCAATGTCACATCTAATTTTCCCTTCAGGAGTTCTATGTTAGTAAGGATTGAGGCACATATTCCAACAAGCTCCCACTTGACGAAGATCTTACTGACACCTCTAGAGCATAAACAAACTACTGAAAAACATGGGCCAAGAGGCCCATCGAACTGGCACACCACCTATATTTGTCTATGCCTATAGGCTTTGCCAATGCATCTACACATTCTCCAAAGTATCCACTTTCTCCAGAGACCTTTATCCTCCACCATATCTCTAAAGGCCAAAAGATATTGTACATTCCAGTGTTTGTCTGGATGGTGGCAGGATTCATAAACATAGTGCACTCCGCTGTCACAAGAGATAGTAATTTTTTCTGCATCAAAGCCAATATAGAACAATTTTTTTAAATCCGCATTGCTTCTTACAGTATGTGTGGCTGCTATGTATTCCTCTCTCTATAGTGGACAAGGCGACTACAATCCTCTGCCGCTTGCTCATCCAACTCCAATGCGACCAACATTCATCATGGAAAACATATCCACCGTGGACTTTCCCGCTATCAATGTCCCCTGCCCAATCGTAACCACATAACCTTGAATGAGAGTCTTCAGATTGAACCAAGTTACCATGGTAACAATAAAGTATTAGTCCAAGTACCTCTATATCTAAACACTCTCTTCACAAAGATCCCAATGTCCTTCCTGATTTTCATAAAACTTATCAGAACTCCCACTGCTTGGGAAATTTTTGGCCTTGTATAGACCATAGCATACATGAGGCTGCCAACTGCACTTTCATAAGGTACATTGGTCATGTCCTCTATCTCAGTAAGAGATTTTGGAAAATCCTCAACAGATAACTCCGTTCCCTACATAACTAGAACAACTAGCTATTTACAATTAGTCATACAAAATCTCTCTAGAAAAGTCATGATGTACTTACTTTGAATGAGCCAAAGTTTTCTATTTTTCATGTCCCTAGCTATTTCCATTCCCAGAATATACCCTTCTGCACCAAGATCTTTCATTTCGAACTTTGTAGACAACTGAGACTTAAGATCAGAAATCATTAGCTTACTATTGCCTATGAACAACATATCATCAACATATAGAGCAATAATAAGAATTTGATCACTTTCAACATTGTAATATACACAGTGATCACATTTTGATCTTACAAATCCCAATGACAAGACAAACATGTCAAAATTTTGATACCACATTCATGGAGGCTGTTTTAACCCATACAGAGATTTCTTTACCTTTCTCAACAAAGTGCTTTGGTTGGGACATATAAATTTCTTCTCGAAGATCACCATGAAGAAATGTTGTCTTCACATCCATATGCTCAAATTTTAAGTCATAGGCTATTGCAAGTGACAAAAGAAATCTAATAGATGCCAACTTAACTACAGGAGAAAAGATTTCTCCATAATCAATTCCCTCTATCTGGGAATAACCTTTCGCAACCATCCTTGCTTTATATTTCTCCACACTACTGTCCAGAGCTATTTTCTTTTTGAATATCCATTTGTATCCTATAGATTTTTTGCCTTTAGGCAATGGAACCAAACTCCAAGTATCATTCTTTTCTAATGATGCCATTTCTTCATTCATGGCTTCCAACCAAGAGTTTGAATTAGACATTTTAAATGCCTCTTTCACAGTCCTAGGTTCATTAGTACTAAAAATTAAAGCATAGGCACAAGTAGACTCAATTAAAGAAAACCCATACCTATCAGATTGCTTTCTTTCATGAGTTGACCTCCTCACAAGCTGAGGCTAAGGTGGTTCTTCATCTTCTTCAAAACTTTCAGAACTACTTGAGCTCTCCTCAGTATCAAGTACATTTTGATTTTTCAATTCCTCTTTATTTGGTGTCAGAGGAATTCTTGCTACATCCTTTTCATTTTCTGATTTCTTCTCTGACTGCAGATCCAATGTAGAAGGCTTCAACTCATGAAAGATAATGCTTCTATTGTACAAAACCTTCTCAATTTCAAGGTTCCAAAGCTTGTATCCTTTTATGCCAGCACTATAGCCAATAAAAATACACTTCACAACTTTGTTTTCCAACTTGGATCTTTTTTCAAATGAAACATATGCATATTCCTCACATCCAAAGACAATAATATGTCTTAGAGAGGGCTTCTTTCCAAACCATGCTTCCAAAGGTGTCTTCTCAACAAGAGCAAAGTTAGGAGAATGATTTACCAAGTAACATGTTGTAGAGATTGCTTCAGCTCAAAACTTCTCCTCCAAGCTAGCATTGCTTAGCATTCTTCATACTCTTTCCATTACTATCCTGTTGAACCTTTTAGTAACTCTATTTTGTTGTGGAGTGTAAGGTGTAGTCTTATGTCTTTTAATCCCATGATTTGTACAGTACCTTTCAAACTCATATGAACAAAACTCACCACCATTGTCAGTCCTCAAGCATTTTATTTTCCTACTAGTCTGATTTTCAACAAGGTTTTTAAATTCCTTAAATCAACTGAACACTTCTGATTTACTTTTCAAAAAATATACAAATGTTCTTATTGAATAATCATCAATAAACGACACATAGTATCTTGATTTAGACAGAGAAGGAACATTCACTAGACCAAACACATTAGAATGAATATAATCAAGAAAACTAGAAGATTTGTGAGGACTGGAATAAAATGAAACATGGTGTTGCTTTCCATATATGCAATGTTCACAAAATTCAAACTCAAGGTTACAATCTTCAAGCCCTTCTACCAGGTTTTTATTTTTCAAGGTTTTTAAACCTTTCTCACCAAAGTGGCCAAGCCTATGATGCCAAAGCATAGTTTTTTCTGTTAGAAGTTTAACCTCCATGGCATTTACTCCATCATCAACGTTTTCCTTCTTATCTCCATGAGTAGCCTTAAGTGACTTTGTAGAGACACTATTACATTGGATAGCCAGTGCATCTAGCTTGTACAGAGTACCAATTCCAGCACCCCTAGCTAGCACCATAGAGCCTCTAGTCATCTTGCAGCCATTTCCAGAGAATGTGTCCTACACTCCAATATCATTTAGCTTACTTACAGAAAGTAGGTTTTGAGCCAGACCTGGTATATGCATCACATCATTGATTCCCTTCACTCTTCCATCAGAGAATTGAATTCTAAATCTTCCACAACCAACAATTTCCAAAGATAAATCACTTGCCAAGTACACCTTTCCATCATTGTATTCTTCATACTTCGTGAACCATTCTCTATGAGATGTCATGTGGAAAGATGCTTTAGAATCAATCAGCCAAACATCATCTGATGCCCATGTAGCCAAAGTTGCAATGAAGGCGTCTACATCACTGTGAGAAGAATCATTTCCAGAAGAGTTCTTCTTCTTCTTTTTCTCCTCCTTGCAATCCTTTCAGACATGACCAGGTTGCCCATAGTTCCAACACTTCACCTTTGACTTCTTGCTAGGAGACTTTGATCTCCCTTTTGATTTCGATCTGGACTTCTTGTCCTTCTTCTTGCCTTTCTCCTTTGGTCTACCTCTAACAGCCAGAGCCTCATTTTCCATCTCAAAATATTTTCTTCTCATTTCTTCTGATAATAGAGAAGCAACAACATCTTCCATCTTGAATGTGGATGTTGTACTCCCAATGGCCATCACCAGATGATCCCAAGAATCAGGCAAAGAACACAGCAACAACATGCAATGATCTTCATCTTAATCTTCACACCAACAGATGTCAACTGAGCAATCAACATGTTGAAAGCATTTAAGTGATCAACAATAGACCTTCCTTCCTACATTCTCAAAGAGTACAACTTCTTCCTCAAGAACAACTTGTTCACCAAGGACTTGCCTTGATAAATAGATGCTAATCTTTTCCACAAGGAAGATGTAGTCTTTTCTTCATGTACATTCAGAAGAACAGAATCTGCTAAACAGAGCCTTATCAGCCCTTTTGATTTTCTATCTGCAAGGTCCCAATCCTCTTGCTTCATGCCTTGAGGCATTGTTCCAGACACAGCAGTCCAAAGATCTCGATCAACTAACAGATCTTCCATTTTGAATTTCCATAGCTCAAAATTTCTTCCATTGAATTTCTCTATATCCATCCTTCCTGATGTGCTCGCTATCTTAATTTGTAATTAAACTATCAGACCTCTACAAAACTCCCACTGGAAAAGGATTTGCACAAAAAACCAAACCCACTCACAAGGACAACACAACTAGCCAGGCTCTAATACCACTTGTAAGGAAAGCAACAGTACGGAAACAACATTCCTAATGTCAAATCCATAGGGAAGTAAGTAGACAATACTTTTAATTTTTCCTAATTACAATTCAATTAAGATACATATGAAAGATTTGTAGAAACAAAGAAGATACTCAAAGACAACTGAACAACAGATTTACGTGGGAAACCCTTTTAGGAAAAAACCCACCACACCAAGTTGAATCTCTTTGTATTACAGTAACAACAATTACATACTATCAGAAATACAACTCTCTGGTATTTCACAGTAGCTACAACATTCACTATTCAATTTCTCTCAGAAAATCTCTCTTCCAATTTGATAAACTCATCATCATTTCAAATTAGAATCGATCTACTTTTATTCTATTCACATTCGGATTTTGTCTTCTGTGCATCCTTATCCACCATTGCCAATCATAGACAATTTCCATCGAGTAGATGATTTTTCCTCCCATACAGTTTTTCCAGCATTGGAATAGTTACAAAAAATCCAACTGTCATCCATTTGAAAACTGCTTCCTCTGATTGGTCTAGCATGATGCCACATAGGATGGTCACACGGTCAATGGCGTTAAAACTTTGTTAGCATATCGGTGAGACACTAACAGTGTCTCCCCAATGCCACAAAGTATTCGCTATTGATATCAGTTCCCCAATAGTCGGCAAGAGAATTCTCATTCGACAAGACTCATATCGAAAAACATAAGTCATATCAAACTTAGAGAGACCATTGACAAGACATACCGATCTTTCCAAGACCTCATATCGAAGTCTTTGAGTTATGCCATCGAGTGATTTCCATTCGGCATGACAATCGCATTTCTGTGAGACTCATATCAAAGTCACAAGTCATAGCGATGAGTTATACTATTGGCAAGACATACCAATCTCACCAAGACTTCCCATCGACCACTGCATGCTACACCAAAGCCTTACTACTATCGATAAGACCCCACATTTTTGGTGAGACTTCATACCGAAAGACAAAGCTTCCACCAAATGTCACATACTGTCGGCAAGACTCATGTTTTTCACCGTGACCTTCCTCTGAGCACCCCAAGTCTTACCGAAGGCCATCGGCGTGACTTACCCAAGTCGCCAAGACTTCTCAACGAAGTCTTTTATTACTGCGAAGACACCACAAGAATACTCCTATCGGTGTGACCTTGCATCATTGTTGAGACATCTCCTTCCAACTTTTATGTTACCCCGATAGCTATACATCCCAGTCAACGAGACCTTTATCAATCGCTAGGAATCATATCGAAACAAAAGGTTATGCCGATGGTCATATGCAAAGTGGTGTTGGCGAGACATTTCGTATTGGCTAGACCAATACCGACAACCCAAGTCTCCCTGATGCTCGATAAGATCACACTGTCGCTCGAAGGTTTCCATTCGCCAAAAGTTCATGCCAAACACATAAAGTCATAGTGATAGACTTGTCGGCAAGGCTTCAACCCTGTCACAATGATATGAATATTTCAAGAGCTTCAGAATAGTTGAACATATTCCATAGGCAGGATATTTTAAAAATATAATATAACTGAATTGATGTGAAACATTTTTTTGAGGTGGTCTTAGGGTAAGCACAAGTTTTTTTTGAACTTGTGGTTCATGTGAGGGTGGATAGAGGATAAGAAGTGGCTCAGGAGATTTCTTCAAGGGATATCTAATGTGAATAAACTCAAAATAATTTTCCTTATGTTTTGTAAGAGAGAGGGACCAACCACATCAAGGTGCCAGGTCATGGAGAGCCAAGAGTGGAAGCTTTCCCTATCTTACCTCACTCTAAAGGGGTGTTTGATGTGAGGGATGAGAATGATGACGACTATAAAGTCCTCCAATCACTCTACAGACCCTAACTTTATTTTGGGCTAGGTGAGCTATATTTTTGGAGTCGGCTATGTGCCTTAGATAGCTCTTTTTCTAAGGATGACAATGCAGTTCTGGGATGTTAGCACAATGCACTAGCGTCTATCGGGTGTGCTGGAACTTGTATGGCTATAAAATAGTGAGCATAATAAAACTTCCAAAAAGACCTACTAATAGCCTAGCTAGTTCAATGTAGATGGTAAAAATAGAATGATAAAGAAAGAAAAATAGATACTGAATTAATAAAGTAAATAGAAAAGAACTAGGGTGACAAAGACAATCTCACAAAAGCACATGTTTTCCAGCTAGCTCCAAATAGACGTCCACCTACACAGAAGAAAGAGGAGAAATTTGTTGGGGTTGTATAGGGGCTTTCCTCTGTCAAATTCCCATTTTGGTGTTTCCACCTCTATGGACATCCAAATAGAAATTATAGAAAAATGTATGATAAAGAAATAAAGAAAGGAAACATATGAATAACACTATAAAACAATATATAGCTATTCAACCAAATCGTAAAGGAGAGGAGTGAAAAATTACCACCTACACCAAGAGCTCACTAGCCAATGATGGAGAAAGAGAGATTGAACAATCACCATAGCCTCGATTGTAATGAAGGGAGGTGTTTCAAAACCTCAAGCCCCCACTGCAATGGCTTGCTTCACACTTGCTTAATGAAGTTCATGTAGTGTTGTTGTTGCAATGGAGTATTGAGAATTCTTGAAACACTAACAAACTATGAAGAAGGATGAAATGAATGCTTGAAGATTGTAAAAAGAGATGAATTGAATGGAGAATGGAAAAATTTGAAGGAGAAGAGAGATAATCTACCATTTTCGAGGTTTGTTGGTCAAAGAGGGACATTACAAACCATTCCAAATAGGAAGTGTAATGCCTCTTCTAGCTTTAGATGCAGGAATCCATCAAGGACACAAGCATGCGACATGGTTGTCTACGCAACACACGGGCATCGTCAACAAATATTCTTCTTCTGACACAACAAACAAATGCCAAGTTCAAGGAAGGTAGCTTACTGATGTGGAATTTCATCTTTGGATTTGGATTTCTAAGGTGAGAATATGTAAAAGGGGAATTTGCATAAGGGTGAAAATTCACTCCTATACATTTTTCCCTCACTTTAGCAAGCACGAATATTGATGAGTGCTTTGGTAAAGTAGATTGAAGAGTGAATAGGGTTATAAATTTATACTTGAACTGTCAAGGAAGTAGACCACAATCTGGCGAGCTCAAAAGCACAGGGTAGGAAAAGAACTCCATAGCCCCGTAGAACTATGAAGCTATATAATGAAAGCATCTTACAGGAGTGCAGACCTGCAAGGAGGTGACCCCAAAGATCTCTCACATGAAGGAATCCCTAAGAAGTAAGCACCTCATAGGCATGCAGACCTACAAGGAGGCTACCCTAATATCTCTCACATGAAGGAAGCCTTGAGAAGTAAGCGCCTCATAGGCCCACAGACCTACAAGGAAGGTGTCCTCCAAGATCTCTCATATGAAGGAAACCTAAAAAAGTTCCCTATAGGCCCATAGACCTACAAGTAAGGTGTCTTGTAGGATCTCTCACATGAAGGAAACCTAGAAAAAGTTCCCTACAGGTCCGCAGACCTGTAAGGGAGTGACACCCAAGGTCTCTCACATGGGGGAAGCTCAGAAGAAGTGCCCTATAGGCCCAAAGACCTATAGGGAGGTATCCCCTAAGATATCTCACATGAAGGAAACACAAGGAAGGGAGACTTCACAGAGTTAAAAAGCAACTTTATAGGTGCACTTGCAAAGTGACATGTTTACTCACAGATATGACATGTCTGAAAGTAGCCATGTAGGAAAGTAAGAAGACAGTCACACAAACCATCGATTGATTGGAAAGCTTTCAAAGGGGTTCCTTGGGAACCTAACATGAAAAAAGGGGTCCACTCAAGGGACATACTATTTGAAAGTGTGAAAGATAAGTTTTGAATCAAATCAATTCATCATCAAGGAATTTGAAAGGAAGAAAATGCCCCCTTGCAAGGGGAAGGCTGAAGCTACTTGTACCTCAAAGGAAAGTTCTCCATTTCTTTCTTTACAAACCCATGATGAAGGAAACACATTCCATTAGGGTCTCAACTCGAGAATGTGATTCTTTGAAATGAGTTTGTGAAGATTCTTGAGAAAATATTTGTTGGAAATGAATACATTTTCTAAAAATCAGAGTGTCATAGAAATGGTGTTGTCACAAATGAAAGGGACAACTCAACCAAAGAAGAGAGAAAGATAATTAAAAAGAAAAAAATAAAATGATCACAAACAAAGGGCACAAGGGTGATCTGATATTTTAGGGTCAAAGCTGCTCATACTTATATATATATAAGTATAAAAGTATATAAAATGAACTTTCATTAATCCCATACTATATCAAACCATGTGAAGAATGCACAAGCAGACAATGTAAAAATAAAAAATTGGGTCAACATGGAAGGGAAGCCTAAATGCCCCCAACACTTTGCATTGTCCCCAATTTTTCTAAAATTCAATCACAAGCATGGAAGACTGATGATACAAATAGAAGAAGGTTTACGACACAAAAACTACTCTTGTATCCAAGCACCAACAATGGTGACAAGGGTCATGCAGGAAGACATAACATGATCATGGGGGAACACATCACAACACACACACACATAATCTAAAGATAACAAAGAGGCCTCCCCCTAACACTGATCAACCAAGAGGTCATCCACTTCCCACTCTAGATCATCATACGGGGAAGGAGGATGAGCCTACAATGGTGGGATGTTAAGAGGAGGATATTTTGACACTCCCACAACAAGGGATGAGGAAGAAGGCCCCCCAAGGTCTCCTCCACTAGGTTTTGTGGAACTATGGTCAATGATTTCATGAAGATCACTAAAAAGGCTAGAACTTCATCCAAAGAGTTAAATATCCACTTCACTAGAGTACCATGTCATACCTCAATAGACGGGGAAAGTTGTTCCAGAGGTTCACTATTAGGCTCACCGAGTGGCTTAGGATTAGTGAAAAACTCAAGGGATGCAGGTACTGGTTCCATTACTAAAATACAAGTTAGTGTGGACCACCTTTCAGAGAAGGTGGACTCCTCTTATGTCCTTTGTTGTTGGAAGGACCACTCTCCACCTTCCACTCGTCGAGGGATGTGAACTCCCCATAGATGATTCAAGAGGTGCAAAAGAAGAGGAGGAAGAGAAAACCACAATAGATACCACTGAAGTGTTTGTCATATCTATGGGTTTTGGGAAAGGTGAGACATCCAAAAGGGACTTCAACAAGGGTGGATCCACTGAAGGAGCAATGAACACCTACACCTTTTTAGGGTCAAGTGTATTCATACTCACAATAGAAGCTAGAAGCAATGCGGAGCTTGGTTGAATGGAAGGAGAGGAGAGGAGAGAGAAGGACGTGGAAGGAGGCCTTGATACAATGGTAGTCATCTCCTCTTTCTTCCTCTATAAGGTGTCCTACTCAGTTGTGATAGCCTTTCACTAGAACTTGCACTTGCATGTAAGGCAATTTCTATGATTCTTCAAGCTAGAGACAAAGGTTGTGAAGGGACATAAGGATCCTGCTCAACCATGGGAGTTTCCTCCATAGTTGTTTCCAGTTGAGGGACGAGATCCTAAATGGGAGCAAGAGGAGTGGGTTGAGAAGTGATGGGGGTCATTGGCTCTAATGCCTTGGTAGTGGGCCTCTTCCCGTTTACCACCTTGAGAGCAAAAGAAGGAGGCTATGGAGGTTGAGACATAGAAGATTCCCCATGGGGACCTTTTCCTCTACCATACAATTAGTACAAAGGTCTAGGTGGTTTAGTAGGGAGGTCTGATATCCTGATCTTAGGTCTATGCCAGGGTGGTATCATCAGACTATGCGGATAAAATCCAGGCATATTCATCCAAAAATATTCTCTAGAAAGAGGATGAGGAGAGCCATCTTGAGGATGGGGGAGCTTCTCTTTTCCTTTTTGAGAAGGGGAGACAGTTGGCTATTGTATCATCGAAGGAGCCAATTTTGGTTGTCCCTTGCCCCCAATCTTATACTTCACATAGTTTTTGTAAAGTAGGTTTGTTCATGGGGGAAGTGGACTGACCAGGGTGGGACAAAAGTGGTATGATAAATATCCCCCACGGGATACCAGAGGCTGGTATCCAGTGTCATGCACTACATGTACAACACCTTCATGGGAGAATTTTAAACATTTGTGGATAATAGAAGTGATTCCATTCATAGAAGCTAGCCAAGGTATGCTTAACTTCATCTTGAACATATCCAATTCTAGGATAACATCAAAGACTGTGTCTACAACCCTTAGTCCTACTAGGATAGATAGAGTTATTAAGCCATATGGCTTTAGACAAAGACTATCATGTGTATGGATGGTAGATTTTGTTTCTTTGTACTCTTTTCTATGTAATGAATTAAGCCACATTTTCTCTACTGTAATGATATTCAATCAACTCATGGGGTCAAGTAAGACCCCTATCATAATTTTTCCATTGAGGTAAGTGGGAATGTAGAGAGGAGAGGTCTTGTTGTTTAAGGGTAAATCCTGCGACGTGAATGTCATGTCCAGGGAGCTAGGCATAGGTTGTGTGGTAGGAGTAATTGTGACCATGTTAACATACACCTTAGGCCGAGCAATAGAATTAGAGGGATCAATAATCATGTTGGATAAATGTGATAGAAATAGGTCCATGTATATCTACAACTCACTATTCTCTTTCACAACCTATTTGTTTGTATTTTATTTACTTCCATCAAGATGGATAGTACCGTTCTCGATGTAATCCTATATCTCATGATGCAGGTGCATACAACATTCAGTATCATGTTCATTAACTTGATGGTACTAAGAGAAGGTATTTGGATTGTACCAACTAGGGAAAGGATCTTTAAGAGGCCTAGGGTTCTCTAGAGTTATGATCTTATCCTTTAGCAACTTCTACAAGATGGAAGAATAAGTTTTTGCTAACTTTGTGAAATTTTAGTTGTGCCTGAGGCCGTTATCACTCATAGCAGCTACTACATTCACAACAAACTTACCTTTCCCAAATATCGATACAATGGAATTTCCTTCTAAATGGGAGCTTGAGGAGGATCCCCCAAACTGAACTACCATTTCTTGATACTCCTATAATGCAACACACAAATGTGCAAAAGAATCATATTTCATAAGGGAAAATTTCTCTTGCCAAGGTCTTTGCAAGTTCCCTATGAACACCTTCTACATGTTATAATCGGGAAATGGATACAAGATTCATAAAAAGAGTGCTTGGTGTCATGTTATAAAATTAGTAATCTTTTCATTATCACATTTTTTGCATCAGATGAGATCCGAAAAGGTCATCTTCGGTCCAATTTTAGCTTGGAATTGTCATAGGAATTGGTTTACAAGTTGGTCAAATGAGAAAATGGAATTATCGGATAAGGAACAATACCATTCAAGTGTTGTATCCTTAAGAGATCAGGGGAATAGGTTTGCCATCAATGCATCATGATGGAAGAAATTTGTACATAGGGCATTAAAGGTGGATGCATGTGTTTGTGGGTACCCTTGGCCACCATATTTTTTAAATTTAGGAATGTCCATTCCTTGGGGGAAGGGACTTTAAAATTGCTACTAATAATGGGCTATGTCAAAAAGAGGGTTGAAAGATAGGTTGGGAAAAGGCCTAGGAGAGACTCACTAGTTGGCTTTGCATCTTACCCATATTCTAAAGAAGAGTGTTTAGAATAGGGTCATTAGAAGACACAAGGCCAGAGGAACTTCCTCTAGAACCACCACCAAAGCCACTTCCAGAACCACCGATGTGACCACCACTAGAACCACTACTAAAGCCACTTCCACCAATAGGGCCTCTACTAGATCCACCTCCACTTCCTAAGCCACCACCATGGCTTCCACCGAAACCACCTCTGCCAGTTCCACTTCCACTACCAAAGCCACCACCACTACCAAAGCCCCCACTTCTCATCCTACCGAAACCTCTACTGCTAGAGGTGACAGGAGGGGTGAAGCTAAATCCTAAGGGTACTCTATTTTTCTTGATAGTTTTGGATCTCTTGAAAGCAAAGGGGGTTTTGATCGAGGGGACAACATTGAAAATGTACACAAACGTGGGAGGCAACAAAATTCCTAGCTTTCTCTCATGATATTTGAAAGAGGCCCATTGTATAATGTTAGGATTGTTTAGAGGAGCACATGCTTTAGTCAGACTAGAGAGATTTTCCAAGAGTTCTATGCCCGTTCAATCTTTTCCAACCATATATTTCATTTCGCTGATAACCCTAGTGGCCCTAGCCATCTTCAGATCCTTTTCCAAGTGATTCTCCAAGTCACCTAGTCCTTTGCTAAGGACAAAGATATATTATGAAGGAATGTAAATGGCCTCATACTCATCCACCAATGATGGTGTAGGAGACATAGGAGGAGTAGTGATGTGGTCAGTCTCATCAGAGACCTCTACATTGAACCTCAACAACTACTCCTGTGCAGCGAGAAAAATGACAGATCCAAGAAGGGTCTTTGAAGGTCTATGGTTGGCCATGTTTTAGAATGGGACCCAAAGAAATTTTCAAAGTTCCACCAAAAATGATTTTTATGAAATGGGGAGATATGAGCAATGAGGACATTGGCAATATTACATGATGGCTCTATAAAGAAATGGAAGACCTTCCCC
>VDFB02271358.1:998345914-998400525 GCA_007258455.2 Sequoia sempervirens
TGTGTTATTTGTATAGTGGACATTGAGTTCTACTTATGAACGTGTAGGACCAACAACCATTTTCCACATCACGTTGGATAGACGAAGCTTGATCCACCTCCCTTTTCTTCTCCTACGCATTGATGTTGTATGATTGAGTATCTTTATCGCATACATGTGTGTCTTGAATTTCTACTTTAGTATGAGTTTGACATGGGGTCATACTCTCACTAAAGTGGATGCTAAATGTAGTGTAGGAAACAACATCCCTTTTTCACACTTAATTTAGGAATAAATATTAAGTAAAATGGACTAAATTATGCCTTAATTTAGTGTTGTAATATGTATTTACATATTCACATTAAGTTTAGGACCCTATTAAATAAAATGGACTTAATTGTTCCTTATTTTGGTGTTGTAAGGTGTACCTTTACACTTTCACACTTATCTAGGGCTTTATTAATTAATTGAGGTTTTTTTTCTTTAATTGGCCCTTTAATTCAACTCCAAGCCTAATTAATTGTATTTTTCGAAGAGGAAACCCAACATTCATTAATTCTATAACATAACATTTACCATTGAGCAATGTGTGTCCTAGGTAAGTGACCTAGGACCCTAATTTAATTTATTCTTTTGGTAGTATTTCAATGATTTCAAATGTATATTCACATGTAGACTTGTGTTATTTGAATTTTAGGAATTAATGTTAACATATGTATAAATAAGAGGTCATTTCACTAAGCCTTATCCTAGAGTTTTTATGCAAGCATTCCTAAAGTGAAGTTGATGTTCAAGAGCATTTCAAGAGAAAGCCAAGGAATTGAAGGGTATATTTATTGAAGATTATTGCAACATTCAAGATCCTATTATCATGTCAAATTCTTCTTGCACCATGCATGTTATTTGAGCTATGTTGATGTAGTGTTCAAGATCTATTCAAGTATTCAAAATAATTGTTTCAATTCAACTTTCAATATCAATATCCACATCCATTGAAGCTATTTCATGCAAGTTAGACATCTACATTAGAAGGTTCATTCAAGGGTTTGGTGAGTTGTAACATTGCTTTGTTCATTCATCATTCCTTCATGTTTCATTGTTTCATTAAAAGCTTTAATTACCAAAATGGGGTTTGACCAAGGAAAACCCCCATTCAACTAAAAAAAGCAGTTTTCCTTCTTGATGTGTGTTTGAATATTTTAGGTGGAAGATCCCTTGAATATAAAAATTGCAAAGTTGTCAAAGTTGCATTTGTTGTCATCATTCTTGCAATTTCACAGAAACTAACCTACAAGATTTATTTTTAGCTATCCAACTATGAAAATCGGGGATATGGGAGTGCAAACACAATAGAAGAGAGTCCAGAAACCATTTTTAGAGAGACCTAGCTAGAATACATTCAACATAGGATGAATGAGTCCTTAGTAAGCTTTGAAAAAACTCTTTTTGTGACTGTACACAACATTTTCCCTTTCTTAGATTTTCATTTTAATTTCTAGTTCCATTAAAATTAAAGTTAATCTATTAGATTCACTTTATAGCTTGCATTTTGAAGTTAGTTTTCTATTTTTAATTTTTCTCCTAAAAGTGATGTTTAATAGGGAATCCCATCCTTGCAAAAAGAACGGAAATTACAAGATTCCTCAAATAATTCAATCACCTAAGGGGTGAAAGTGGATTTTAACTTAAAGGATCTCATTTCCTACATGAAATAGAAGAATAGATAGGTTCATTCACCCCATTTTCCCTTTCTATTTCTAGTAAATTTGGTGAAAATATTCTAAAATTAGTATAAAACCCTATGTGCTTGAAGCCTACCTCATTTTTCTTCATTTTAGTATGAGAGCGAATAGATGATTTTGAATGGATAAAATAGAGGCAAGGAGTCATTTTTTGTTGGTCAATGCCCAGAAAATAATATTACATTCATGAACAACTAATAAATGTAACGCTTTTGCAGATTCCAAAGGTATAAATTTGTCAGGATGATAGTGTGAAACACGGATGTCTATGCAATGCGTACATGTCCTTGAAAAATATTCCTCCACCAATGCAAAAAGATAAGGACAAGTGGGAAGATCAAGAAGACATCGAGATTATCCATAATTGTACCTGTAATTCTAAAGTAAGGGTAAATAAATGGGAAATTTTCCTAGGGTGGAAATTTATGCCATTACAGTTCCCTATGATTATGATAAATTATATGTATATCATAATATGCACATAGAGATTAGTAAAGTCATGGTTCAATAGAATAAATGAATCTCATACAAAAAGATCTATTTTTTCCTCAAATTGTCACATGCTAAATTATACCTATAATAGCCATAGGACAGTCATAATAACCTATGATTAAAGTGAATAAATGATTATAAAATTAAATATTTTTAGTTTCATAGGTTAGTAAAAATTAAAACATAGCTAGGTGGTGTCATTAGGCCAAAAGAATGAGAAAATAAGTCAAATAGGTCTACCATATAGTCAAAAAGAGGGTTGTCATTACAATCATTAATTAAGTTTGTCATTAGCAATGTAGAGAAAAAAATTTGCATGTGGTAAGATATTTGGTTTTCTTCAATTTCATTTCATATTTATATTGCTTTCAAACATTGTGTAATTTCAAAAAGAAACATTTTTTTGAGATTGTGTAAGAGTTATGGCCTCCAAAAGAACTAGGTCAAATAGCACTAGAAAAACATTTGAACATGAGTATTTTTTAGAGTTGAAATATTTGTTGTAGAAGAATGCACATGTTGGATTGAAGATTAAAAAAGAATGCATGATTCAACATATGACTCTAAACTAGTAGGTTCATATTATTAAAACTGAAAGTTGGATGATGTGCCACTCATTATGGAATTTAACATAGTTTTTGTGTAGTGGTATAAATTTGGGGAAATTATCTTTTTAATAATAGTAGTCATGTGTAACTACTCTATTTTTATGGGATAGAAGAACATAGTGTAGTTTAATAGCTATTTTTATAGTTAGAGACATAAAACAAGTATTTTATTACTCACTAACACATGCAACATCATAAATTGTCACCCTTGAAAATTTTACACTAGGTTTAGCTCCCCCTATGTGCTTGGACCTAATTGTTCTCTTAAATTTCATGTTTTATGTTCATCTTTAGAAAATCAAACTTGAATTGGGAATTAATATTTATTATTTATTTATCGACACAAAAAACCCTACAAAAGTTTGGAATATGGCACTAATTCCCCTATCTAGCCCATTTTGTCCCTAATTTAAATATGTTGGTTTTTTCATTTTAAAATTTAAAAGTAAAAAGTCACTTGTCAATTTTCAGTAATTAATTTACGAGAAATTAAAGAAATAAATATAAATACAAGTCTTTTTCACCATTTTAATTGAGCAATTAAGGATCCTAAAAAGTATTCAAGCACAAGATTAACACCATTATTAAAATGCTTTCATCAATCAAGATCATGTTTGCAAGGAAATAGGAAGAAGGAAGCAATTATGTGCAATAATCTATTATGATCAATCATGTTGTTTTACGAAGATGTATGAGTTTTCCTCTACATGTTAGTTATAAAAATCTATCGTGTTTTGTGGACTAATATCTTGCATGTCTATTAAGGCATCTGTGAAGTATTTTCTCCTTAATCATTTTTTATTTTTGGCTTTTATATGTTTTTGGCTTTGGATGTTTCCACACTCAATGCAAAGTGTTCCCGAAAGGCATGCAATGCGCCACGTGGTGGTTGCACAAATTTTTTTTTTCTCTCTCCTTCCTAGGAGAGGGTTGGGACACGTGTCAACTCGATAGAGATTTTCTCAAGGATTATTTTCACAAATCTGAGAATTTTTGCCTGCTCGACAAGCCATCTCTTCATTGCAGGCAGTTTTCACTTTTAAGAAGCAATCTTTATGAAATTTTTTGGAGCATGCCTAGTCTTTTGGTTTTCAGGATAGGAACTTTGATTCGGCGCCATCGAGCAACATGATTGGTCAACTAGACTTTTTCCAGGCTATTTTTTAAGATTTGATTATTTGCAGATAATGATCTTTACCAAATAACTAAAGGGAATTAATGAGAAAATATTTCCATGACCTAACTAAAGATCTACAATAAAATCATAAGCCATCAAATTCCAACATCTGGGAACAATTACTTCTGGAATGTGGTAGCGGTTCTCTCTTTTTTCAGCTATAAATGGGAGGTGGCAACAAAAAGGAGTTTTTTCCCAAGTTCTAAGTTCTAAATTCTTTTTCTAAAGAAAAAGTTTCTTTAGTTTTCTTTAGGAATAGAAGTATTTTTAGAAGCAATTGGTAGAACTCTGCTTTCCTCTAGCATGTTATATTGTTTTAACTAAAACTATTATTGGATTGGCATCTAACCTTTGTTTTCTAAGTTCATTTGATATTCAAGCACAAGCTATTTAGAAGAAATCTTTAAGACAATGCATGTTATGGCCTTTATCAAGTTCCTTCTTTATGATTTTGTTTAGAATGAAACACTATGTTAAGATGAATTCAAGTAGTTTGAGTAGTTGATTTCCATGTTGTAGGCTTACATGGTATGATAATAACTTATAGAAATTTGATTGTCTTTTGAACTTCTCTACTTTCCTAAAAAGTGGTTTTTTTTTCATATTATGTTCTAAGAAGAGAAAGAGTTTATGCAATTTTTGAATGTTTTTATGTTAACCTCAAAAATATTTATGCTTGATTGGACCTTAATGAACACTACCTATAGGGATATTTGAAATATTGCATTGTGCTTGTATTTAGCCTTTGATGTCCATTCTCTTCCCAATTGTAAAGGGTTGTGGCTTTCTATGTCTAATATATCATTCACAGGAAAGATTGGGTTTGAAATGATGTAAAAGCTTTGGTGCATCACCATTTTTATGTTTTATGTTTACATTTCCTTTTAACATTTTCTCCAAAACTTAGAGAAGAGCTGGCTTTCTATAAAAATCCTGGAGGTATTCAGTGAGGTGAAAATCAGTCACCCACTCACTGAATTTCTCATAAGCATGTCAGAGAGGCATAAGCTTTGATGATCAATAGTTTTTTTTTAGGCACGCCCGATGGGACCCAAAGTTTTTTGAACATCTGATTAGAAGTCTAAAATATTTCTAAAATCAGACCAAGGAAAGAAGCTAGAATTTTCATGCCTAGAATCCAAACAAGAGCATCCTCAAGAGGCCATTTCTTGTACACCCAGTTTCCCACCTTGGTACCTAGGAGAAGAAGACTTACATGTTTTGTATCACCTATAAAGAGTAATAGAGCAAGGAGTGAGAGCCCAAAGTTTAGAACCTTATCTACCCCCCCAGGAGGTCGAACTTTCCAAGTCAGAATACCAATGTACTCGATTCATAGGAATCTTTTCTCCATGGCTCACGTAGTTGCCCCTGCTCTTAGAAATTTTGTAACTTGGGATAGTAGTAGTCTGCTACACCCACCTATGCCTCTAGATGTATGGCCTCCCATACCCACTAATTCCCTCAAGGCTATTCCAAAATTTTCTGGAGAAGACTTCGAAACCCCCTCTGAACACCTCCAAGATATAGAGAAGGTATGCATAGTACATAATATTGTGGAGAAAAATATTTCTTAGAGGCTATTGGCCACCTCTTTGAAAGGAAAAGCCCAAGATTGGTATCAATCTTTGGCTTCCAGTTCTATCCACTCCTGGGATCAGCTCAGAAAGAGGTTGTTTAAATGGTTCTCAAAAAAGGGAGATTGTTCCTTGTTATTGTAGGAATTCATCACCATCAAAAGAGCCCCACAAGAGGCCATGAGAAATTTCAACACCAAGTTCCATAAAACCTAGAAAAGAATCCCTATGAGTACCTGACCTCTAACTGCGATGGCATTCATGTTCAACTTGAAGGCCTTCAATTCAAACATAGTTGTTATGGTAACCTCCATGGGAGGGGATATCTTACCTGACACATACGAGTTGGTTGTGCATGTGGATAACAGTTTGATCGATGCTAGAAAGCTTTTGACATGACCTTCGATGCCTGTATTTGTAGAGATATATGGTGGTATTTGGGAAGAAACTACTCCAAGTACTTCTTCTATACAAGTGGTGATGTCAACCACACCACAATCCATATATGTATACCACTCTGTACAACTGAGCACATCAGGCTCTTCCTCTATAGTAGCGGACATCAACATCATGAAGATCCTCATGTGGTATTTTGCTAATGAGTTAGTTCTCATCAAATTTAGAAAGCGGCACCTTTGAAGCATAACACTCAAGCTTATGGTGAAGTAAATCCATCCTATCAACATAATACGTACCAAGAACCCTCAAGAGGAGGAAGTCAACAAATGATGTCCATAAATGAGATAGTCATAGTCACTATATTGCTATAGACAATCAAGGAAAACTAGAGTAAAGAGTTAATCCTAGGCCAGAACAACCTGGTGGAAGATGAGAATGTATGGTGCTTCCCATGTAGTGATAGTCACATGCCCCAAAATTGTCTGAGGGGAAATATGCAACAAAAGATAGCAAAACAAAGAAACAAGGGCATGTTCCTGAATGCAAAAGAATATGAGTCCCCTAAAATAAAAAATTCCCACTTTAGAGCACAAATGCAAGGAATGTCTTTAGAGAAAGAGCTAGATATTGCACCTAACCAACTATTTTTTTGTGGATGGAGAAAGAAGATGTATTTGTGAATGAAGCTTCGATGACTAGTGCCCCGTATGTGCAATCAGACTACAATACAAGATATAAAAGAAGACTCATGGGAGAATATGTACAACAAGCTCTATCGTGTCCTTAGCCATGACAACCACCATAGCAAGAAAAGTAGGCTCCATTGGTCATCAGTTGACTTAATCAGTAGCTATGAACTCCACCATTTCTAGTGAAGGAGATGGACAAGATGTCAATACCATTCATCATGAATCATTTTCCTCTTAGGACGAGAGAGATACCACTATTTAAGCCCAAGGTCCCATCGGTCGAAACGCTCAATGTGGTGGAACAATTGAACAAGGAACTTGCTAATGTATCCCTATGGGATGTCATATCCCTTCTTGAATAAAAGACATTTCTTCGGGAAGCATTAAGGAAGGAAGAACAAGTATCGTAGACATATGTGACTCTGTTGTGTGATCAAAGTAAAGATAAAGAACCCATGTCAGAACCTCAAGCTCTGAAGGCCGTAGATTTTGTAAACAACACAAAAAATTTGAAAGAGAAAGAGGTAAGCAATCCAAAGCCCACACCCTTCTATTTAACACTTATTGTGGGAGATAAGCTTTTGCATAATAATATGATTGATTTGGGAGCTAGTACAACAATCATGCCAAAGCAAGTGGCCAATGCCCTGAAACTTAGCTATGAGCCCCTTGAGAAGGGAATCATGCAATTGTGTAGGAGGAAGGTTCTAACTATTGGTTAGATAAAAGATATATCTTTAACCCTATTCTCATGTCCAAGAAAAATGGTCTCACAAGAAGTAGTGGTGATAGACATTCCTCTGGTCTTTGGAATGTGTATTTCAAGAAACTTCACTACAAAGCCTAGAAAATATTTAGCACTTGATTGGTCTCATCAAATATTGAGGACCAAGCATGGGAAAAAGATGGAAATCATGTTTAAATCATTGCATCCAAAACACATAGTGGATAATGTAGTCCTATGTTTTGAAGTAGCAAACACCTCATTCTCGCAAAGGGAGAGATACTATGTAGAGATGTTGGAAGATGAAAAAGACATGACTGATTAGACTGCAGAAGAAGAGGTGCTCCTCAACCAGTTCATCGAATCTAACCCATTCGACAAATTTCATGCAACAGGGCTAAGAACCTATGTGTTTTTTTATGACAATCAAACCTTTCCAAAAATGATAAAGGATCGAGAGGAATATGATGATCCAGGTGACAACTATCTATGGACCTTGTATTTTGATGGTGCCAAGTGCCAAGTTGGTTCTAGAGTAGGTGTCTAATTAGTGTCTCCGATAGGATCAGAGACCCTCAAGGCTTTTTATTTTAAGTTCTCATGCTCGAGCAATGACGTAGAGTATGAATCCTTGGTTCATGGTCTGATTCTTGCAGAATGAATGGGTGTAAAGAGAATGCAAGCATTTTGAGACTCAGAGTTACTTGTGAGCTAGGTACATGGGAAAGTAGCTATGAAGAATTTAAGAATGAAGTCACAAAAACATTGGATATGGGATTTGATTGAGAGTTTTGAAGCTTTCAATATACGAGTCATTCCTCGATCTCAAAGCAGTGTCATTGATCAGATGACTTCAATCGGTTTGCAATTCAAACTAGTTTCCGATTCAATGTATCTAAGTAGAATACAGTATAGATCATCGTCTGACCAACAATCCCTGAAAATGATAAAAAATGGAAAGTATTTGAGGATGACATTTAGATCACCACCTTTATACAAAAATCAGGAGGAGTTTCTGACTATTCACAGCCAGAAGCTGAATCTCCTTAATAGTAGGTTATCTAGTTAGAAGGAAATAAGCTTCCTTGAGATTTAATCTCCCTTGGAAATATTTTTTACTATGAGGACACAAGAAATAGCAAACAAAGGCTCACTAAAAATGTGAGATATTATGAAGAGCTTGACGTCAGAAGTGACAGAAAGTTAAAAGTCGAAAGGGAAGTTTTGTGGAAGGATAAAGAAAGACTAAGGGATATATGCTCTAGGTATGTCAAAGTTATAGCTTGTACCTATGATGATCTTAGAGGATATGATCTAGGTATAATTCAGCATACCATTGACTTGGTGGAACTATCAAAGCCAGTCAGACAAAAAAAAGGCTAGTCAATCCAAAGGTCAAAGAATTGATGGCACAAGAGCTCACCAAATTGATCTAGTCAAGGATCATATATCTGATTAAGCATTCCATCTGGGTGTCTAATCTAGTACCAGTTCAAAAAAATAATGGTGATATTAGGCTTTGTGTTGATTTCTGAGATTTGAATAAAGCCTCACTAAAAGACCACTACCCTTTGTCATCAATGGAGCAGATCCTGCAAACCTTGGATGGATAGGAGATATTTTCATTGCTTGATGGATTCTTAGGTTATAACTAGGTATATGTAAGGGAAGGCAACCAACATAAAACAATGTTTACCACTAAGTGAGGAACATTTGCATACTCAAAAATGTTGTTTGACCTTTCAAATGTTGGTGTGACTTTTCAATGAGCAATGGATATTTCCTTCAGAGGATTAATTAATTTGATTATTCTCATATATCTAGATGACTTAATGGTCTTTTCAAAGTCAAAGGATGATCACTTTGACCATATAAAAAATATTTTCCAAAAATGTCAACAGTTTGGGATTTCTTTGAATCCTAAAAAATGTGTTTTTAGAGTGCCCCAAGGAAAGATACTTGGTTTTATGGCGTCAAAGGAGGGAATAGCGATAGGCCTTGAAAGAGAGATCAATAATGGAGTTTCCCCTATCGGTGAATCAGAAAAGGTTGTACTCTTTCCTAGGGAAAATCAACTTTATCAACCGATAAGGGCATGGTTCAATGGTCAAGTCACTTGGTTATAGTGATGGCCACCAAGGTTCAAACCCTTATTGGGCCAAAGTGCTCACAGACCTTGTGCCTTTGTTGGGCCATTGTGCTCATGAATTTGGTAGTTTCTTATGGTTTGTTGTACCCAATTCATAGCTTCAGTCAAAATAATTTATCGCTAATAATATAGGTGCATTGCACCTTTTTTTTTTTTTTAAATCAACTTTGTCAACAAATTCATTTTAGATTTTGTAGGCATCACGAGACCTATCATGCTCATGCTAAAAAAGAACTTGATGTTTAAATGGACCCTCGAAGGAAAAGAAACTTTCAAGTAGATAAAGGTAGCTATCTTGGCCTCACCAGTATTGGCTAACCTAGACTTTTCTAAAGATTTCCTACTTTATGTATATAGCGGCTAACATAGCATAGCTTCGGTACTCAGTCAGAAGGACAAAGGAAATAACAGAGAGCCTCCTATCATGTTTCACTCAAGGAATCTTAAAGGATATGATTCCTAGTATAATTTTTTTGAAAAGTAGGCTTTTTCCATTGTCAAAAGCGTAAAGAAGTTCTGACACTCAGTGTTGGAAAATAGAATCACTATTCTCATCGCACATCCTAGTGTGAGGGAGTATATAACCAAAGGTGAGATAGCCAAGAAGAGGGAAAACTAGATCACCAAGATCCTAGAGTATGATATGGACATTAGACCAACCAAGCTGGTTTGGGGAAGTGGTCTATGCAAATATCTTACGCAAGAACTAGGCTCCATAGCTAAAAAGGAGACCAATCAAGTCTACACAAACCAGTTCGAGTTCGACAAGTCCTGGGTGGCAGATCGAACACAATATATGCAAAAGTGGTAGTACCTGACTAGCCTGTTGTCCCACCAAATGCGATACTAGTGATTACAAGGCACTAGGTATGTATTAATTGAAGGTATTTTATTCAAGAGAAATTATGATGGTGTCCTACTCCAATGCTTAGATAAGGCACAAGCGGAAAGAGTTCTTAATGAATCCCATAGCAGCCCTGAGGGTGGAAATTTCTCCATGAAGACTACCACATTGAAGACAATTCAAGTGCGATATTATTAGCCCTCCATATTTTCCAAAGTGCAGCATCTAGTGCAAAAGTGTACTTAGTTCCAGTATTTTGTTGGAAAAAGAAAGAATTTTGCCTCGCCATTAAGCCCAATTATAACTAAAGAACCCTTTTCTCAATGGGATTTGGATTTTATTGGAATGATAAATATTATTTCTAGTGTCAGTCACAAGTGGATACTTACAGTGACCGAATAATATACAAGGTGGACGAAGGTCATTGCCCTAAAAAATGCTATAGAGGGTGAAATTGGCAATTTCCTTGAAGAGCTGGTAACCAGATTTGGTTCACCAAAAACCATCATATTTGATAATGCTTGGGATCTTGTAGGCTTAGTGATGTCATATTTTTCTATCAAACATGGGGTTTACCTTGAAACTTCATCAAATTACTACACACAAGGAAATGGGTTAGCCAATTTGACCAAAAAAAACTTAATTAGGTTTATCAAGCGCATTGGGTCTGAGTGACAAATGGATTGGTACAAGCACCTGCAAGTTGTTATGTGGGAAGACTGGATTACTACCAAGAAAATTCTAAAGGCCTCTCCTTATGAGTTAGTATATATCTAAATAAGGTAGTTTAGGTAGTTTTTCCTGTTTCCATAGAAATCCCTACCTTGCAACTACTAAAATCCTTGGAGATTGAAGAAAGCGATAGAATGGAAGTATGGTTGGAAGAACTCCTCAAAGTTGATTAAGATAGAGAAAAATCTTATGGAGCCATGATCGGCTGCCAATAGATAGTGAAGCAGTGGTTCGATTAAAAGACCTCTAACCCAGATTTTAGGGAAGGGAGTTTGGTACTAAAGTACAACGAGCAAACTATGAAACTGAGGAAACATACAAAATTTGAAGTTCTATGGAAGGGACCCTTATGAATTAGCACGTACAAAGAAAAGAATGCGTATGAACTTGAAGATATGGAAGGTAATGCTTTGGGTATACCGGTGAATGGTATTTATCTAAAATTATTCCATTAAATACACAATTCTTTAAAACAATTTAATAGTTATGTACCATATGTAAAAAAAATTGTAAATATGTTTTAGTTTTGAGAATAAGCCATGAGAACAAACACATAGAAAGTAGAAAGTACTATATCATATTATATTCATTAAAAAAATTATAATGTAATACAAGCTTGAGGCTCATATTTAAACATGAGGCCCTCTCGAGCAAACCCAAAAAGAGTCACAAAGTAAAAATAAGCAAAAAGAAGGCAATGTGCAAAAAAAAAGTAAAATTAAGCCTCCAACTGTTGTAATGCAGTCGAAGTGGCTCTTCATCCAGTTTTTCTTCTTCTTCTTCTTCTTCTTCTTCTTCTTCTTTGTCAAGATGTAAAAGTAGGGTGAACACACAACACACGCGGGCTCGACATAGCACAGACCGTAGGCCTAGTCACCACGATTATACACTAAAAAGTCAAAGTGCTTTCTCTAGTCGAGCCCCAGAACATGCTCCATGTTGTACTCCCACAGTAGGTAGGTGGCCACTAGCATAGACGATGATTGATTCCCTTCAAGTTCCATGGTGTGGAAGTCAGAAAGGAAGGGAAACCAAGGTACGTCTATCCCAAAATCCACGTGCCTACAGATATCCACGACGATTGGAATGCTAACTCTAGGGATAGCTACCTACATGATTTCGTTGAGCCCTTCTATCAGTGTAGCATAACACATTTGGTGGAACAATTCAATTATCATGGGCTTCGAAACGTTCAAGTTGAGTAGGAAAGCAATGAAGTGAAAGAGTACATTGCAGTTGCTCCTCAACTAATTCTCATCATCAATGTTGTCTAGGCTGGCTACCCACTTAAATGTAACCAAGCCAAGGTGGTCACACTTTTTCACTAGGCACTTAATTATGCAACTAGTCACCTCTCCCACAAAGCAGTATTGTGGCCTCCATGGTAGAAGTTGAATAGGAGTACCTAGGCTAGCTGACATTCTGATAAAGCAGAAAATTATAGTGGAATGAGAGTGAATGAGAAAATCTTGCTAAACTTAAAAGATTTTTTTAATGAATATTGCAATAAGGTGGCATAGCTATATATAGAAAGGTTGTGCTGACGAACCCAACCAATAGGAAGTCCAGTTTTGGCCGAACGACAATGAAGAAAACACTAAAGCAACTGAAGGGCAATAGACAAATCATATGGAAAAACTGATAGAAGGTCTTAGGAAATAAATTTGGGCATTGGGATTAAATTCTCTCATATGCTAATTGTTGACATGTGTCATTTTCCATCATCAACACCAGCCAACTTGCTTATGTGAGAAGACATGGATTAAAGCATTAAATTTTGAAAACTTAAATAGGCGCATCTTTTCAAAAGTACCTTGCATTACTTAAGCATGTTTCTCATAGTTAAAAGCATGCTTCCCAATGCAATGAGCTTATTTGTGAAAGAGGCGATGGGGAGAAAGTACTAATTCCAATTTCTCATAATTTTTGGAATTCCCAAGGGATACAGATCTCAAATCCACATGTATTGCCTCGATGGTAGCAATTAATGGACCAACAATAGTGGTGTAGCCTTAACTGTATGTACGAGCAAGGGAATTAACCACATCCAAAAGGTAAGTGGTCATTTCATTGAAGAAACTCTTTGCAACTTCTCAACATAGCCATGGTCAATCCCTCAACATCTAATAGGAAGGTTGGAAACTCATCAAAGAGGTCGAGTTACGTCGATATTTTTGGGAGGAATTAATTTTCCAATGCCTTGGCCCTAGAGGAGCAACCTTTTTAATTTTTTAAAAAGGTGCAAACAGATAAATGATTCGGGAGAGAGGCGATGCAGGGTTTTGGTCACAAATTTTTTTACCTAAAATTGGTGGCTAACCCTAAAAATCTAAGGGAACACTCCAAAGAATGATAGATCATGGGTTGTTTGAAGGCTTCATGTCTCGGCTCTGGAATTGTGGCTTGCCATAGTTCATGTTGCCTACTATACACACATGCCCAAAGCTAGTGGACACATGTGCCAAAAGATTCGACAAGGAGACAGGAGCCATTGTGGGTGAAAAGATCAAAGTCACAAATTCTAGCACAACCATACGAGATATGTTGTGTATCCCTATGACTTGGGGTGTTGAACGTTTCAATGAGGAAACAATGGAAAATTTATGGGAGGAAAGAACCAAGAAAGGAAGATTTTATGAGGATGAAATGAAGGAAAGACCAAAGAGAGGTCATTTTTCTTTCCTTCTTGCATGTAGAACATTCAAGAAAGACACACAGGGGTATGTGTAGGATCATCATGGAAAAAATAGGCCCTTAAGTGGCAAAAAATTTAGAAAATCAGAGTTAGGCAACTTGACGTAAAAATTTGAATAAGTTATCTATATTATTTCAAAAATATGTAAGAATAGAATCTGTAGAAAATTGAATGTAGTTTCTAAACTACTAGGTTTATTTAAAAAAAAATCTATTTGGTGAAAATTTGAAATTTCAATGTAGTACTTAAATTTGGGAAAAAATAAGAAGTAGGTGTCTATCTAACCACCCTAACCACAATAAAATGATAATATTTTTTTATAAGATTTTAGATATAAGTAGAGGACTCATGTCTCGATGTGATGCATAATTTTTGTAATTTTTTCCAAGTAAATAATTAATTGTGATTTTTTATTACAACTTTTTAAAAATATAAGAACTCATATGTTTGAACACCTTAACTTGGTCAAAACTTCATGAAATTCATTTCTTCTTTTTTTAATCCTATATTATGCAAAGCATAGAATGTGACACATTTTTTGGATTCAAAAAATGTGATACCGTTTGAAAGCTATAGACTATTTTCAATCAGCCTATCAATTAGGACTTTAGTCGTAATTCAAATAGAAAATGAATAATAATTATTTTTTAAATTCAAAGTAAAGTATAATTTATATTGGTGGAAAGCTGAGAATTTCTTTTAAAAACCCTTTTTGTTTCATCAATTTTGTGTAAAAAAGAGGTCGTCAGCCACATACCCATCATGATCCTGCATATACCCATAGACTATCTTCTTAATGCTAGCCTAGATTTATAGCCTTGATGATGATGACGATGTCCATCCCTTCTAGATGGGCTTGGATTTTATGCTCAAGAGGGAGAAGAGTCAGAAATATTATGATTTTGTTGATGCAATAGCCTGAGGAATGCTACAACAATTGAAGAACTATGATACTAAGTATAAATTTGGGATTCTTCTTTCTTGGCCCATTTGATTTTGCATCAAAATTTTGAGTTCCTAGAGAGAATTTTTCCAGTGTTTAGGTTCGATGAAAAGGGTTTATATCAACTAGTTTAGAACTATATGGACCTATGTTCTTTCAAAAACATGTAATTACTATTGGTTTTTGGATTATTTTCTAAGGCCAATACTTCAAGATTTTCTCCCATGACCTATGGGTTATTTCTCTCCTAAAATATTGTAATGGATGAAAAATCCACCAAACCTAGTGGATTATTTCATAGGAAATTTTTTTACATTTATTAGATTCCATGGTTTTGACAGGGAGCCTTTCTGACTCCCCAAGTTTGTAATAGATAGAGTTTTTGCATTGGAGGCATGCCATCAGGCAACCCTTTCTAACAACACCTATGGCACCAAAAGGAATACGAGAAGCTATATATGATCCCCTTCAGCATTTCCAATAGTCAAATTACACTAGGGAAGCAGAAGGAAGAGGGTGAACTTACAAATCTACAGGTGGCCCTAGGCTTTGTGCTCATTTCTGACACATGGAACTACAATTTGACAAAGCACTTCACTTTGAAACATCAGAGTCAGGAGTATTTTGATTCAAGGAGGAATCCAACTCAAGAAAGGCCAAAGGTATTCATTGACTTGGCCCGCATACCAATCAAATGACCAAAATGGCTGAATTTCTATGTAGCACAAGTGGAGTATCAGAGGAACCTCTTGATGGGTAAGTCCCTCAACACACAATTGAAGCACAAGGGATGGTCAAAAAGGAAGAAGATAGATTTATGGAGGTTCTGACAAGATGAGGTCCCTCAGTTATCTATTTGGAGAGCTTCAGCCACATGATGAAAGGTTCAAAAAGATTTATGACCAAGAGGACAATACTGATAATAGCAACCTAGAGATGTAAGTCATGAGATTGAAGAGGAGCAGATTCCATGCCATACTTTCTACCCTCAGGAATTCGACAGGAGAAGATGTTCGAATGAAAGGGACTCACAAGTCACCTCCTTCGTCAATGCTTGAAGTAAAGGGAAAAGAGCCTGATGGTCCCCAAGAAGGTCTGCCATGGTTACTGAAGGCTAGATTTTTGCAAGATCAACCACCAAAGGATCAGAACGTACCAATTTTGGTCATGAAAAGAGAATATGAGTCCAAAATCTTGGTGAACCCGATGCATTAGCCAAAGGAGAAGAAGAAGTGGAGTTTTTTTTGCAAAGTGTTTCAACCGTCATGGCCTAGGTAAGTTTTACTCCCTCTCTTCTTCTTTCCTCTCCATCTCTAGTTACTCCTCTACCCCCATCTATAGAAAAGAATCCTCCAATTGTGGACCTTGATTTGTCGGTCCTTAATGAACCCCCAACAATTTTTAGCAATGAACCTTATGGAGCAACCCCATGCACCAAGCGAGTAGCATCAACTTTGGTCGCTATTGATTCTTTGATCACCCTGTACAGGGCCTCCATTGAAAGAGTTGAATCATCCATGTTTCCCATTACTCCAAGTTCATCCGCTTCTAGGAAAAAATATCTCCTTCCTCTTGTTTCTCTTTTCACCCCAACTGGTTTTCTCCCTACCCAATCGCAATTTGGTATCACACCTGTTTCCATGATTACATTCCCATTTGCCTCCCCGCATTATCATACATCTGAGGTTTCTCCTTTTGTTAGACTTTTTGGTCTCCCTCTAGGTGCTTCTATTGCAACACAAAGCATTGATACCCCTCAAAGTCTCTAAGAACATTTTGAGGAAACCAAGTGGGCCTGACAATCCAGAAAGTAGAAATAGTTATTAAGGAACATTGCACTATTGGATACCAATAAGATTGAAGTTTGCTTCAATAAAGAGTGGAACTCTTTGCTAATTACTACTATGAAGCCTCTCATGTCAAAACTCGAAGGAAAAATGAATATGGAAGAATATGACATCAGGGCCCATGGGTCTAGATTTGAATGAAACTCGCTCATGCGACAAAGTGGTCCTAGCTAAGGCCACCCAAAAGGTGGTATATGCATATTATGAAAGATTGGATGGGAAATTGGAGAAGTGTGAGGAAAAGTTCATGAATGTAAAGGAAATAGTGAACAAGTTGCAGACTAAAAGCAAGGCCAAAAATTTTGAGATGGCCCATATAAGGAAAATATAGTATCAACAAGGAGAAGCAACTAAGTTGATCGAGGAGGCCCAAGGTGAATAGGTTCAACTATATGTTGAAATTTCAAAGTTGAGAGTTGATCTTGCTATTGAGTGCCAAGAAAACACTAAGTACCATTGTACACAGGAGAACATTAAGAGAGAGTTGGATGACATTTGATCTCAGGCTTCCAACAATATACAAAAGACCCAAGAAAAAGTAGAGAATTCAAAACAAGAGAAACAAGAATCACATCCACTCTACAGGTTCGTGATCAAGAGATCTAAAGATTGAGCTCCGAATTGACGAATGCCCTCTGGGAGAAGAATTAGATAGAGGAGAATGTAAGAGAAAAAGAGGCCCAGTTACATCAGGAGTTAACTATTGCACAAGGATTTGGGACCCTCTCGGTGTTGAAGAAGTTGATATCCATGCACTGGGAATGAATCATGATTTTGGTTTCTACCCTCAAACTAGCCCTATAATTTTTGAGGGACACTCGAGAATTAAATGGAAAGGTTAGCCCACTAGCTGACCAAATTCTATAGATATATGTTCCCCAAGTAGTAGAATCAGAAAGCATGATTTCCATGTTGTGTGGGCCAACTAATGAGGCCCTAAGAAGTGTAGGAATTCTGGATGGAAGGGTTGCATCCAATAAATCAAACAAATTCGTGAACTCCCACAAGGTCACAACAAGAAGCAAGGATTGCTAGGAAGTGTTGAATAAGAGGGTCGATGAAATCAAGAAGTATTTTGGTGTCCTGCATAGCTTTAGGTTTCCACCCTTTATTTCACCAAATGGAGATGTGTTATTAGTTGAGCATATCATGAACATAATCATACATAAGGTACATACTTCTATAGAACTCCCAGGTTCGAGTGCAATGCCCACTATTGATGATGTCAAGCATGAGATCTTTCTCCTTTCTCATCTCTATTATCACCTTGGGCGGTTTCAGAAAGATGGTGAATTATTTCTTCCAAATAGTTCCTTGAGCTAGATCAAGCGTATAAGGTCATCTGCTATCTCATTCAAATGACTAATGTGGATTGGGAGGTGCAGCATTTTACTTTCCTCTAACTCCAAGAACAAACAGAGGTCTAGGTTCATGCCTTCGTAAGCAAAGGCCCCTTGTGAGCCACTAGAACTGTGAATTATTTTTTCCTTAATCATTTTTTATTTTTGGATTTATATGTTTCTGACTTTAGATGTGTCCACACTCAAAGAAAAGTGTTCCCAAAAGGCGTGCAATGCACCATGTGGTGGCTGGACATCTTTTTTTTTATCACTTTCCTTCCTAGGAGAGGGTTGGGACACGTGTCATCTTGGTGGAGATTTTCTCAAGGACAATTTTCACAAATTTGAGAATCTCCACCAGCTCGACACATCATCTCTTCGCTACGGGCAGTTTTTGCTTTTAATAAGCAATCTTTTTGAAGTTTTTCATAGCATGTTGGGTCTTTTGGTTTTCAAGATAGGAACTTTGATTCAGCGTTGTCAAGCCACATGATTGGTCAACTAGACTTTTTTTGGGCTATTTTTTAAGATCTAATTGTTTGCAGATAACAATCTTTGCTAAATGTCTAAATGGAATTAATGTGGCAGTTGGGAATTAATGATAAAATATTGTCACAACCTAACTAAAGATCTACAATCAAATCTTGAGCTATCAAATGCCAACATCTGGTAGTAATTACTTCTAGAATACGGCAGTAATTCTCTCTTTTTTCAGCTATAAATGGGAGGTGGCAATAGAAAGGAGTTTTTTCCCAAGTTCTATGTTCTAGTTTCTTTTTTGAAAGAAAATGTTTCTTTAGTTTTCTTTAGGCATAGAAGTGTTTTCAAAAGTAATTGGAAGAACACTACTTTTCTCTAGCATGTTATATTGTTTTAACTCAAACTATTATCAGATTGGCATCCAACCTTTTTTTTTCTAAGTTCATTTGATATTCAAGAATGAACTATTTAGAAGAAATCTTTGAGACTGTGCATGTTATGGCCTTTATCAAGTTCCTTCTTTATGCTTTCATTTAGAATGAAACACTATGTTAAGCTGAATTCAAGTAGTTTGAGTAGTTGATTTCCATGATGTAGGATTATATGGTATGATAATAACTTATGGAAATTGGATTATGTTTGTTGAACTTCTCTAATTTCTTAAAGAGTTGTTTTTTGATATTATGTTGTGAGAAGAGAAAGAGTTTATGCAATTTTTGAATGTTTTTTTGTTAACCTCAAAAATATTTATGCTTGATCGGACCTTAATGAACACTACCTATAGGGAGATTTGAAATACTACACTGTGCTTGTATCTATCCTTTTTTGTTCATTCTCTTCCCAACAATGAAGGGTTGTGGCATTTTGTGTCTAATATATCATCCATAGGAAGGATTGGGTTTGAAATGTTGTAAAAGATTTGGCACATGACCATTTTTATGTTTTACATTTACATTTCCTTTTACCCTTTTATCCAAAACTCATAGAAGATGCGACTTTCTAGAAAAATCCTAGAGGTATTTTGTGAGGCACAAATCGGTCCCCCACTCATTGAATTTCCCATAAGGCCATCAGAGAGGCACAAGCTTTGATGATCAACATCCATCAATCAAATTTTGTGGTAGCTTATAGTGTGAGCATCACTTCGACATGGTTTTTATGTCTAAGGTAATGTTATCCATTTATCATTTGTCATTTCAATCAATTATTATTGTTTTGGCCTCTATCTAACCTAGGGCATGCTCACTTGATCATCATCATTTAATGTACATGGAGGTGGAAACACCAAAATGAGGTTTGACTTAGGAAATCCCATATACAATATAACCTTTCCCCCTTTTCCATGTGTGTAGGTGAGATCTAGAAGTTTCATTAGGAGCTTCTCACAAAAAACACAAAGAAGACTGCAATCTACTTTCCAAAGTTTTCAGATCCCAAAAAGGTAGCATCTCAATTCTATGGCACCAACGCCCTTGTCCAACCAATTTAGGCTCAAAATTCAATCATAGTTTCCTTTTTGTATTATATCCTCCATAGATCTATGTTTTTTCTATTACTTTTTTATTTTTGTCTATTCTATAAATTACATATTTAGATCTAAGGTTTATGTCAAATAGTATCTTTAACCACACTTAAAATTTATCTTCCTCATAACTCAAGAATTTCATAAACCCTAGGTGATTGTCTCTCCCTTGTGGTAGCTATCCAATCATCAACCCTAGTTGGTTTTGTGTTAAAATGTGGCTCATCAACTGAAAATAAGTTGATCCTACTTGGATCTAGGATCACTTTTCCTACTTCACATTTTGGTGAACCTGACATATCCTACACTTGTATTTTTAAAAATATTTTGTATCATAAGTTCTGAAAATGGATTCCAAACCTAGGTTATTTGAAGATCTTTTTTATTTGAATTTGTTTTATTTTAAAAGCTATAATTTACATTCTTTGTCCATCATACAATAAAAACAAAATTGCAAAATATTGTGAATATAATTGCATAATTTTAGAGTTGATTAGGGCTTAGGGTTGGGTTCTTTCATTGATGAATCTAATTGAGATATTAAGTTTCTTTAGTTTGAAATTTATGCATGCATATATTTTAGTGAAAAATAATGAAAAAGGAATAATGACATAACATTTTCATTTTAAAATATCTAAAAGTGTTACTTTTCTACATTTTTTGGGGAAAAATTTAGTCAATTACAACATTTCAAATTCTCAAAATTATGATTTTGATATATTTCACTTTAATAAAAAATAAAAAAAAATTATTCTTATGTGTTCTTCACATAGATAAAATAGGTTTTCGTGCATTTCCAAAAATATTTTTCCCTTCAAACCTAAACCTATGCAACATCAAACCCTCAGACACTATAGTTGGTTTCCAAATTTTCTTACAACTATTAAAAACGTGCTTCTCTAGTCTAGGGAACCCACACCCCTTTCCAATCACTTTTGCATTAAATTCTCTTTGAAACCATGTCGGTGGCCCTAGTTTAGATCCGATTTCATTTTGTAGATGTTTGTCTTGAAACTTTTTTATTCTACTACACATTACTAGTTTTATCTGAGGGAAATAGTAAGATTTTGTCTTTATAAAAGTCTTGAATGATCATAATTAATGTCTTATTATCAAAATTTGTTAATAAATTAAAAGAAAATTTCTTACAGGCATGTGAAAATGAGTTTCTCTCTCCTCTTTTCTTATTTTTCTTTGATCCCTCTCCTAATATCTATCCTATTTTTTAGGGTATCTTGGTGCAAGAGGATCCAATCATTGATAATCAGGAGAATCATGTTTTTTCCTTTCCTAATATCTCTTCTACTTGGGAGGATATCTTTGTGTAAGAGGATGTAATTATGATACATTTCCTCCCTCAAATGATAGTAAGGTGGCTTGCATAGATGAAGAATTAAAATTTACATTAGATCCCCCATCGATAGAAGATTGTCAACAAGTAGTTAAATTAGTTGAAATTGTAAACCCACAATTGATTATTGGATGGCCTCTCATATTGGACCTCCTAGAACTCCTCTAGTTATATGACCTCCCTCAAACCAATCTAAATCTCTTGGAAACATCTTAAACTTTGAAAGAAAACTTACACATGAAAATGTTGTGTGCAACAACCAAGTTATCATGCAGTTTCTCACACATATAACACTAGAAATAATAAGCAACCAAAGAAAATTGCAACCTTTATTCTGTTTCCTCAACCATATCTTCCCCTTGCACCTTGTCTTCCCCAAAATAATTGAAAATAATATGATCTTATTGAGAAACTTTTTAATATTTTAGGCAAGGTCTCTCTTTGGGACGTAATTCAAAATTCACCTAAATACCATGGGATGCTCCAAGAGGCTTTTTTAAACATTGATATCTGACCTTCTATCAAATTGAATGATGTAGAAACCTTTTTAATTGTACGCAAACAAAAAACTTAGATATTATATTCCATCAATATGAATTACCTCTACCTAAGGTCCAAAATCAACATGAGGCTCTAATTATATTGGTTTTCATTAATAAAATTGGGGTTAGACATACTCTTATTGACAATGGAGTAGGTATTAATGTTTATATCATTGATCTTTTAGATAATATTGGTACGAATAAGAATCTCATGAAACCTAACAATCTTTCTATTTGTGGCTCTGATAATGCTGGTAGGTATTTGTAGGGTAAAATCACTTTGCCCATTAAGGTAGGACCTATGACTCTCCCTACCCTTATCAATGTCATGCTCGATACTCTCTCATATAATATTTTTCTTGCTAGATCATGGATTCATGTCATGAAGGGAGTCTCATCTACTCTTTACTGTTACATGAAGTATGAATCTAATAACAAGGTACATACAATTAAAGCAGATGAAAAAAGGTATAATTTACCAGTCAAAGTTGAATATAATATTTCCAACTCTCTTAGTACTTTGATTCCATCTTTAAAAGTGGAACCATCACCTTCCAATGATAATGGTACTATGAATACACTCCTAGGTGATGATTGGGGATCATTAGATTTTACACCTCATTTCATTGTAGATTTTGAAATATCAACATCAAAGCCAAAAGAGTCTAGGGTTATTTCAATTTCATCAACATAATATAGTACCTAAATAATTATCAAAATAATGCTTCATCTTCAAGCACATATTTTTATGAAAATTTAGGTTCATTATATTTTACACCCACCTTTGTGGGATAGTACATAATATTAACCTAAGGAGTCTTGTGTTTCATTTGCTTAATCTTCTTCATCATCAACAAATCCAAAATAATCATCCCATGATAGTGATGGGGTTTCTCTTTCCTTTATCTCTCATGTGTTGGTGATGTATAATCTTAACATTTTAAAACTTAAAAAGGATTTTAATTCTTGAAAAATAATCAATTCTTCTCATAATCAGTTAAATGAGACTTGGCATCCTTCATCTAAGTTGGAAAGTTGTTATGAGCTTAGATTTAAAATTCTTTCTAAAAATGGATATAATAAAAATATGAAACAAGGAGTTAAGGATCTTGTAAAGTCTACACCATACATTTCTAAAAGGGCTTTAGGTTTCCAACCTTCTTCATCTGCATCTTATCCTCCATCATCTACTATATTTGTAAAATCTTACTCAAGCAATATTTTCTTCACAAGAGAAAAAAATTTCTCGTACTCTTTATCCCTTATTGGAGAAAGAGTATCTTTTGTTAAGGCTTCTCAAAGTGCACTTGATTAGTCTTCCTCCTCGAACATGTAAGAAGTCTCATAAAAATCACTTTTTTTGTACATATCATTGAGTGAATGGTCATTCCACCAAATGAATGTCATGCATTGAGCAGTAAAATACAATTTATTGATTATGATGCTCTCCCATGTGTACTTGATGAACCTAATCATTCTAAATAATAGTGACAATTTATTTTCTATTGTGTTTATCCTCACTATGTGGTATTTGTAGCTTCATATGTTTGTTCATTGGAATTCATGGTGGTGCAATCTTGTGTGCAACCATATTTATTTCCATGATATTAATACAATAGTCTTTAACATGGTTTTAATTTCCTTTACACTTGGGGGGAAATGATAATTAGTTTTGGAGGTGTGCATTCTTCTTGAGGATCCCCTCATCCCCCTTCTTTACCTTAAAATATCAACACTAAAATTTTAAGGGAGAGGGGCATATCAATCTATCCATTTGATTGACATCTTGTAAGATTTGACTTATTGACATACCCCCTTGGTGGTAGTGTGACCCCTGAGGTATGGTTATCAATTCATCCCCTATGATGTTAAAATTTTATGTGCTCCCTAAGGCATGATTGGAAAAATATAACATAATTTTGCCATAATGAAGCTTGCTAGTCTATGAACTTGACCATTTTCACATGGCCACATAGCATAACACAACTTGCTTTCTAGTGGAGCCATGTGTTTCATGAATACACTCTAAACATAATGAAGCTTTCTAGCCTTGTGAAAACCATCATATTGCATGGATATCTAGCATAATTTAGCTTGATAGCTATTGGATCTATGTAGACCATGAGTGATCTAGCATAACACAAATTTTTGGTTCTTATGAGAGTAGTACTTTGTCTAACATCATATTTGATGGATGACTTTGGTATTTGAGACAAATTTAAGACTAAGGTCTCTTTACCTTACTAACTTGAACCTTCTTAGTCTACTAACCTTGTGTTTGTATTTTATTCTAATTTTATTGTTTTTCTTATTCTTTATATCTATGTTGTGTCTTTGGAACATGTTTACTTTGTGTATAATAATGTTTTTTCCTTATGTCTTATGTGTGATTGCTCTATGCATTGTCTTGTGCTTGCATTGTGGTTTTTTTTGCATTATACTAGTTTTATGTCATTATTGTGTATGCTTTATGTTTATCATGTTGCATTGAACTCATGTGTGTGTTTTCCTTTATCTTCAAATTTTTGTGCCATAAGATCTTGAGCCTATGCGCTAATGCATCCCCTAGATTTTGTGGTACATATTTTGCACACACGCCTTGCTGAAGGCAAAGACCCCCTTTCTTTCACTCCTGATGGGTCGTTGTTGCTCCCAATGGGTCATTTTTCTCTTACCTTGCTTTGAATGATCTTGTCCTTGAGTCCAAATTGGTCACATGCCTTGACATGATCAAACACCCCTTCGCCAAATTCACCTATCTAAATTTCACTGTCTTGTGCCTTTGCGAAACTTGGCCTGTAGGTTTCCTTTGGCCTTTGCCTCGACGTCCGTTGAACCTTGCGGACCTGCATTTGTGGGTTTCCTCTTGTAGATCACCATTCTCACTCTGCCTCTAGCCAACAACCAAACCTCAATGTTTTCCTGCATGGTGGGTCCCACCTCAAACTTTGCCACTGCGTCCATCGAGCATCATAGACCTGCAGTAGGAGGTCGCACTTTGCGGGTTTCCACTTGTGTTTCGCTACTAGCTAGCGGCTGACTCTTAGCTTCCACCCACATGGCAAGGTCTGCACCTAATTTACCCATCCTCACCATCACCGTGAGTAAACCGAACCCAATACCTTTGGATAATCGGCTAAGTCAAAATACTTGGTAGGTCGTCGCATACGTTTTGCCTTTACCTGACAACTATCGTTTAACAGTGGAGCTCTCACGTCTCCCCACATTGTGGACTTCGCACATGCTGCGACTATCACTCAATGTTGGAGCCTTCACACCATTGTGAGTTGCACATTTTGCTTTTATTATGTGTGATCCCAGCCTTGGAGTCTGAAGTGGTGAAAACACCAAATCAAAACAATTAAGTGGGTCCACCCTCGCGGGTGTCCGCTAGTGGAAAGTCGTTATCTTGGCAACCGTTATTTCAATGGTGGGGTCCTAGAGTCACTCCGGCATGCGGGTCCAGGGCCTACCAACACCATCGACCTTTATGTCAGTGGAGTTTTCTATGCATGTTTCCATTATATTAATGTCATCTCCTATAGTGATCCCACCACTGCCTTTTGCACGTCTTCACCCCCATACTGCTGCCATAGACATGGGCAATGCGGGTGCTGTACATCTCACTATCACATTTCTTCATGCCTTCAATAATGGAATTTTTGGGCTTTAGACCTGCATTGTTTCCCCGCAATAATTCACAATTACATTTTGAGGGAACGAAGAGTAGATGGGTGGTGTTGAGTCAGCATACATAACACATTTGAATTTGAATCGATCATATCATTGCTTGACACAGTAGAACTGAGGCATTTATGGACGTGCTGAGGGAAAATTGAAGGGCATTATTTGACCATTGTGAATGAAAGGAGTAATGGGTTTTATTCGGTGCTGTGAATGGGTAGTTGTGGGTACGAGCTCTATGGAGGCCGCCGATCTCCTCGCCATTATCACTATGACCAACCTATAGTGTCTCCCCGCATATTGTCTCCTGCATTCCTTGGTAGTGGCGCCTACCTTTTGGCATCCCGCACATACTTCCCACCACAGGTTCTTCATCTGTTGGAACCGTGACCACTCTTACCATTCGTAAATAGCATTCTCGTGTGAAATTTCCGCATCACACCTCGATGGTGCATATACAAAAGGATGAGGTTTCTTTTAGAGTTACGGTGGAATTCGTCACAGAGGACACATTTGAAAGGAATTTGAACTGCTGCAAGATTTCATTACAGGCCTCTTAGTATATAAGGTGAGAAGGTGAAGTCATCACTACAATTCGATCTTCTCATAAAAACTCAGTGACTTTGGTCAATGGAATCTATGCATATAATGAACCTGCATTATTCTCATCAAACTAAAAATGTGCTTTCATATTCAAAGGTCCTCCAGTTAAAAGGTTACAATCACATTTATAATAGAAAGGTCACCTTGGTGGGAGCTAACGTGCGGGTTTTTGTTCACATTTTGTTGTTATCTTAACGGTGTCCAAACCATGGCATTCCACACTCCCTTGTTGGCATTTTATTCAATGAATGACTCCTATGCGGGTGTCACACTTCACAATGTTGTTGTTTCCTTGGTTGTTAATTACAACATTCTTCAAACGGTCTCCCACAGTCTTTCCTCTGCACTCACTATGGTGGACTTGCATCATGCAGAACCCACAGCGCATCCTATCATCAAATGACATTCTTAATGCTGCCTCCTTATGTCATCTCCCTGTAAGCTCCGTCAAGCATGGTGAGGCTCTCGCTCGCATGGTTGTTCTCAACTTTGGACAGTTTAGTTTTGCACGTCACCCTATGGACATCCCAAAATATGAAGTAATGAGATGTTGGCCCAAAAGGTGTATGAGATTACTATTAATTTCCTAGGCGTCGTAAAATTTTACAAATGTGGATTTTGATGCAGAGGGGAACACATGCAATATTATGACACATTGGGTGCAATTCTCTTGATTGTGGAATCATATCTTAAGCATCGTGCTTCTTGGTTATCACGTATGAGAGGGGGGAGGTTGAGATGAATGCGGAGAGCCCTTAGAATGGGGCAATTAAAAGTGGTGCCCCGACTCTAAATCCAATAATTGTATGAGTATTGATGGTACAAACTTCTCATTTGCAAGCTCCTGGTTTTCTCATGCTGACGCAACATTGATTGCGGATCTCCACTTCCTTGATGTAGTTTTAGGCAGCGATGACGAGCCTGACACCCGCACTCTTATCGTCTACAAATGATGATGACATCTACCATTCTTACTTGTGAGTGAAACTTTCTTTTAAGTTGGCTCTGCCACTCACGACGGGCCGTGTATTTATGATCTAAAGTTATTTTGTAGGGCAGAATCATTGTTTTCTATATAGGAGGACTCGACACATCAGTGAGCTTGGCGACTCGACCACCTCACTTAACAATCCAAGTTGGCAGAAACTGGAGGATTCTCATTGATTGTCTACTAGAAACACAAGAGACGGGATACTACATTAGAAATTCTCGAGTGGTTTAAGGTTGTTGTGTTTCGGCATGGAAACAATGTTCAGTGCATTGCCTTACCACTTTTTATCTCTACATCAGTAAGGGGCGTCATCTGAAGGGGTGTTCGAGAATGTTTGATGAACAATTATAAGGTAAAAGTTTGCAACTCTAGGAACAATTAGGATATATCACGACATCGAATGTAGTTTGGTCTCTCCGGCTCATACCTGACTAAATTATAAGCATGTAAAATGATGTTCCATTGGTGGGGGGAAAGCGTATTAAAGCCATTGCAAATTATAACTGCGCTCGGCGCAAGCTATAATGTCTAACTTGTTTTGATGTAATCCTATTCCACAGTCAGGTTTGATATCTACGTTTCTACTCCGATGGTAGCTTGAGAAGTGATGGCAGTAAGAAAATAGGGACAATCAGCCTCAAGTAGAATAGAGGGTAGGATCATGCCAATCTAAACTGACGGCTCGAGTAAAGTTGATATATCAATTTTATCCAATGATTTAGGGTGCTCAAAGTTAGAATGATGAACTAGCTCTTCGGATTTGTGAGAATTCTAATCACCAAGGTTGTTGGCCTTTCCACCGTAACTACGTCTTATCTCTCGAATCTTCCCATGTGCTTTCTCCCGCCTTGTGTGGACTTCACCATTATGGGGGTCGTGAGCTCTATCTCCGTCCCTATGGTATTGCAAGCACGCCATCCCACGTAAAACTCTTCGTGAACTTGGGTAGTGTGAAAACTCTATCTCGTGACATTGTTTGTAGTCATCCATGTAGGAAGAGGAAAAAACCATTGTTATTCTTTGTGATTTGGCTTATTTATGCACTATCATCAAATGATTGAGTTTCATAAGCAGGGTGATGATTATCAAGTGTACAGGTATCTTACGGAGATGTTGTGGAAAGTAATATTTTGCATCATAAAAGAATAGACAAGATCGGCCAATAATATGCAAAGACACAAGCTAAATGGTAAAGAAGTTTATGAGTAAGGAAAGTTAGCATTATTTAAAACTTGAAGGATCACAAAAGTTCTTCGCACAAAGGCAATGACTGTGATGATGGTGCGGAGTTTCTCTATGTGGATCTTGCAGTTGTCTATGTTGTTGTCACTAAAGTTGGCTCCTAATGCAACGTTCCAAGTGTGTAGGGAGTTGTGTTGTGAGGGTCGTCAGTCCTTCCGCCATTATCTCTATAGCCTCGTCATGACGTCTTCTCACAGGGTACTATCCGCATCTCCAAGGTAGAGTTTTTGGGCAGCAAGAGGCTTTTTCTGAGCATTCACAAAGGAAATGATATGGTGGTTGTAGCGGTTCGACAAATCTAGTTCACGATTATGAGTCCTTTATATTAATTTTTCTATGGCATTAGTTGCATTAAGAAGTCCCTCCTGGAGTTATGCACTTTTTAAAAAAACAATCACTACCAGTGAGAGTTTGGGGAATTTGAGGCAACAAACCAGATGGAGAAATTCAAGTCAATGCGATCATGGAAGATTCGGGGGTATGAAATGGCATGAAATTTTTTAGTGATCAGGAAATACGACCATCAGGGAAATATTGATGCAAAGAAGACCAATATTGAACCACGAAGGAGGAAATGTAATGCACTCGATCATTGAAAATGGAAAACAAGGAAAAGGAGATGTTTCTGATTGATGAAGTTTGTGTCTTGCGGATGTGGCTATGCAGGGTTTCCTTCACTTGTCATCCTTCTTTCCAAAACCCACTCGCTCAGCATCCAACCCTCCCGAACTTTAAATTTATGTTTGTAATGATGCCGACAATTTGATTTATAAGGTTTTAAAGGTTGGAATTGTTCTCTCCCGATATCATTTTTTCCCTTCGAAGAAATATTGTCAAAGATTAGCCTCATGGAAGGGGAATATTTTAACTTGAAGTTTTGATAATTTGAATTTCCCTAACTAATAGAGTTTTATCCAATGCCATTATTATTACGTACTATGACAATGAGTAATAATGTGCATCTTATTCTCTTTGTAGTAATTTGGATTTGTGGGTATTGCAGGAATAAAGTTGAAGGGTGACAGGAGCTTTAAAATATGACAAGGACATGTTTTGATTGGTGTTGCGCTAGGCATGCGAAAGAAGGGAATGTGTCTGCAAAAGGCCCACATACGGAATTATATCAAAGATAATGAATTCAACTGAAAACAAAAGAACTCTTCAAGAGGATGAAGCTAAAATGAGAAGAGAGCTTTCATGCAAGGTATATTAGAATCCATGTCCCAAAAAGGAGATGATTCAAATTGAGTGCGCCTTCGCAATGGATAGTTTGCTAAAGGAGGACTAACCAACATATGACTGCATACCAAGGAAGTCAATTCCAAGAAATTAGAAGGTTGTCTACCAAAATTAGAAACAAGAGGGAGCTATTTTATTTTCCACCAAGTGATGATGATCTTTAAGAAGTTTTCCACCTAAATCAAGAGCAACATATCTACATTTTCAATAACACAAATCTACAGGAGGATTCATTCAATCAGATGAGTGGATGTGGCCAACATATCAGATAGAGGGTAGACTTTGATAGTTTTTAGCTACAATAGGGAAGGCAACTAGAAGACAAAACTACTACAGTGCCAGAGTAACTAAAAGACAAAATAGCCTACAAGACAAAATAGAGAAGAAGGCAAAATAGCCTATTCTAAATTGCCATATATTTGGGGGTAGGTGAAACCCTAATGCAAAATGAATTTGGTCCATTCATTCTAAATGAATCTTGTCTATTCATTCTCCTTTTGGAAAACAATAAATAGGGATTTTCTCCTCATATGTAAGGTGTGGAGAATCATTGTAAGAGGAATTTTGCAGCAATTAAAGGAAGCCTTGCATTATTTTGAGTGTTTTCTTTGATCTTGCTCACTTTGCACAAATGATTCAACCTCCATGTTAGTTTTAGTTTTAGTTTCTTGAATGTATTTAATTGTGGTTGTTGTTATAGTATTTAATGAACTTCCAAGCTCATACTTTTTGTGATTTATTGATGATGAATCACTTTGGAAAACTAGTTTCAGCTAATTCATATGCTACACTTTAGTTCAATTGTATGTTCATGAGGTGAATGCACAACCTAAAAATCAGCAGGCCTTAGAAGAATGCATTGGTTTTGTGTACGTATAGGTTCCTCTTGGTCAAACAAAACTCAGTCTCATGGGAGTCTGTCTACTATAGTATCCTCCATTGTTACTATTCATTCATAGCTTAGAATGAGAATAGTTTCTCTCAACCCTTTCTCCTTTTTCTATTTCTTTTAGACCTTTGTTAGAGTAGGATTCCAAGCATCAAAACAATGCTAAATTCGATGAACATGGTGAGTTTTAGTTTTCTTTTATGAGTGGGAAACCACTGTTCATTCACTTCCAATGCCTTACAGCTCCATTTGTAGACCAAACTTCCCATGCTTTGTAAACCATAAAGGCCACCATGTGATTACAAATAAATCACATCAACCAATTGAATTATTCCAAGCATTTTTATGACCTAACACCCTAGAGACCTTGGGGTGATTTTCTAAAACCTAGTTGCAAATTTTCACCTTTGAAGAGAGGCATTGTACTTGTGCATTCTCTGTGTTGAGAAGGTGCAAAAACACTCATCAACATATTTGATTATATCTTATCTCTTCAATGTTTGGATAAATGAACCATTCTTGGCTTATCTTCACTTTAGTGTGATCATGAGTTTAATTTTATACTCACACTAAAGTGTGGGCTAAATGTAGCATCATAAATTATCACCCTTAAAAATTTCACACTAGGTTTAGCCCCCCGATGTTCTTGGACCTAAATATTCTCTTAAATTACCCTTTTATGATCATATTTAGAAAACCAGACTTGAATTGGGAAAATATTTATTATGTATTTACCAACACAAATATCCCCAAAATAGTTTGTACTAGGGTGCTAGAACCATCTCCAGGCAATTTTGGCCCCAATTTAAATATGTCAATGGAAAAATTTTAACATTTAAAAATACAAAGTCACTTGTCAACTATCAGTAATTAATTTGTGGGAAATTAATGAAATGCATATAAATACAAGTCCTTTTCACCATTTTAATCCTAGATTTTTAATTGAGTCATTGAGGATCCTGAAACTCAATCAAGGAAAAATCAAGCGTAGGATTACCAATTGAACCAACAATTTTGATGTGTTCTATGGACTTCTCTTGCACTCTTAGGGTTTTCACCTAAAAGGAGAGAGATAGAACTCCAAAATTGTGGTGGTTCACTCAAATAAGAGAATATATTATGTTATTATGACTAAATGCAATAATGTAAATGTAGCTAAGTGATGTAATTGACTGATTATGAATGCAAAACTAGTTAAATGTGCAATGTTTGAAAATATAGTGAGGTATGCAAAAATGAACTAAAAACACAAACTAATGTAAATAGAATTCAAAGAGGCTAACCAAAGTGCACTTCCGAGTTGAATGCTAAATCTGGAAAGTTCTAGAAACTAGCAGAAATCACTATAAATCACTAGTGGGACTCATTCGCCACTGATGGTGAATCAATCCTCCTACTGGTAAAAACACTTAAAACTATTTTCTGACAATCAGGAATTGGATTCTAACAAAATCAACTTTTTCAACCTTCAGGTGGGGATCATTCACCACTGATGGTGAATTAGTCCTCTTGCGAAAAAATCTTCAAATTCAAGATTCAATCCTATAGCTTCAGATCTATACTTGTCTTCTTGTTAGGTAGACAGAGTCAAATCTACAGAAAAATAGGTTGTAGGTTGTCTCCAAGCTTGAAATAGGGTTTAGTTGACTTAAAACACTTTGTTGACTTGTTGACCACCTTTCAACACCTATTTTCTTGACAAATTTGCATACAAAAGTTTGCAAACACACATACAAAAGGGGGAAAATGGTTAAGGGTTAGAGTATAGGGATTTTCCTTGGTCAAATCCCACTTTGGTAATCAAACCATTAATAAAGAAATGAAATGAAATGAAGAATGAAATGATGAATAACAACATGAAAATGTCCTAAAATCACCACAACCTTGTTGAAGAAATTTGAAGATATGTCAATGGTTGCTTCAAGATACTTGATTCAATGTTGCTTTCATAGAATGAATGCTAATTGATGTTGAATGAGTGAATGCAAGTGAATGAGTGAATACTTGAATGAATTACATGCTAAATGGGTAGAAAAACAATTATTTATACACTCTTATGCCCTGATAACCCAATAATACATCATCATAGGATGACATAAGGTCTTTTTGAATAAAAACTTGAAAGAAAATTTGAATTATTTTGAATTTGGAGCCAAAAGGGACTCATTCGCCACCCATGGTGAATGGGTCCCACCTTAGGCTTGTAAGTGTGTGTGTTGGGAATTAAGTTGCATTGAATATTGTTTGTTGAGTTTACATAAAAAATACACTTAATTAAGTCTTATGAGTGCATAAAGGGGTTAAATAAAGCATAAGAAAGGTGCAAATAGTGAAATCAAGCCTAGAAAAGCGTGAAATTTTGTTACAAGACTTTACAACACTTTAGAATAGAACTTGATAATGGGTAAAAAAAGGTTATTTTTGGATGAATTATAATGAGAAGATTATAGAAAAGTGTAGAAATGTGTTACAACACTTCACAACACCTTCACAAGACATCATTATTTGAATACTCAGGACCTAATGTGAATGTTTAAGTTACATTGCTACATTACATCAAAGAAAAATAGGTAAAGAATCATGAGAGAAAGATCTAAAAGACCATGAAAATGTCAATGATCCATTTTTCTATGGTACATTTAGCCGCCACTTTAGTGAGAGGATGAACTTGCTTCAAACTCACACTAAAGTAGCCATGCATATTGAGAGGGAGGTCCAAATGCACTTATGGTAGCAAGATGGAATGACAAAAATCAAGAGGGATGATCAAGCCCCAAGGATGGAGATCCCATGGAAAACTAAGCATAAGAATAAAGGAACACAAGTATTAAAGAGAATGAGAGAAGGAAGGATGAAAAAGGAAAAGTTGGATCAAGCTTTGATCATTTGTTCAGCTAGTTGTGAATAAGATCTAGGCTGTTTCTCTGAAAGAGAAAATGCATATTCACTCTAGGGTGATAGAGCACATGGAGTTCCACTAGGTGAGAAGGCCAAAAAGGTGAGAAACATACACTAGTTGGTATACACTTACAAACACATAGGTGGGTATGGGGAAAGTCGTGTCATGAAATGGGCTTCCCGCTCAACCATATCAAAGTTATACCTCGTAATAACTTTAACAAGGTGCTAGAAAAGAAAATGTTGGTTCATGCTTCATGAGACAAGGAAAGCTTTCTATGATTAGAACTCATGAACAAGCAGGATGGTACCATGGACATGCAAATTGCATTATTCAAGGTGGCAAAGATGTAAAATGTCAAAATGCAAAAATGTAAAATGTAAAAGCTTTTCAAAGGAGTCTTGTTAAGTTCAAACGAGGTCTATAACTTAGGGGAATTTGTGTCTAATGTCTCCAAGAGAGTACCAATCAAAGAATAATATATTCACAACTTAGGGGATGTATTGTGTCACATTAGGCCACTAAGAGGAATGTAATATGCTTAGATAGATCACACTTATGAAGGACATCACACCCAATGTCATCCACAAAGTGAAAAATGCATCATATGAAGTGACAAGGCCGCACTAAGAATCAAGAATGAAAATGAATAATGCCAACATATTCCCCCCACTTTAAAGGAATTTCTACACACCATTCTATGAGAAATTACTTTAAATTAGCGAAGGAAAAATGAAAAAGGAAAAAAAAGACATGAGGGCCAGCTCAGAAAGCCCCTATGCCAAGTCATATGTTTCCAAGTAAGGCTACTTCATGTAAACAAAAAATAAAACAAAAGAAAAGGAGGGTCACCCCAAGAAAGGAACACACCAAACACATAAGGGATCTATGGATTTTGGGTCAGTATGTTCATTTCTGTAATATTTTGATTAAAGAGTTCAAAACTATTATCATTCCCCAAAAACAGAAAACTGGAAGAATGACACAAAGAGATAAAAAAGAAAAAGAAAACTAAAGTCCATTTTGGGTCAACATGGAAGAGACATTATGGTCTCAACACTTTGAATCATCCCCATAAGGAAAAAATAAGTGAAAAGAAAACAAAAAGGCAAAGGAAAAGGAAAAGCTTTTGGGTCAACATGAAGGAGACATTTCAGTCTCAATGCCTTGCATCATCCCTAAAAGGAAAACATAAGAAAAAGATAAAGAAAAAGGAAAAGGAACTATTTGGGTCAACATGGAAGAGACATAGGGCATCTCAACACTTTGTTTCATCCCCAAAAGGAGAACAAGAAGCAAAAGCAAAAAGGAAAAGATAAAGTATGACATATAGAAGAATAGAGGTACAAATAGAGGAAGTGCACGAAGAGAGAGAATATCAAACACACATTACAGGGGAACATGATATGCACATAAAATCACACCAAAGAAAAGAAAAATAAAAAGGAAAGAAATGTAAAAGGCTAGAAAGGTGAATGCAAGTCAACCATATAACAAGTCATCTGCCTCCCAATCATGTTTAGTGTATTGCGAGGGTGGTTGATTGTCCAAAGGAAGAATTGCAAGTGTCAAAATAGGGGAAGTAATAGGTTCTTCACTTGGTGTAGAAGATTTATCATTTAAGCTCATGGTAGATGAAAATAAAGATTTTAAATCATTATGACTTCTTCATCTATTTTAGTGATCTCCTCATCATCATCATCATTTAGATTAATCATGATTGGAGGACAAAGAGTAATTTCCAATGAAGGATGTATCAGGAGGTGTGGCTATTGTATCTAACTTTTGTATCGTACTATCTTGTGGTGGGTCAATATGAGAAAGGTGATCAATTATTTCTTCTATCAAAGGTGTAGGTTTGTTTTCTTTTTTTCTCCAATTTTCATTTGAAGAGAAAGGAGACAACAAAGACGACGCCCCCTAGCACGACAGTTTCGTTTGATTCTATGTTGAAGTTGTTGAGGTGTTAGAGAAGGTTGATCCACCATAGGCTCCTTTTCATCCTGAGGAGGAGAAATGGGAGGAATCGAAGGAGATGGGTCAATCACTTTTTCTTTTTCTTTGTAAACTTGTTTAATATGAGGAGGCATGATGAGGTTGGTTTCATTATCTCTTAGACATTTATATGATAAAGGGGAAGTGTCTATGATTGGTTGTTCATGAGGTTGCATTATTTGTTCAAGTTCAGACTTAGGATGAAGCATTGTCTCATCTATGATAGGAGTAGCATAAGTGGATGGGGACATGTGGTGAAGAGATAATTCTGCTATTCATTTTGTCTTGAACTTTTGATAGGAAATGAAAAAGAACTCCTTTTGAGGGGTGATGGGTTCCATAGGTTCAAGCCAAAAAGCTTCTAAGGAAAAAATACCTAAGTTAGAGGACAATGGATTAAAGCCATTATGGTGTATGGTAAATATCTCCTTACCATGTGGAAACTTCAAACATTTGTGAACAACTAAAGGGACAACATTCATCGAGTGAAGCCAAGGGTGACCTAACCACAGACAAAACCGATCTGATTGTGGAATAATAGAAAATATTACATCCAAAGTTTTGGGTCCTATCTATAATGAGAGTACGATTGATCAGATCGTAGGGAATGCAAACTAGTATGTTTTTTAATCCATGTGATTGACTTATCATAATCATCTTGATAGAGATCATGTAATACTAAAAGCTCTTCTGTGATCACATTCACGCCATAGGCGAGATCTATTAATATCCCATTCTTATCATAGATGCGACCAGCTATGTAAAGAGGACCATTAGGAAGATTTTTAAGTATATCATGATAAGAAAAAGTAATATCAAAATATTTGTTGGTTGGGCCCTTATGAGGGATAACATCTATTTTACCCACAAGTTCATCCATAGGATTAACTTGGGTAACATTTGGAGTAATAGCCAATTGTTCATTACTTGTATCAATGTTCATTACATGAGTGTTTGAAGGTTCACTAGCTTTGAAAAATGAAACACTATTTTTAGGCATGGGGTTGGTAAAAATTTGTAAAAATTTTTTGGGCAGTGCAACCGAGTTATTGCCTTGATCATTGACACCCACAATGGAAAAATGACCAGAATCAATGAGATCTTGAACTAAGTGTTTGAGACACTTACATTTCTTGATGTCATGTGCATTTTGGTAATGAAAATGAGAATAAGCATTTGGTTTAAAGGTGGGTGGTAAAGGTTGGGTAGTGTCAGGGGATTTAACCGTAGGAAAAGTGATCATTTGTTGTTGTAGCAGTTGATTCATGGTGTTATGGAGAGTATTGGGTAAGGGGTAAATTGTCTCTTTGGGTCCCTATAGGTAAAGGGAACTACTACTTTAATAGATACCACTTGATTTTGAATAGGCTGAGTTAGTTGCGGAGAAGGGGGATTAAACTGTAAGAAGCCTTTGTTTGGTTTTTTGAAGTTTTGCGTGTTGTTTTGGTTGCTTTTTTTGGACTTCTTAGCTCAGTTAGAACTGGACTTTGAATCATGACTAGTAACCAAGTTATGATAGTCACAAAGGGTCATGCATAAATGCATGAACGAAGGAAATTTCATCATAGTAAACTTATCCTGAAGGTGAGTGTGCAAGTTTTCAATAAAAATATTTTGAAGATGTGAATCAAGAATCTTGACATCTACTTGAGCATACAATGACTGATAACATGAAATGAAATCAGTTACATTTTCATATGTGTTTTGTTTACATCTCATTAAATCAACTATTATCATTTTTGGAGTCATATGGAATTGGAAATGACTTGTAAAGGCATCAACAAGTTCATTAAATGATCAGATTGAATGATTGGGTAAGTTTGAAAACCACTCCAATGTAGTGTCCTTTAAGGTCCTAGGAAAAGGTTTAGCTAATAGTTTATCATCAAGGAAAAAATCACTGCACAATGTTGTATAGGAATTAACATGATTAGTAGGGTCTCATTTATCTCTGCACTTCTCAAACATGGGCATCTCAATTCCTTGTGGTATCAGGGTTCTTAAGATCTCTATAGATAAAAGGCTACTACGGGCATGGTATGTGGGTGGAGCATTTTGACTTTGGCTAATGGTGCATATTTTTTGTTGAATGGAGGAAACAGTGTTAAAGAGTTGTGTAATGAGGGGTCCAGTGTAAGTGGAATGAGGGGGAAGGGAAAATGGTGATGGAGTGTATTTAATGTTAGGAGAAGTGAAGGGGACACTAAGGGAGGTGAAGGTGGTGGAGGATGGAACATTCAATCCTACAAAAGAACTAGGAATGCTAGTTGGAATAGCAAAAGGAGTCACATGACTAACTTGTTGCATGGTTGTTGTAACTTGAGGAGTGGTATAGGTGGGTATGGATGCTATGGTTGAAGGAGGAGGAATGTGAGATCCTCCTTGGCTAACCACAATGTTTTTTGGTTGGGAAGTGGAAGGAACATGTTTGTTATATTTCTCAACAATTTTTTTCATAACTTGTAAGCCATCATCAATTTCAATCAAGCGATGAATGTTTTCTATGGTAGGAATATCAGTGGTAGAAATGTTTTCAAAAGTATAAATCTTGTTGTAAATGTTCAAAATCCTCATGAATACTAATGAATTTATCTTATGGAATTTGATTTTTTTATATGTCAACATGCATTGGATGTGAAGGGAAGGGTGTACTAGTGGTAGTATCCATGCCTAACGCACCATTTTCCATACCAAGAGTAGGAGCTCTTGAGATCCCAAGGTCCACAACGAAAGTGCTATTGCAGGAAGCCATGAGTCTAGAACTTCATCTCACTAAGATATTATCAATAGGGCACCAAACACTTATACAAGTACCACAAAAGATGGGGTGAATGAAAATGAAAACTAGGAATAAAAAAATGCTAATGATAGAAATTTTGTAAACTAAAATAGGAAGGAAGTATTAGGAAACAAAAATTCAGGAAATAGTTTGAAAATGCCAAAAATTTGAATGCAGAAAATGCAGCTGAACTGATTCGCCCATGGTGGCGAATGAGCCCAGGTATGATTTTTTTTTGTGTTTTTCAAAAAAATTAAGGTGATTTCAATTCTTTTTAGATGCAAATGCAAATTTTCATTTTTTAATGATTTGATATGCAAAAATGAAGTCTATATGAGTTTTTCACTAATGCAATTTGAGAAACCCTAGGATGCAAAAAAAAAAAAAACCTTATTGAATGCTGATACAAAATGAAATCTAGGATACAAGATGCAATTGAAATAAAAAAGATAAATGTGCTCAATATGCAGGTTCACCAAAATGAACCATCAATTTTGTTGTGTTCTATAGACTTCTCTTGCACTCTTAGGGTTTTTACCTAAAAGGAGAGATAAAATTCCCAAAATTGAGGTGGTTCACTCAAATAAAGGAATGTATGATGTAATTAAGACTAAATGGAATGATCTAAATGCAGCTAAGTGATGTAATTGACTGATTATAAATGCAAAACTAGTGAAATGTGCAATGGTTGAAAACACAGTGAGTTATGCAAAAATGAGCTAAAAGCACAAACTAATGCAAACATAATTGAAAGAGGCTGATCATAGTGCACCTGGGAGTTGAATGTTCAATTTGGAATGTTTTGGAAACTGGAAGAAATCACTGTAAATCACCAATGGGACTCATTCACCATTGATGGTGAATCAATCCTCCTACTAGTAAAACCACCTGAAACTACTTTCCGACTGTTAGGAACTAGATTATGACAAAATAAACTTTTCAACCTTCAGGTGGGACTCATTCACCATTGATGGAGAATCAATCCTCCTCCAAAAATCTACAAATTCAAGAGTCAATCCTGTAGCTTCAGATCTATACTTATCTTCTAGTTGGGTTGACGAAGTCAAATTTGTAGAAAATGAGTTGTAGGTTGTCTCCAAGCTTGAAATAGGGTTTAGTTGACTTAAAACACTTTGTTGACTTGTTAACCACCTTTCAACACCTATTTTCTTGACAAATCTGCATACAAAATTCTGCAAACACAAATGCAAAAGGGGAAAAATGGTTAAGGGTTAGAGTATAGGGATTTTCCTTGGTCAAATCCCACTTTGGTAATCAAACCCTTAATAAAGAAATGAAGGAGGAAATGATGAATAACAACATGCAACTTTCCTAAACTCACCACAACCTTGTTGAAGAAATCTAAAGATATGTCAATGGATTCTCCAAGATACTTGATTCAATGATGCTTTGATAAAATGAATGCTAATTGATGTTGAATGAGTGAATGCAAGTGAATGAGTGAATACTTGAATGAATTATATGTTAAATGGGTAGAAAAACACTTATTTATACACCTATATGCCCTAATAACCCAGTAATACATCATCATAGGCCTTTTTGAATCAAAACCCAAAGTAAAATTTGGATTATTTAAATTTGGAGCCAAGAGGGACTCATTCGCCACCCATGGTCAATGGGTCCCACTTTAGGCTTGTAAGTGGGTGTCGGGAATTAATATGCATTTAATGTTGTTTGTCGGGTTTACATTCAAAAATACACTTAACTCTTATGAGTGCATAAAGGGGTCAAATAAAACATAAGAAAGGTGTAATTAGTGAAATCAAGCCTAGAAAAGCATGAAATTTTGTTACAAGACTTTACAACACTTTATAATAGGACTTGATATGGGGTAAAAAGGTGATTTTTGGATGAATTATAATGAGAAGAGTCTAGAAAAGTGTAGAAATGTGTTACAACACTTCACAACACCTTCACAAGACATCATTATTTGAATACTTAGGGCCTAATGCGAATGTTTAAGTTACATTGCAACATTAAATCAAAGTAAAATAGGTCAAGAATCATGAGAGAAAGACCTAAAAGATTATAAAAATGACAATGATCCATTTTTCTATGGTACACCAACATTATTACAATTCTTTCAACAATCAAGATCATGTTTGCAAGGCACTAGGAAGAAGGAAGAAATTATGTGCAATAAGCTATCATGATCAATCATGTCATTTTTTGAAGACATATGAGTTGTCCTCTACATGTTAGCTATAAAAATCTATTATGTTTTGTGGACTAGCCTCTTGTAGTTCTATCAAGCAATCAAGGAATCCATCAATCAACTTTTTTGCTGAATTATGGTGCAAACATCACTTTGATAAGGGTTTCATGCCTAAGGTAACATTATCCATTTATCATTTGTCATTTTAGTCAATTATTATTGCTTTGTCCTCTACCTGACCTAGGACATGCTCTCTTGATCATCATCATTTGTTGTAATGGAGTTGGATACACAAAAATGGAATTTGAATTAGGAAAGCACCTATACAACATAAACTTTCCTCACCTTTTCATGTGTGCAAGTTAGATCTGGAAGTTTTATCATGAGATAGTCACAAGAAACACAAAGAAGACTATATCCTACTTTCTAGAGTTTTTAAATCCAAAAAATGAAACATCTCAGATCTAGGGTACCCATGCCCCTATCCATCCAGTTCATGCTCAAACTTTAGTCACATGTTCCTCTTTGTATATCCTCTTCAAATTTTCCTCTATTTTATTACTTTCCATTTTTATCTAGGCTATAAGTTACATTTTCATATCTAAGGTTTATGTCAAATAGGCTTGTTACCAAAATTTCACCTACAACTCAATTTGGTAGAGCTATCTAAGGTGAAAGTTACTTCAATAAATTTTAGCTAATCCTAATCATTTGCATTTGAAGTTCCAAGAGGAATTCAGTTTTTATTATGCAATGTTTCACAACAAAAAGAGATTATACAAATTGCATGATATTGCTATATTTCATTCCTGCTAAAGTGAAAATGTATACAATGTTTCTATTTCATACATTAAGATCAAAATAATGCTTAAATATCACACACAAGCCATGGGAATGACTGAATTGATTTTAATACAACAATGTATGCAAGCTATACATCTAAAGATAAAGTAAACGAAAAAAACATGAGAAGAGATCGTATTTGTCATTTCCTTAGTGGATGATGTTGATGTCGGTACTTCTATCTTCATCTTGATCCTTTTATCTTCATCTCCTCTCATTCTCAGTCTCTAGATGTACGTATAGATGATTGAAAGATTTTGTTAGAGCTTAGGACATGAAATCTCATCATATGTTTGATCAACAGACATTTAACTTACATCTATGATGCATTAAATAAATTGAGCCATTATCAAATAGATGCAAAAGAGCCAAATTAGATCATCAAATGAAACTCAAACCATTAGGAAGAGCATTGAACTTCACTATTTTATCTAAGGGTATGTGCAGGATCAACATAGAAAAAATAGGCCTTTAAGTGGCAAAAAATTCAGAAAAATCAAAGTTAGGCAACTTGACATAAAAATTTGAATAAGTTATCTATATTAATATAATTATTTCAAAAATATGTAACAATAGAATCTGTAGAAAATTGAATGTATTTTTTAAACTACTAGGTTTATTCAAAAAATAAAATATCTATTTGGTGAAAATTTGAAATTTCAATGCAGTAGTACTTAAATTTTAGGGAAAAAATAAGAAGTGTCTATCTGACCACCTTAACCACAATAAAATGATAATATTTTTTTATAATATTTCAGATATAAGTAGAGGACTCAAGTCCTGATGTAATGCATATTTTTTTGTAATTTTTTTCCAAGTAAATGATTAATTATGATTTTTTTATTACAACTTTTTAAAAATATAAAAAATTGAATGTCTGACCACCTTAACTTGGTCAAAACTTCATGAAATTCATTATTTCTATTTTTAATCCTATAGTACGTGAAGCATAGAATGTGACACATGTTTTGAATTCAAAAAATGTGATACCGTTTGGGAGCTATATATGTTTTTCAATTAGCCTATCAATCAGGGCTTTAGTCGTAATTCAAATAGAAAATGAATAATAATTATTTATTAAATTCAAAGTAAAACATAATTTATATTGGTGGAAAGTTGAGAATCTCCTTTAAAAACCCTTTTCGTTTCATCAATTTGGGTAGAAAGAAAGTTGTCAGCCACATACCCTACACATACCCATCATATTGCCACTTTTTGGCCCATCATGATCCTACACATACCCTCAATTTGTTTGTTCACTATGCAGGTACAGGTTCATCATTTCATGTTTCATCTTGTTTGAAATTTCAGCATGTGGAGGAAATGTGGCTCCCACAAGGGTTTAGCCCATCATGCTAAAGGTTACTATCTTTATCTTGTTTGTAGCCATTATCTATAGGAATTCCATCAAAAGAATGAAAATTTTGATACTAGACAATTACCAAAGCATAGAAAAAGTTCATCAAAACTTGGAGAGCAATGAAACAATAAGGAATCAATATTTATGCAATCTTCTATCAGATAAGTATTTTCCCCTACTTTGGTAACTGTCTAGTGTCAAATAATGCCTTGAAATTTCAAGCATAATTGTAGACTTATGATAGTAAAGGCAACCAATTACAGTGGAAGGATAGCATATAGTACAATGACACTAGTTTCTAATTACAAAACATTCACAAAAAGAAATTGCATAAAGAGTTACAGTCAAGGAACACCAAAGAAGCAATTGGCAGCTTATAGGCCAATGATAAATATGGGGTGACAGTATAATGATCATAGAAAATTGAACAATATTGTACAAAATTAGTGATCACTCCAAAGATTGCACAATAAGATAATAGATTACAAACAGAAAAATCTCATATTCATATAATTCCTGCTGATTTGGCTACTGTGGAATGCATAGAGACTAAGAACATGCCTACAATAGTGTAAAGATACTGTTTGACGTTTGTTGCATATCAATATATGAGGCACTTAACATTAGAGAGTAGTCTCATAAAGAAAGTAGCAATGAAAATTTTTAAATTTCAGAACCTCATAAAGTAAGAAGACTATAGAACAAGAGCTCCAATAATAGAGATGCAAGGGAGAAGAATCAGGAACAAGAGAACTTTGAATCATTACCATATAGAAGGTTGTCTTGAAGATGCTTAGGAGAGTTTTAGATATGATACAAGTTTAGATGAAACAAAAAATAGTGTGTCAATCCTTCTCCTCATCTCATTTGGCTCATTAGTGAATGGAATGCAGGGTATCTTCTTACTAAAACACAACTTCTTGAAATACATGTTTGAAGATATCAAAGCTGGAGGAGAAATTAAAATGAGTGTTACAAAAGGTTGGTGTGCAATAAAATTAGGAATTGCATGATATTAAGGAAATTCTGAAAGGTACCTATAGGTTCAATAGCTGCAAAAAATCTAAGAAGGAATGCATAATTAATAAGGTTCTTCATGAAGTAACTATTGCAACTGGTAAATATCCATCTCTATCAGATTATATTCACTTTCCAAGATCTTGCTGCATGATATCTTGAGTATCATTGTCAAATATCCAGATTCTAACTTTTATACATTTTAAATAAAAATAAGGTCAATAAATATGTGTATAGAGGGGATTTCTAGTACGGATGAACCACAAGTTTGTTCATGTTTTCATTTCCCATAGTGCCCGTATACAGGGTATCTTCAATCTTCCATTAGTTACTACAAACTTGCTTCAAGAGAAATAAATGATCATTTGGTCTTAGTGAGTTTGAGCTACAAGAAAATCTAAGAATCGTTGGTAATGAAACACAAAAGTATGATGGGGGACATGGCCATAGAGCTAAGAAAATGTGAAACTCAAAAAGACAAACCCAGAATGGAGTGAAAGATCTCATTTCTTTTAAATCAGTAAACAATATGATCTCCTTCTATGACACTTAGAAGAAAAAGATGCATTTCCCGAAGAACAATCAACAAAGTATTTTTCAAGCAAATGAGTAAGGCTAAGTCAAGGGTAGAGCACAATGGAGGTCATGTGTTTTCAAAACCCTACCTTGTATTTGCACTATAAAGGAAATAAGAGGCCACAACCTACAAATGAAGAGGGACCTCAAGTATTTACAAATATTAGAGGAAAATTATCAAATAAAACTCAAAAAAACCCAGTTCTTCCCAAGGAAATTCTTGTAGGGTGATACCCATAAGTCTTTGTTGCATGATAATGAAGGAAGTAACTAGGGTTTTTTCTTCTTTTTTACCCAGAAGCCAAAGTAAAGTCATAGTTTGCAATAAGGGAAAAGCTTTGAATCTTTCCAAAAAAATTATAGCAAGAGAGACTCTCAAATAATCCACAGAAAGATATCTTTTTGATGTAGAGCCAAGGTGGACAAGATTCACAACAATGGAAATGTCAATCCTCAATCAAAAGAACTCTCCTTCACAATGCATTCAACCTAATAGGCATCAACTCACCCTTAAGGGTCTCAACCCCCCAAACATGCAAATGAACAAAAATACTCCATGAGGACCCCTACAAAGGGCCTCAAAATTCATACAATGGAAATTGAATCAATTGAAAAAAAATCTTCAAGAAAGATTCATTAAAATCTCAGAAACTCGCCATTTGGCACAAGCTTACCTTGTACTAGTGCAAACCCAATTTTTTAGACCTTTGACCAAAATTTACCAAAAAACATAGGAAAATAACCATGGATTCAAATACCCATTTCACAGATACACAACATACTAGAAAACCAAATACACCTTCTTAAGACAAAACGCCTCAAAATTGGATTTTTCATAGTTTTAGACCTCAAATTAGGCCATTTTTAGAAAGGGTCTAGCTCTAGATCTCCACCCCAGACCTTCTAACCTCAAAAAATTCTTGAATAAAGTTCCCAAACCAAGTATTTTCTAGGTTTCATGACCCCAAATGCTCAAACAAGCCTCCAATGCAAAATCCCTCCTTGTAGCCTAAATAACTAGGGTTTTAGGGAACCCTTATTGAATCTTCACCTTTCCAGCAACTCCTATCCAAACTAACTACTCAGAAAAATTTCAATAGGTTCACCCATGCTTAAGGTACTCTCACTTGGCCTCTTACATCATTGTTTCATCACTTCATAGGTCTGAACCCACATTCTTCAAGAGAGAAAACACATTTCCTACCCTTTGTCTCATCCTTCAAGCCAAGGGTTCACTCTTTCATGGCTCCTACTTCCAAAATATCATTCCCTACACTCTACTACACCATCGCACCAAGTTAAATTTGATGACATTAGGTGGGATGATGGTTATGCCATTAAAGTAACCCAAAACCCTTAAGACTGCTTAGGAAATCAGTAAGAGAAACTTGATGAATTAGGGCCCTAAAAGTTTAAATCAAACCCTTCCAAGGAACCAAATAAAATTTAAAACATCTATCTACTGATGCATATAAGGAATCAATGCATATGGAACTTGTACGGCCTTCACACAGTTAGAAAACTAAGAAAGCCAGTGAAAATTGTGAGAAAATAGAGTAATTTCAATGTTTATTTCATTTCCTTTGTCTTCAACAACCATAACTCGAACCTCCCAAGGCTTTACATGGCATTTCTCAACCTCCTCTAATTGACCAATGCCCCTAACCACTAAGCAACCAACTTTCAGAACATATAAGTTCTGTTGGGATTACAAAGTTGTTGCATAATGCAACTCACAAACTTGGAACTTTATCACTTTCCTACTAATGAATCTAAACAAATGAATCCATTATATCATTGAGATACAATCTTTCATATTTTACTTTTAGGCTTACAAATTCAACTTTTTGACACATTTAATGCAAGAGTGCATTGGACCATCAAAAATAGAAATTTGTAACTAGGTGATTAGGTGCTCTTGCACCATACACCCCCCCTAAGAAGAATTCATGCCACATGAATTGTGGATGATTCTAGCATGCCCAAGCTAGATTAAAACACCATTGATTCACATGCCATTTCCATGTTAGTGTAATTAATATTTAATTACACTTGCATAAGTTTACTTAGGCATTATTTAATTCCTAGGTTATAGGTTGTTATCCTTATCTTGCTGAACTATCTTTTTTGCTCAAGATAAGATTAGGGTTATGCATACTTTCTTTTATAAAGCAAATTATCTCTTGTAATTATTGTACTTCGAATATATCAATTTGTACATCTTCATGCAGTCTCTCTACTTTTTTGTTTTTCTCTTTGTGGAAGGTTATTTTCTAGTTTGCATTTCAGATCTTGGTTTCTAACATGGTATCAGAGCCTTGATTTTGTAGCCCCTTCTCAATATTTTGGAGAAATTCAATGCAGAGCACATTCAGGGTTCCTCGAGGGTTTTATTACTTGAGCATATTTATGAAGTGTCTTGAATCAGATCAGGGTTTTCCATTGATTTCAGAGTGCTTGAAAAAGTCAGAAATGGCTTTTATTTCATTCATTTTGGTCAGCGTTTGCCAGATCTATGAGGGTTTCAAGCTTAGTTATTTTTCTAAGAGATTTGGGGGTCACCTAATTTTCTGGACACTTTGGGCTGAAACAGACCTCCCTGTTGGATTCGAAACACCCATAAACCCCTATTTTCATATAAATTTTGTCTAGTTTGGAAAAAATCATCTGGAGAGGAAAAAATATTTTGCCAGGGAGGGCCCAACGCACATTCCGAAGCACATAGTACAAAAAAGTTCCAAAAAAATATTATAAAAAAAAAAAATCCTAAAGAGGTTTTGCACCTCCGTTTTGTTGGTTACTGCCCCCATGTCACTGAGCCACCACCGCCAGTGGCCCCATATCTTGCACACTTCGACTTTTTCTTTCAGCCTAGCATAGTAAAGCCCATACGAGGTCTTATGACGAGCACCCGGCCCCCCGCCGCTTGAAAGCACCATCCAGTCCATGGGCATTAGGAGTTCATCTAGGAGCTTACCACCAACCCCTGGTTTTGCTAAGCGACCAGGGCTTTAGTCCCAACCCCAGGAGCTGCAAAAGGCCATATTGGACTTTTTTGGAGCACTTTCATGGCAACAGGTGTAACTTGGGCATACAGCGTCATTTTTTTGCAAAAAAGATATCTCCGGAAAGTTGGTTCGATGCTCTATACAATGGTGTAGGTATGATTTTTTTGTTTTTCTTTCTTGATTCCTTTTTGGGCCTCGAAAGTCACATGTTTATGTTTTCACTCTAGGAGACTTATCTTTTGACTCGCTTATCTTTTTTTAGCCATTTTTGCGGCATTGGAAAGCTGGTTCAGTACTCTAAAAAATATGAGGTCTATTTTTATTTTCTATTTATGCATGATTTCATTCTCTCCTTTTACAATCATTGGGTTATTGTAATAAATGAACTAAGATAAAGTTCCATCAGGGGGGTTTCTTGCATAATAATCTGATTAGAGTGTGCATGCACTTTTATCTTCATCTTTTTTTTATGGAAGCTCACATGGGTTATCTGGTTTCTTAGTTTCTTTTGGCCACATTCTTGCTCTACCTTGACACATATCAGATTCATCGATTCACACTTCAGTTTGGGAGTTTATGGTTCTTGATCTGCATTGGTTTAGATCCTTCTTAGTTTGAGGGCCCTATTTTTATGGTTAATGTTCCAAAGTCTTTATGGTACTTGTTCCTATGGAAGAGTTTTAGTCATAGTTTGGCATCAGCATCGAGATACATGGTTTCTAGGTTCTATCATCATTTCATCTACTGTTGCTTTATGGATTCTAGGGTTCTAGTTTGTGAGTTTTCCAGTGTTCCGTGGCATTAGGTCTGTTGTCACATTATTATGATTCCTCTTTAGTTTCTTGTAGATAGAAGTATCTTTCCTTTATTGTTAGATTGTAGTTCCAGTGCTTCTTTGCAACAGTCTTCTCATTGTAGGGGGGTTTTGTCCCACTGGGTTTTCCTTCTCTACCTCTTTATTGCATTTGTACATGGGTACCTGATCAAGCCTTGTCGTTGGGACCCATTCATGCTTTCTTCCATTCATCTTAGCATTTAGCTGCATGCATTTTTAGTCTCCCTAAGTTGCACTTATGGGGGGGTGTTAGTGTAATTAATATTTAATTACACTTGCATAAGTTTACTTAGGCATTATTTAATTCTTAGGTTATAGGTTGTTATCCTTATCTTGTTGAGCTATCTTTTTTGCTCAAGATAAGATTAGGGTTATGCATACTTGCTTTTATAAAGAAAATTATCTCTTGTAATTGTTGTACTTCAAATATATCAATTTGCACATCTTCATGCAATCTCTCTTCTTTTTTGTTTTTCTCTTTGTTGAAGCTTATTTTCTGGTTTGCATTTCAGATCTTGGTTTCTAACATTCCATTGACCCATGTTGCTTTGTGCTCCATGTTTCTCTATCTTTATACTCTACCCTAATTTTTTTACTATGGTTACATCTAAAAGTGACTGTGTTTGTACATTTAGACCTAAGGTCTTCTCTTTTCTCATTCTCTATCTGGAATCTACTTGTCTCCTATCACATGTACCTACACATAAACAAAGGTTAACAAAACCATTACCCTTAACTTCCTTTGAATTAGCCTCATCTCCTTTTCAGGTATGCCTTGCAATGCAACTTGTGTTTCTACCCTTGTCATTAGTTCCAATACCTTGCCATCATGTTTCTCCACTACCCTATCAGTGTTATCAACCATTGTACCTACAATTTTCATTTGTGTCACACCCTTATCTACAAGAATAGGACATTCAATGGTCCCAACTAACACACCTTCTTGTTTACTCTCTAGTAAACCACAGTTTACCCCTATTTTTTCTATCACATCTGATGTTCCTACATTACCAGACCTAGGATAGTCTGGTACATCAAAATTTCTAGTTTCTTTTACAACATTAACAAGTTCTCTTTTCCCACACATTATCACCTTAGCTTTACCCTTCACATATTCTACCCAAGGGTTCAAGACAAAATTATGTCCATCCTTAATTATAGTGTACTCATTTCTTCTTCCATCATGCATGGCACACCTATCATACTGCCAAGGTCTTCCTAGGAGTATGTGGTAGTAGTCCATTGGAAGAATGTCACAAATAACACTATCTTTATAATCACCAATATGGAAATCTACAATAGCCTTCTCATTTACTAAAAAATATTGACCATCACTTAGCCAAGATACCTTGTAAGTAAACTCATGAGGAATCCTTTTCAAGTTTAACTTATTCACCATTTCACATGAAACCATATTTTCAGTTGAACTAGAATCAACCACAACTTTACATACCTTTCCCTTATGCTTGCAAGTGGTTTTGAAAAGCCTCTTCCTATGCAATGGCTCTACTTCCTTGGAAGTCTTCAAAAGTTGCTTATGAAACATCAAAGCTTCTCCAACTTCAGGGTCTACATGACAACTTGATGAACCAATGGTCTCCTCTTCATCCTCTTGCACAAGTTGAAATCTTTTATCACCTTTACTTCCACTTGATGAAGCACCAATCTTCTCAGGACACTTGTAAGATGGATGGAAAAATTCATTACAAGTATAGCACCCACTTGAAAACACATTGGAACTCCTAACTCCTCCAAATCTTCCTCTTGTGCCTCTCCATGCACATCTAAGATCAGATTGCTCTTGACCTTTCATGGCTTTGAATTAGGCATATATCCTCTTCCTCTTGATGCATTACCTCTACTCCTAACTACTTTATCTTGTCTTCTCTTCATTTTCTCCTCCACCCTGATTGCCATTTGGTAACATTCCTCTACATTCCTAGGGTTAGCCAAAACCAATTCATCTTGTATGTTTAACCTCAAACCACCCATATATCTTGAAAAAATTTCATCTTCATTCTCATGATGACCAGACCTTAAACTTAATTTATAAAATTCCTCAGTATAAGACTTAATGTCCATTTCTTTGTGCCTTAAGCTTTGAAATTTCTTAAAAATTTGAACTTGATGATCCTTGGGTAAGAATTTACCTTTGAGTTTTGATATCATCTTGTCCCATGAGGTAATTTTATACTTTCCTTTCTTCCTCCTCCCTGATTGAACATAGTCCTACCATACCAAAGCATGGCCCTCCAACTTTGTCTTTGCAATCTTTACTCTTTGCTCCTTAGGAACCTCATCACATTCAAAATGGTTATCTAATGCAGCAATCTAGTCAAGTAATTCTTAATCATTTAAACTTCCACCATATTTAGAAACATCAATTTTTACCTTAGGCTTGTCATTCCTGACTGCCGTCACCAACTTTGCAATTCTTTGATCTTCTGGGTCAAGCTCTTCTTCCATATCTTCAAACTCATCATCTTCCTCCTCAACTAATTCACTCTCTTCCACATCCTTGTTTTGTTTGTCTCTAAGCCTATTATTATTTCCTCCAACTCTCTAATTTCTCTAGCATGTATTTCTTTCATCTCCTTCATTTCTTTAGCCATGTCTTTGTTCTTTGGAGGCATCCTTGAATGCTAAACTTTTCACTTCTTCCTTGCTCTTCACAACCTATAAAATGAAACAAATCTACTCCATGATGCTCTGATACCACTATTATGTAGATCCAAGGTGGAGAAGATTCACAACAATGTAAATTTCAATCCTCAATCAAAAGAACTCTCCTTCACAATGCATTCAACCTAATAGGCATTAACTCACCCTCAAGGGTCTCAACCCCTCAAACTTGAAAATGAACCAAAAAAAAACTCCAAAAAGACCCCTAAAAAGGGCCTAAACATTCATACAATGGAAATTGAATCAAATAAAATCAATCTTCAAGACAAATTCATTGAAATCTTAGAAACTCACCATTTGGCACAAGCTTACCTTGTAGTAGTGGAAACCCAAATTTTCAGACCTTTGACCAAACTTTCCTAAAAAACTTAGGAAAATAATCATGGATTAAAATAACCATTTTAGAGATACACAACATAGTAGAAAACCAAATACACCTTCTTAAGAAAAAACACCTCAAAATTGGATTTTTCATAGTTTTAGGCCTCAAATTAGGCCATTTTTACAAAGGGTCTACCTCTAGATCTCTACCCCAGAACTTCTAACCTCAAAAAAGTCTTGAATCAAGTTCCCAAACCAAATATTTTATAGGTTTCATGACCCCAAATTCTCAAACAAGCCTCCAATGTAAAAACCCTCCTTGTAGCCTAAATAACTAGGGTTTCAAGGCACCCTTATTGAATCTTCACCTTACCAACCACTCCTATCCAAAATAACTACTCATACACGTTTCAATAGGTTGAAACATGCTTAAGGAACTCTCACTTGGAATTTGGAATCATTGTTTCATCACTTCATAGGTCTAAACCCCCATTCTTCAAGAGAAAACACACATTTCCTGCCCTTTGTCTCATCCTTCAAGCCAAGGGTTCACTCTTCCACACCTCCTACTTCCAAAATATAATTCCCTACACTCTAATACACCATCCCATTGAGTTACATTTGATGACAGTAGGTGGGATGATGGTTATTCCATTAAAGTAACCTCATACCCTTAAGACTGTTTAGGAACCTGACAAGAGAAACTTGATGAATTAGGGCCCTAATAGTTTAAATCAAACCATTCCAAGGAACCAAATACAAGTTAAAAAATATATCTAATAATTCATACAAGGAATCAATGCATATGGTACTTGTGCATCCTGTACATAGTTAGAAAACTCAAAAAAGCTAGTGAAAACTATGAGAAAATAGAGTACTTTCAATATTTATTTCATTTCCTTTGGCTTCAACAACCATAATTTGAACCTCCCAAGGATTTAAATAGAATTTCTCAACCTCCTCTAACTGACCAATGCACCTAACCACTAAGCAACCAACTTTCAAAACATATAACTGTTGGGCTTACAAATTTGTTGCATAATGAAACTCACAAATTTGGAACATTTATCACTTTCCTACTAATGACTCTAAACAAATGACTCCATTATATCATTGAGATACAATATTTCATCTTTTCCTTTTAGGCTTACAAATTCAACTTGTTGACACATTTAATGTAAAAGTGCATTGGACCATCAAACATAAAAATTTGTAACTAGGTGATTAGGTGCTCTTGCACCACTTGCAGAGGCTCAACATATGAAGAATATGTAGAGATAAGCAAGCATTTCTATTCTTTTTCTGTTGCAAGAAAACACAAGAAACAGAAAGATGGACTTACCAAGTAGATTTAGCACATTTTTAGTATAAAAATCTCAAGATCTCGCCCAAAAACTTCATGATGAACTCCACTTCAATTCATCCATGGAATTGCCTAGACAACAATGAAAGTTAAGAAAATGCTAAGTGAAAAATGATGACGCACGTTTGAGTTTAGGGTTTCTTTTACCCTAGAATGTGTCAACCAAGTTTAAGGAAAATTTTCCTTAATTTTATGTTATCTCTTTCAAATTAATACCCATTGCTAGGTGCCATGTATAGTTCTTTGCTAACCTTTGCAAAACTATAAAAAATTAACTCCAACATTAATTCCTTTAAAAAAAAATCATGGTTTTGAAATCAAACACATATTGTAAACAAATAATAAAATATTAATTTATAAACTATATTGTTTTTCATAAAATGAAAAATTAGAAGGTGGAGTTAACATAAGTGTCATTGAGATTCTCAATTCATGCAAATTCAAACAAAGGAGAAGTGAAACTAAAGATTATTTTCATGCATTGAGAAGTTCAAATCATGCAGGATTCATGCACTGGATTGAGACAAAGTTGAGTTTTAGTGAGACTAAAGTATTCACATGCACTTTATGATACTTGGAGCCTTTTTCTTTGACTTTCATTCAAATTTGAGTCTTTTTAGGAGCCTTTTTGGCTCAACCATCATACAAACAGAGTTTGACGACTTGATCTGTCAGTTTATATCAGTTGTGGGCACCCTTTTCATGGGTTTTCTTCTTTTCTTGTGGGAGAAGTTTCTAGAGATATTTTCACTTTCAGTTAGTTGCTAGTGGGCCACCTCTTGGTACCTTGGAGTTACCAATTGTATATATTGAAAAGACTTAGTCTTTTTCCTTAGTTCTTGCATCTTTCCTTTGCGTTCTTGTCACGTCTCGAACTCTAATGCTCCTTATTTTTGGCTTTGTGTGGATTTGACATATGATTAGATGTGTGTGTGGTAGAATACATAATGAATACTATGGTATTTTTGGTGTGATGAAATATGAAATGTTGTTTTAATTTAAGAAACTTTGAATTCTTAGAATGAAATTTATTTTGAATATGATGAAAAATGGAAAATGTTATTTTAATTTATGAGTTTTAATTTTTTGATTTTACATCTTTATGTGAATAATAATCTATTGATGCATTCCTGAGGGTATTGAGATGTAGGTCATCGAAGGCCAAGGGTGTGGCTAAGGAGAGAAGGTTAGCTTCTTGGAAGTGTATAGTAGGAACAAAACTCTTGCATACACACACGTGCATGTAGTGTCATATAAATGTATGTAGTTTTAATTTAATTGGATGCATATTTGTGTGTTTTTCTGAGTGTTTATTTAATTTTATGAAGTGGAAATAAAAAGCATAGTAAAAATAGAAGAATTAATTTTAATTATAATTTAATTATATTTCTTTGTTTTATCATAAATGATTATCCATGAGTAATTAAATAGTTACTCTATTTTAAAAATGAATGTTACCTCTTAGGAATAAATAAATATTTAATTGCAATTAAATATTTATGTATTCCTCATTATGAGTAAAAATTTCTTTTTTTAAGTTAGAAGTAGCAATTTTCTAACTGTTTGCGGGAAGAGAAGTGCATTTGTTGAAATGAAATTCCTTTTTATTAATTATCAAGAAATAGCATGAAAATAAATAAATTATATTTCTTTAAATGATTATCTTTTCAAGATTAGGTTTTTGGGAAACTGAAAAATAAACTTTAAAAAGTGAAAAAGATTAACGAGAAAAGACAACTATTCTTGGACACTTTTCTTGATTTGCTCTGCAAAATATCAAAAATGGCCACCAAATAGATTATTTTCTAGATGTTAGTGGATTCAAAATCAGTGGGAACAAGAAGATAATATAGTGAAAAGAAAAGAAGACGGAGAAGAAGGCTTCCAAAGAGCAAGCTCCAGGAAAAGGAAGAAGAAGAAAGAGAGTTTTGGTTTCAATTGGAGGCAACTCTTTTCCAGGTTTTTTTTTAATTCCTTCCATTGCATTTAATTTCCAAATATGAGAAAAGAAATCTATGTGTTGTTCAAAATTTAATTCTTTCAAAATCCATTGTGCATGAACCTCTGTAATTTGAAATGTACTATGCAAAACTCATTGGTAAAATTAGTACAATTCTTCCAAATCCTTTATATGTTTTTGCTATCTCCTTGTTTTGAAAATTTTATGCCCATATTGGTTTTTTTGTGAGGTTCTTAGATTAAATCTTGTTCCAGATATTTTTGATATAATATATATATATACATACATCAATCTATATATGTATATAAATATATATA
>VDFB02271358.1:998400625-998541895 GCA_007258455.2 Sequoia sempervirens
ATTCTATTTACTAGTCTATCTTGTCAGCCATTCACACAATTAATCTAATTTATGGTTTGAATTGTTATTGTGCAAGAAAGAGAAACTAAGTTCTTTGAGGAGGGTTGATTTTGATATTCCAACACAAGATCAGGATTTTATATATATTGATATGTATTTAGGGTTTGATAGATCTTGAGATGGCATATATGGCACAATTTATAAAACTTGTTGTAAAACTTGTTCTGAGTAGGCATATATGTCAAATTTTTATATGCACAAACACTATTATTCTACATTTTGATATTAAGAATTGATACTCAATCTAATTTTTTCCTCGTGTGCATGTCTTCTACTTTGAATCTTCAAAATGGAATGTATAATTATTTTAGAATGGATTAAAGTTATGATCAATAACATGTTCTAGATTATTAAAATGGTATTTTAATATAACTTATGAATTACAATTGGTAATCCATCTATGTTAGAGTTCATTCATATTAAGGTTCACATACATTACATTCCATGAGAACACATTTCTTTGAGGAGATTTTTCAAACAATTCACCACCTTTTCTATTGTACCACACTTTTTTTTACATGTCTACTAAAGCATTTTTATCGAACACATAATTTGAGAATAAACATGATTTTAAGTTCTCTTAAATGAATTTACATTTGAAATTATTTTGTTTATTGAACTCCTATAATGAAGTGGGAAGCTGATTTTTTTTTCAAAAGAAGTTAAAATTAATGAAAAATGGTATGAGAAGCACTACATAATTTTTTTGAGAAGAATTATTTGAAAATATGCATCAAAGAATTTTGGTATCATAGACAAGGAAAAAATATGAAAAGAGAAGCTTATGGTAGTCTTATGGAATTGATTTTTTTGATTGATTAAAAACTTCAAACAAATAGGTACAACTTAATGAATATATGTCATTAGTGTTCATTCAAAAGTAATATAATCATCTTGATAAAAATCAATGTCACTAAATGGTGCTAGACACTCTATACAAACCATATGAGCGATGCAACCATCAAATAAAACCATTACAACTCAAAACAACATTCATTCCATTAAACCTTCAATCTTAATAACATGTAAAAGGTATAAAATCATCATGAATAAGAATTACTATCTTTCAACCATGATACATAAACAAGAACATTATGTACACCATAGGGGTTTGATGCAACCTCAAATAAAGTCCTTACAAAGTAACAAGATGCATGTTCATTAGATTGCTCATGTGAAATCTATACAATAATCATGATCAACAATTAATATATCACTAACTTTTATTCATGAAAAAACACTATATATGCACACTATATGAGTGTGATAAAACCATTATACAAACCAAATACAACTCCATGACATGCATTTTATTTGACCTTCCACATGCAATTTATATTATCGTATTGTACAACAATGAATGTTGTTAACCAAAATGAATGTATAAGAAAACTAGGCATGCCATATTGGCTTAATGCACACTAGTCATAATGGATACTTTGCACAAAATAAATAACACTCATATGATATTTTCATATATGTCAATCAACCTTGACCCACACCAAACTTGCTATATCACAATTGTTGTCATATATGCTATTCAACCTAACACAATTGAGGTTTTGTATTTGCTAAGAATTTGTATAGTAAAAGAAAGTGAGAGATAATGCTATAGGTGGATTTGAAAAAATGAATTTGTTTTCCTATGCATTAAAAACTCTATCAAACAAAGTAATGTTGTTATCCTAAGCATTGAAATTGAAGTAAAACAACTGAAGACTAAAATTAACCACTTAGAAAATGAATGAAAAGATAAGAAGAAAATTTTATTGTTAATGAAAATGAGGTTAGTCTACTCTAAAAATAGTTCCAACATGTTTGTATGGGTACGTTTAGATGAGGCATGGTCTTCTTTCAAACCCAAACATGCTGAAATAGTTTGAGCTACATTGGATTGACAATATCCCTTAAGAGTCCAAAGTGCAAAAAGGAAGAAATCTTTGACGAGTTGTTACTAAAAAATCATGTCACCTAGAAACAATTTTTCTAAGGCTATGCAATCACCTAGAGCCCCTCTAAAATAACCTCTCTCAGTTTTTGATATCTTGAAGGTGTTTTCCACTGGTAACAAATTTTTAGTTGATGGAGAAAGGGTCAAATGGATGCAGTGTAAAGGTGCAAAGGGGTGTAATTTTTTTTTTGCAAATTGTGTGACAAAATAGGTTATTCCAACATGTCTAGATGGTTATTTTTAGGCTAGGTATGGTCCTCTTTCACACCTAAACATGTTGAATCATTTTGAGCTACATTTAACTAGCTAAATCCCTTAAGAGTCCAAAGTGAAAAAGGCAACAATCTTTGACGAGTTGTTATTCAGAAACTGTGAAACTTAGAAATTTTTCATTTGAGGCTATGGGATCATGTTAGGATCCTCTATAATAACCTCTCTTAGTTTTTGATATCTCAAAGGTATTTTCCAGTGGTGGCAACTTTTTAGTTGATGGAAAAAGTGTCAAATGCAAGCAACGTAAAGTTGAAAATAGTTGTAAATTTCATTCTCCAACTTGTGTGACCAAATGGAATGTTCTAAAATATCTAGATGGGTATGTTTAGGCTAGGAATTTTCCTCTTTCAAACCCAAAAATATAGAATCATTTTGAGCTACATTCAATTGACTCAATCCCTTAAGAGTCTAAGGTGTAAAAAGACAACAATCTTTGACGAGTTGTTACTCAAAAACTATGACACTTAAAAGAATTTTGTATGAGGCTACAGGATTGTGTTGGGCCCCTCTATAATAAATTCTCTCAGTTTTTGATATATCAAAGGCATTTTCCAGTGGTGATGACTTTTTAGTTGAAGGAAAATATTTCAAATGAATGCAGTGTAAAATTGCAAAGGGGTGTAACTTTCATTTTGCAACTCGTGTGACCAAAAATACTATTACATCACATTTGTATGGGTATTTTTAGGCTAGGAATGGTTCTCTTTCACACCCAAACATGCTCAATCATTTTTAGCTACATTCAATTGGCTCAATCCCTTAAGAGTCCAAAGTGAAAAAAGGCAGCAATCTTTGACGAGTTGTTACTTGGAAACTGTTACACTTAGAAACTTTTTCGTCTAAGCTTACAGGATTGTGTTGGGCCCATCTACAATAACCTTTGTCAGATTTTGATATCTAGAAGGTTCTTTCCAGTGGTGATGACTTTTCATTTGATGGAATAAGTGTCACATGCAAGTAGTGTAAAGTTTCAAATGGGTGTAACTTTTTCTCTACAACTCGTGTGACCAAATAGACTATTCCAACACATTTAGATGGGTACGCTTAGGTTAGAAATGGTTCTCTTTCACACCCAAACATGCTAAATAATTTTGATCTACGTTCAACCAGTTTAATCCCTTAAGAGTCCAAAGTGTAAAAAAGGAAACAATCTTTGATGAGATTTTACTTGAAAACCATGACACTTAGAAACTTTTCGTTTGAAGCTACGAGATCATGTTGGGACCCTCTATAATAAAATTTCTTAATTTTTGATATCTCGAAGGTGTTTTCCAATGGTGACGACTTTTCAGTTGATGGAAAAAGGGTTAGATGGATGCAAGTACAAAGGGGTGTAACTTTCATTTTGCAACTTGTGTGACCAAACAAATTGTTCCAAAACGTTCAAATGGGTATGTTTAGGCTAGGCATGGTCCTCTTTTGCACCCAAACATTTCGAATCATTTTGAGCTGCATTCAATCGGCTCAATCCCTTAAGAATCCAAAGTGTAAAAAGGTAGCAATCTATGATGAGTTGTTACTCAAAAACTGTGTCACTTAAAAACAATATGTCTAAGGCTATAGGATTACCCCTCTACAACAACATCTCTCATTTTTTGATATCTCTAAGGAATTTTCCCATGGTATCAATTTTTTAGTTGATGGAAATAGGGTTAGATGGATGTAGTGTAAAGGTGCAAAGGGGTATAGGGTTCATTCTTCTCCTCGTGAATAAGTGAATCATTTACTCAAATACACGTAATTCATGAAGTAAACACATGAATACAAAGTATACGCATGAAAACACGTAAGTCATAAAGTATACATTGGAATACTCATAAGTCACAAAGTATACACATAAGTTTGTAAAGTATACAATTGAATACACGTAAGTCATAAGTCACAAGTCATGATCAACACCCATTCCTACAACATTCAAGATACAATTTACACAATATGCATGCTATCATCATTCAAGAATTGCTATCAAATATAGGATTTAAAAAATTACATGTAGGCATACAACAAATGACCCTAATACATAGTCATTTCCCAATAGGGGAATGAAATGGATCACATGTTTCCTTCATGGTCAGCTAGATGGAGTTTTTTTTTATTCTTTTGTCTTTCGAATGTGCCCACTAGTCCTCCTCTTCACTCACCTAGAGATACAATTGATAGAATAAGAAGTATATACATTAATATATAGAAATTGAAAATTGTGGAATGACATATAACAAAATAATCACAAACAAATAATTGTCACAATCTTCCACAATAGTAGCATGTTAACATTCTAGAGTGACAAGCACCTGTAGCAACCATCATGATAGAAATTAAACTACATAAAAGAATCATCAAAGAACATCACAATATACTTAGAATGAAAAATATATATTATTATAAACAACCTAAATGATAATCAAAGAAAATAAAAGCAATTGTAGCAACTTGTAGCACCTGTAGCCAAAGGTTCAGAGCTAGCTATTGTTGCAGAAATTCCATGGTGCATCATGCCATGAACATTACAATATACTTAGAATGACAAGTCTATATGATCGCAATAGAAAATATGCTTAGAATAAAAAATTTATATTATTCTAAACTTGACCTAAATGATAATGAAATGGTAATAAAAATTAGAAAATATTCTTAGAATAACAAATCTATATTATTTTAAACAACCTAAATAATGAACCCCAATAGATAAAAAAATATGAAAATAAGATGAACAATATACTACCTATCCCATACAACAAATGATCCACTACTCAAGTGTGCTTGAAGGGTCATCTCTTACTCTCAAAGTATCGAGTAATGCTTCATGATCAACACAACTAATTGTCCATAGTCCCTTTCTTTTTCATCTGTCATAATGTCATACTAAATTAACATTTGTTTCTATAACAAGGTGTGAATACATGACAATGGTTTTTTGTTTCTCATATTCTTCAAATGTAGGTATTCCATTATTTCTAATCATATATGTTCAAAACCAAGTTTCAGATGTTGGTGGATTTTTAAGAACCAAGAAAATTTTACCAAACATCTATGAATTTTCTAGATTTAATTCTTGAATACTCAAGAAATGATTGGCCAATGAATGAGAGGAAGCTAAGACACTTCCCTCCTTCACTTTGGGCTCTACATAACCCAAGAGAGTGATTCCACAATGTGCATATAATTACACTCTTGCTACACAATTATACCACACAGTGCATAATAAACAGATCCATTCTCATTTAAATGTTAAATAGATGAAACTTTTATGAAAATTGTAAATTCCTTTGAAAGATTAAAAACCTAAAGCTTAGAGAATTCATACAACACCAACCTCAACAAAGTTAAATCAATTAAGAATTTGTTTATGAATATTATTCTCGGATTAAAAACTAGAACCATAGAAAATGCATTTAACAACTTCAGATTAGTGCCTTATCTCAGGGTAGGGAGTCAAAACATACTAAATTGAACTATAAGGTGATTTTAATTCCAAACAACCACAATCTCTGTGAAATTGTATTACAATTCACATATCAATACTCAAATTCTATGAATACTTATAATATCCACTCAACATCCAAATGAACTCATGCTTTAATCAAGGTATTTTAACTGATTCATTAAACTAGAGCCACAATTAAAACATACATCAATGTAAAATAACAATGACAATTAAAAAAGGATCATTGATTGAATTGTCATTAATAATTCATATAGAATATCACAGCTAGAGAGACAATAGAGTCAAAAGATTTGCATATATGATTCAAAGTTGCTTGGAAACCATATAATTTATTAAATCTACTTGCTCAACTCAAAACCTAAGATACCGACTCAAAATGTATTTTCTCAGTGAGCATTCTTAATTTGCACTTTTAGATCTAGCATTCAAAAAGAGACCCATATTAATGGCTCTGAATTCCCTTTTATAAGAACAAGGGAGCAAAACAAGCTTTAGGCCAGAAATACATTTGTCACATTTTCATTTGACCACTATATCATATATTCCCTTTACAATTATATTTGCACTCTCAAATGGAGGGAAACCTACATGAGACAAAATTTATTCCCATTTGTTGAAGAAGATACACCTACCTTCCAAAGGAATTTTCACGTGTTATAATAGCTTCATAACTTCTTCCTCATAAGCCAAAAGTTAGCCACTCCCACTACTAGTCAAGAAAGGTTCAAAAAAGAACCAAAAAGAAATAGAAATAAAATGATTAATTCATCCACATCATCATTTGTGTCATCAACCTTTTTGATATGAAGAGAACAATATTATGCAATACTTCAACAAAATCCTAATTTGCACTATTTCTAGGCTATGTATTGTTTCTCTCTTGTCCATTATTTACCACGTTTCTCATCATTCATACACATAAGCTTACTCAATAATTTTTTCTAACCATGTATTATATTCATCATCAGTGGGCCACTTTGTATTCAATAGAGTCTATACTTTCACACTATGTTGAGTGTACCTAGCATTAATCAATGCTATGGATTCTCTAACAAATACATCCATTCTCATTTCAACTCCATCCATATTGTCAATGTGTAACTTCAGCATGGAGTAATCAACTCTAGTCAACATATCTTTAGCACAAGGCAACAATCCTTCCAATTCATGCTTCCACTTGGAAAACTCCATCAACTCACCACATTATCATGAAATATTTTTGGCATACCATGCCTTTTCCATGTCCCTGAACATTTTCAATTTGTTGTCAAGTTGCATCCCTAGCTTCCCATGGAAGGTTGTTATCTCATTGATCAAATCAATGACCTGGAGTATCTCAAGGATATGAGTAAGGGCCTCAAGATATTCATTTGTTTCAGACATGATCACTTTTAGGGTTCCCACTCTAGTGCTCCATTGAATCCACTCAGTTTGAAAAGATCTTTGGACTTGTAGACATTTAATATGGGCCTCATGGATACTCTTATAATATGTGCATACATCATCAGCTCTATTTACCAATTTGGTTATTCTGTGTCTTAGTACATCATCAAAAATGTCATTGGCCACCTTATTTGTCTCTAATTTGGCCTTCCTTGTATTTTCCTTTTCTAATTTTGAATCTTGATTCAAATCTTGAATCTTGAGGGATAAGGTCTCTCTATCTTGTGTAGACAAGTATAAGGTAGAACTAGCTGGGGATGGTAAACCTCTTTGTGTTGTACCCAATACCTTATTATGCTCATCCATCAATTTAGTGTATCTATCTAGCAACTTCCTATAGTTACCATCTATAATTTGAACAATATCTATATAGTCAGTATTGCAACATGCATTGTTAGTTGTACAACTGCAATAGTAGTTATCTCTATTGCCCTCTTGACAATTATTGTTGTAATCTCCTTCTCTACAGATTTTATGGCATTAGGATTTCCTATGTTGGGAGCCATGGACCAAATATCCAGTGTATGCAACTTGGGACTAAAACCTAAGCCAAATATTTTAATTTCAAAAAACATCTCAGAAATAGAGGCATCAAAGTCATTCCTAATTGCATCTAGTGTAGTAGCAGATGATATATCACATCCAGGAAAAAAAAGTGAACCAGTTCCTTTTTACCAATGCCCTTGCTTCTTCTAATTGCATGCTAGATATTTCTTGTATTATCTTATCTTCCTCTTCCTTTTTAGCTTCTTCTTTACTTCTTGATCTAGGTTCTTAGGGGGTTCCTCCATAAACCTAGGGTGGTCCTTCTTTACATTTATTAGTTTTTTAGGTGTTCTTGCTTCATCAGAATGGGGTTGTGTTGGTTTTTTTTTATAAACCAATCAGATCTCATCAAGTAACTATGAGCTTTCTAGACTCAATTCTTGAATGTGTGAGAGATAGTTGGCCAACAAATGAGATGTAGCACTAATGCTTCTTCTCCTACACTTTGGGCTCTGCAAAACCTAGGAGGGTAATCCCACAATGTATATCCTATGACTCTTCTAAAAAATTAACTAATACATTAAATAACAAAGTAGATGTATTCCCATTAGAGGAAGAATAGATGAAATCCTTCAAGAAATTGTCACTTCCTCAAGAGAATTACAAACCTAAAGGTGAGAATACAATACAAAACCAACCACAACAAATGATAGATTAACTTAAAGATTATTTATAAGTGATGTTCTCAAATTGGGTAACCAGAACCATAGGGAATGCTTATAAGAATTGAGATTAGTGCCATATCTGTGAGCCAGGAGTCAAAGCAAATTGAACTGTAAGGTAAATTTAATCCTAAACATCCATGATCTATGTGAGGTTGCTTTGCAATTCATGAATTGATAATCAAATTCTATGACTACTTATCAAATCCAATTAACCTACATATGAATTTATGATTTAATATAAGCATTTTAACTGACCCTTCAACCAGAGCTAAAATCAAAGCATAATAACCATGAAGATTAATGAAATGATCTTTGAACAAATTTTTCATTAATAATCTAGATACAGAGTAAAATTGGAGAGAGTATAGACTTTGAAAACTTGCATTATCATTTAGATATGCCTAGGAACCATACATTTGACAAAATTCACTAAATAGACTCAAAGCTTAAGATAAAGACTTCAAACATATTCACTTTGTGTTTACAAATTGCATTTAATTCAGATCTAGAATTCAACCAAAGACCCACACTAATGGCCCTAAATTCCATTTTATGGAAACAAGGGAGAAAAACAAGCCTTAGGCCAAGAGTACACATGTCACATCCTAATTGGACCGCTACAAGACATATTCCATTTGTAGTTATATTTACACTTTCCATTGGAGGGAATATGTAAATGAGACAAAGATTATTTCCATTTGTTGTGATGAGTAAACTCACCTTCAAAAAGGCAAATGTTGAAAATAATATCCTTCAAACCATTGTAGCTCATTCATCCATGAGGAAAAATGAAAAACATCATAAAGATAGAAAAAGCAAACCAATTTCCCAACCAACATCCACATCATCAGCAATCAACATTTACCTTTGGTACCCTTAGTTAGGAGACACATATCTTTATACATTATAATCTCAAAGACCAAGCCTGCACTATACTTGACCAAGTATATTTGTTCCATTTCTCTACTCACAAATCCAATTCATCTATATATATACTCTTCCATTGTTCATACTCTACCTTAGATGGCTAATTGAAATCAAAGATTTCATCAATTTTATTTCTATAGGGAGAGTACTTTATCATTACTCAATTGGCCTCCTTGTCGAAGACTTCAAGAAAACTGATGATGGAAGATAATTTCTCCAAAGCATCTTTCAGTATGTCAATGTTAACATTTTCACAAATAATTTTTTCTTGAGGAGAAATTGTAGTGTCCACCCGATTCTTCCACATCTACAAGGGCTTCACCTCATCATGGGTATGTTGAATGTTAAGAAATAACATCAAATCTTCTTGATCATACTTGGAATTTAATTCTCATATTTTCTATTCTATTAGGGAAACATACCCTTGGAAATTTCATTCTTTAACCTCACTGACAAATTTGTAAGTTAGGACCACTCTTGGATATCTATCTTCCTCTTGCTTATCCCCAATTTCCATGAGTCTCAAATTATCAGTCCTAGGAATCCATTTGTATAGGATTGGAGTCCCCATTTCCCTATCTCTCTGAGACAACCTTATTTCTCGCAGCATCAAGGAATAATTAACCTGAACACTATTCAATTTACCTTGAATTTTCTTGTTTAGGTGCTTTAGAATAGTATGAACAATATTGGAATTGTTCTCATACATTTTGTCATGTGTTTTCTCAAGCAACTTCTTGTATATCTCAACTTGTTAAAGTAGTTGTTCCCTTAAGGGTTCATTAGATGGAGTTTCACCTAATGTGCTTGGCTCCTCTATTGTAATTGGCTCCTGACCCATGTTGTAAGGCACAATTGACTATGATTGTTCAGGTGGAGGAAACTGAGGATGAGTCATGGGAGGAATGGGAGTAGTCTGGCTCGAGCTAGTTGGCCCTTGAGATCTCAACATTTCCACTTGCTATTTTCACAATGCTAGCTATGTTTGATGCTAAAAAACCTTTTGCTGACTCTTATCATATTCATCCACAAGGTTATTATATTTTCTCCTAGAATCATCCCTTTCAAGAGTGAGGTCTTCCACTATTTCTTTAGAAAATTTTGCAACATTCACATCCATATCAGCTACTTCCAAATTTGGGGTGTTAGTGACTCTCTTTATAACCAATTGTCCACTAAAATTAGATGGTTCAACAACTACCAACTTTCTAGATCCCAAAGATAATGACCAGATTGCAAATTCATCCCATTCTTCACTGAATGTTGATCCTTGAAGTGCCAACTTTTCCTCTTCTTTAGTTTGGAGCAAGGGCCTTTTAGAGCTCCTTATAGTATCAAGCATTATTGCATCAGTAATGTCCCATTTGGGTAGCAACAATACACCACTCCTCTGCACAAGCTCTCCACCTTCCTTAGTAGTCATATTCTAGAATTCAAACCTCATAACTTTCCTTACATTTTCCTTAATGATGCTTCCAGGGAGTTCTAGATGTAGACTCCTTTCTATGGCCACCCTCTTTACATAATCTGAGGTTTTTTCCCTCCATACAAAATCTCTGAATGCCCTTGTTTCAATGAAAGAACCATCCTCAAATCATCTACATTGTTTAAACCACTAAGTTCAACCTTTCCATTTCTAAGGCTACCTTCTCTTGAACTTGAGGAAACTTCCCTCATGGGAGAGGTCATTTCTTGTTTTATCTCTTTAGGAGTGATAAATATATCATCATCCTCTATATTAGGGTAATCAACCACTCCTTTTACTTCAGTCTTTTTCCTTTTAAGGGGTGGCTACTTTGATGGAGTAGGACTTCCTAGAGGAAAATCAACATCAATCACAATAGGAGGAACTTGTCTTTGAGTTGACAACATTTGTCTCTCAGGAGAAGTTGTCCTTGATCCTTGAGAGATGGCATGGGTTAGAAATGTTTTATCTTTATCTATTGTCTTCTTCTTCTTGGAATAAATTCTTATTTTCTTAGGTGGTTGATAAGTGGGCCTTTTCTCCAATACCACAATGATTTCTTCTTCAGTTGCCACTCATTTTCCTTTAACTATGACAACACATTCTTCCCTTAAGACACCCACTATGTTCTCAAAATTATTTAGAACATACATAATCCTGTTGAATGTGCCCTGCATATTGGGTAAAGGATCATACTTAGGATCTCTTCTTTTCACCTTTTCCAACATTTTATTGAAAGCAAGATATTTAGCTTTCCTTTCATCTTGTTCTGGGAAGTCAGAAATATTTCTAATTACATCCTCAGGATAGTAGAAATTATGCACAAAAGCACCAAGTCTTTTTTCTACTTTCAAGGTAGTGATAAAGCCTTTAGGATCGTGATTCCTTGGTTGCACAATATCCAATTTGTATGGTGCAAGTAGATGCAAAAATTCCTTCCATGCTCCTTTTTCCATAACAAAGTAAAAAAAAATAGTCCATTATGGGAGGAATGAGCCCTTCTTCATTGTATTGGGCAAGTGTGTTTCTTGGGATGCTCCCAATTGCCTCATGACTTCAAGAAATCCAATCCTCAATGGCACATCCCTTGGTAAAACATATGGGTCTATGTTACTACAATAAACTCTGAAGACTATTGTAGTCAGGTATAGGATCAAATCTCCCCAATTATGGCTTAGATTCAAATTAGTTCTCTTCTCCATGGGCCTTAGGAACTCATGTATTTCTTTGGGAATCCTTGGTGGGTCATAGACCAGATATATCCTCAATTTTGATGCAAAAACATCATGAAATGCTACAGAATTATATTTTTGGTCATCCTTATCAAGAATCTGAGTCCAACATTAGACAGGAAAATCAATACCATCATCCTTCTTCAGTGTCATATCCTTCTCAAAATTATTTTCCCCTTTAAACAAGAACTTATGCATTACTAGGGAATACCACCAGAACTTCACCCAATCCTTTCCTCCTTTCAATTCAACCAAACCCTTGTGAATATTCCTTTCCAAATATGTGGCGTAGTCATAGACTACATTAAAGGTTGGATGTTGGAGATGTGATGCCATGTAACTCTACTCCCTTTGTAATGTGTCAGGTGGAGTGAAACCAATAATTTGGCATAAGGAATATACAATTTTCTTGAAGTAATTTGCAAAATACTTCATTGGGAAAGGCTCTAACTCATGTTTACCAATCTTTACTTGTTTCCTATTTTTCCTAGTACCAGTGCTAATAGTATGCATAGGTAACATTGTCATTTTGATCAACACCTTGGTGTTCTCATATTCTTTTATGATGACATCCATGTCAATAGAAACCATATCTTTATTCCACTCATGCAACTGGAAAATATCTACAATTTCTACCTTGGTTATCCTTACCATCTCCTTCCCATTGAATGCTCTAACTACCCTAGAAACCAAGTAATATCCTTTAACAAGTCGACATCCATATACACATTGGGAACCACCATTTTTCTCATGTATAATTTCTAAGGGTTGCAAAAGGGACCCCAATATTTTTGTTCTTGAACCAATGCCAAAATAACTACCATCCTATGTAAGGAAATTAACCTAAATAAAACACTTCTTTCCAAGTAGCCCCTCTCTGACTTTAGGGACATAAAACAGAACCCTTCCCTCAACCTTTTTATTTGTGGAGGGTTTCAATTGATCCACTACATCCTTGGATAGTTTTATGGGTTGAGTTTTTGAAGTGGTGGTTTGTGCTTTGGTTGCCATTGGTAGTGAGACAGGTTTGGGTCAAGTTAGGGTTTCAACACAAAAGGTTTCAATTAACTAGTCTCACAATGCAATCCTAGGGCTTGACTCAAATGAAAATCCTAAAAGGTCTCACAGAATTATGAAATTTTGAGGATAAAATTAACCTAAATAAAACAATTAAAATAAAGCATAAAATCTCATTCAATTGAAAGCACAGTGAAAACCAACCCTAGTCCAGAGAATTTGAATAAAGCATAAAATATTATGTTTATTTTACTTACTTACGGCTTTTACCCATGAAAAAAACTAATCTCGACCGTGCCAAATTCTTCAAATAACCTTCTTTAATCTCTGTATGCTCCAAATGTGTTCACAATTCTCAATTATGCAGAAGCTAGTCATTTATACCCATTTTGAGTGAAATTGGGTAGATTTAGAAGTCACTTCCACCATTACTGCTCGCTCGTGTGAATCAATAATGGATACAATGGTCATACTCTCAATTTTGAATATGCACTATTGATATCCCATTCATATGACCTTTTGGATGACTCAGATTGAGTCAATTATGTTTGAATTCCCATCATTTTCACAGGCCAATCCACTGTCCATTGTAACTTTTCCAACTAGATAATCATTCATCTGTCCATGGGCTCCACCTTCCTTGTTTGTAAATGACCGCAGAAAACATGTGGCAGTTTCTTGTAGACCTTGCATCTTTTAACTAGCCAACATCTTAATCCTATGAGATAGTGGGGAATGATAGTGATTGATCTCACCATCACATTGTAACCGTTGATTAAAAAGCTAAGGATGTCGGATGGAAAAGTGGAGACCAGGTCCCACACCCACGGTTTTACACGCACCAACATCTCACAAACCTCGCAGCAATTAACAAGCCATCATTTCAAGCTTGTGAGCCAGTGGGGAATGACCCAAATCAATTCCTATGATTGAAGGATCTCTCAACCTACACACTTGATAAAATTAGCTCTAAAAGTGGGGCCATGACTATGCCGACATCAATTAGATCCTCAAGAAAATGGCTTAAACATAAGTCCTTTTAAATAAAATACTTTGACCTTACTATAGTATGATTTAAATGGTTAACAACATTGGGTGACTGATGAACTTAATAGCGGCTAGTACAAGGAACAATTATAATGGCTCAATTCATAACTTAAATGACTAGTAACTGGATGCAATAGGTCAACAAAAAATTATAACATTGAGGGTTTATGACTAATCATTATAAATTGAGGGCTTTTAACTAAAACCCTAAACCCTACTCATGGATGCAGATGCAACAAACCACTATCAGGTGTAGAACAAGCTTAAAATTTTGAAATTTTAGGAGCTCTATCAAGTTGTTCACTCTAAGGTTTGGCCTATTAATTCATTTTTTAGTGGGTTTTATTTCAGTTTCAGCTCTAGACCCACCAGGCTCACTTATTATTACTCCATAGTAAAACTAGGGTTTTCAAAATAATGAGAAATTATACCCTAAACCCCTTAAAATCATAAGGTTCAAACTAGAAACAAAAATTATATCCTTCTTGCCCCATACCCTATGAGTAACAATTGAAATACCCTCTCAGCAAATGAAAATAATGAATTCAAACACAAACTCTAGCCACTTATACCATTTCCAAAACTACCTAATACACAAACAAACTCAAGGGTCAAGAGATTAACTTACCTAGGAGAAAATTGGTTGCTCTTTAGAATTCACTCTATCAGGAGTCTCGCTATTGTCACTTCATTGTTCAATGAGTTCCTATGTCTGTGTTGACTACAATTGCAAAATAAATTAATTGATGGCCTCCTTAATACCCTAGCATTGAAGTGAATTCACCATTAATGGTTAATGTATTGTTCGTGTGAGTGAGTTGACAAGTAGTCATTCCAATTTGAATCTCAACTGTTTATCTTTTGGATTTAAAACATAATGAATAATCTTCCTCTACCATCACCCATTCCTTTTACAATGATGCTTTAAAACAATGATGAAGTCTTGAGCACTTGCCATGTAGCCACCCACTAACCCATAGTACATGACAAACCCTATCGCTCATTATAGAAAAGTAGTTGAACTATTTAAATGTTTTAGAGAGGGGAACTTCCTGTCAATGCCTTAGAACAACCCAAGCCATAACATATTGTTGTAATGCACTTCAAGTTGAAGATGTCTTTGGGGATGAGAAAATATGGCAATGGGATGAAACTTAGACATGTGGCCACCATACCATTCCCTTCCATTCACTTCCATCACTCATCGCAGAAACTAGAAAAAGTCCTAAAATATTTTAGTGATGGTGCGATACAAGAACATTACAATGCCCATCGCTCATCATTGAAATGAGACAAAAAGTTTGAAGAACTTTAGTGATAGGCGATGCAAAGGGAAACTAGGGCCCATTGTTGGTCGCTGAAATGAACCCACCAGTAAAGGAAACCTCATCGATGGATGATCATTTAAGTGAATGAAGATTGGGATGTACAAATAATATGTTTTGAATAAGGGGTCATATAAGGCTGACCAGACTTAGACCCCTGGGAATAAAACTTAAGACTTAAGTCTTTCATCATGAAATATTTTTGCCCGACTTAGGAAATATCAAAGCAATGCTAAGATAGTTGGTGATTGGCGAACCTAAACTAGAGGGCCAGTAAAAATATGATTTAGGTGGCTCAAGTTGTAACTCAGATGATCAGTAACCAAGTATGACAGGTCAATGAAAATTTATAACATTGACAACAGTTATGACTCTAAGGGTTTTCGTAAAGATAGATCTTAATAACAAAATCCCAAGGAAATAATAGTGGGAAAAACCCCAAGTCCAAGTACCTTAAACTTGACCAAATTTTATAGATGGAACCAAAAATTTTAGGGGTTCCACCAGTGCCTCCAGTTGGGGACATCTTTTCTTCCAGAGTAGAGTGAGATTCCAAAATCTCAGGTGAAGTAGACTAGACATAGAGAAACAAAACTAGGATCTTTCCAGGACAGGGCAAGCAGATGCAACCAAAAGAAAACACACTAGACCTATATACACTAATTATAGGACTATACAATATACATGCAGAATAACCTATTTCAAGAGAAACAGGGCTTCAAGAACTGTCCATGTACTAGAATCTCTAGAAGTTCACATGTCAAGGATTGCAATAAGTAATAATCCTCTCCATGTGTGTCTACAATCAAGTATGGACCTAGCCACAGAGGATCAAATTTTCCATGTTTCTCTTTATCCTCCATCCTTGCATTCCACATGAGGACCATGATCCCCACTTCAAATTTTCTTTCAGTGGCCTTCTTATCATACATATGCTTGACTTGAAACTATAGTTTCTCATTTATTTTATGAGCTTCTCTTCTAGTTTCACCAAGCTCAGTTAACTCTTCCATTCTACATTGCATCTCATCACAAATGTATGTGTCATATTCCTACACAAACTTGTACATTTTGAACAAGTTATTGTGAGGTATCCTTGCTTCCACACCATACACAATGCTGAATGGGGATTTCCCAATGAACTTCTTAACTGTAGTTCTATTAACCCATAAGGAAAGTTGTAATTTTGAATCCCAAGCCTTTTTGTTCTTCTCAATCACTCGTTTGATGATTTTAATCAAACTCTTGTAGCTAGATTTTTCTTGTTTGTTCCCTTGAGGATGATAGGGAGATGAATAGGAGATGCATATACTATGATTATTACAAAATTTAGTGAACTCCTCAAATCTGAAATACATGGCATTGTCAGAAATTATCTTTTTTGGGACTCCAAACCTGCTTAATATCTTATTCATAAAAAAACAATCACTAGTTTACTCGTTTCCCTCCTTGTGGAAAATTCTTCCATCCACTTTGTAAAATAATTTGTTGCAACAACTATCCAGGAATTCCATCCACTAGACTTTTTTGACATTTCACCAATAAATTCAATGCCCCATTGTTGAAAAGGAGCTTGAACTAAGATTGGTCTAAGAGGCAGAGTACCTAAGAACTTTCATTTTCTAGTGAATCTTTGGCAAGAATCACACTTCTTAACAAATATATGAGCATCTTTAAATAAGGTTGGCCACCAAAATCCTAATTTCATAATTTTATAAGCAGTGGTCTTTGTCATGTATTGACCTCCACATGCTCCATTGTGCATTTCAATTAGAATTTCTTTTTCTTGATCTTCATCCACACATCTCAACAATACACATTATGGGCTTCTCCACCATAGTTCACCATCAATAATGATGTACTTAATAGCCTACAACTTTAGAGTCTTTTTTCTCATTATTAGGCATGCCTTTACAGCATTGCATAGTCTACGGGTATTCTAAAATTATTCTCTACAATCTATAGGTTTGTATATCACACATAGGAGCAACATTTTCATGATCTACTTGATTTATCTGGTTTGCTTCTAAGTTGGTTTCAGCCATCAATTTAGCCAAACCCTAGCATTTTACCAATTTTGTGATTTGCACATCAATATTAAATTCTTGGATCTTATTGATTAATCCTATTGATCCATCTACACCTTCTCCATGTGGTCTCCTACTAGGTAAAAATATCTTTATCTTTTTCACTTGGAACATATGCTACCACAGTTTCTCCCATCAAATATGTCCTAATATTTTTTACAACCTTGACCAGTGAATAGGCTTTCTTTTCTATGGTATCATATTTAAGCTCAGCAGCTTGCAAAGACTTGCTAAAGAAAGCAATAGGCTACTCAAATCATTCATCATTCTTTTGTAATAACACTTCTTCCACAATATGGAATGGAGCAAAAGTCAATAATTGGAATGGATTTAAATAATCATGAGACTTGAGCACATGAGTCTACTTGATAACATCCTTTATATCTTGAAAATATTTAGTAGGTTCTTCTATCCATGCCACCTTCTTGGATTTCTTCAATATTTTGGAGATTGGCCTAAAAATCTCAAAAAAATTCATGATAAACCTTGTAACAAAATTGATATGTCTAAAGAAATATTGGATTCCCTTTACTTTTTTTGGCCTTGGAATCTTGTCAATTGTTACTACATGTTCATGATCAATCCTGACCCCATCCTTAGAAACAATATTCCCTAATATCTTACCTTCCTTTACCCCAAAAAAGAGCTTCGTAGGATTCAAGGAAATTGCATAACCCAAAGCTATGGAAAATATCTTCTCCAAATGTGAACAATGATTTTCTTCCTTGTTACTATGCACGATCAAGTCATCCTAGTATATAGCTAGGAATAGATCAATAAAGTTAGCATAGGCCAAATCCATGGCCCTCTAAAATGTAGCATTTTCATTGATCAAGCCAAATGGCATTCTCACATACACATAAGCTCCCCATGGTTTAGTGAATGCAGTCTTGTATTGTTCAAATTCTCTCACCATGACTTGGTTGTAACCTAAGAAACCATCCATCATTGATAATAGCTCACACCCTATCACCTTTTATAGCACAGCCTCCATATTAGGTAGTGTGTAATAGTCTTTCAAGGATCCTATATTCAAGTTTCTAAAATCTACACAAAGTCTTAGGTCACCATTCTTTTTCTTGACTAGAACCAAGTTACAAAACCCATGAAGAATGCCTTATAGGCTTAATAATTCCAACATCCCTTAACTTTGTGAGTTATTCTTGCATTTTTGGCTACAATGTGGGATTTACCAACCACTGCTTCTACCTAAAAGGTTTGACATTAGGTTTCAATGGTATCTTATGCTAAAAAATATCTTCCCTGTAAGCCTTTAGGTCATCATATGACCAAGCAAACACATTTCTATACTTTCTTAATAGGGAAATCAACATGTTTCTAATATGTGGTTTCATTTTCTCTCCTATGTATACCTTCTTGGGAGAATTCTCAGTTCTAAGTGTGTGCAGTGTGTTTTATACCCTAAAATAATGCAAAAAGAACGAAATGCAAAGGGAGGAAAACACAAAACAACACCTCAATATTGGCCAAGTTAAACTTTAACAAAACAAAGATGAAAAGAAGTAGACTACCTTTCCCAAGTCGATTGGTTAGTTGGCCTTGTTGACTCATTCAATTGTGTGCTCCTAGATTGATTTTGGTGGCATAATGGCTTGTTTTTTCTTGATTTGGATGCAAGGATGAAAGATTTGGGCTATGGATGCAAGGGTTTGGCCATGGAGATGGTATGAAAGCTTGAGAGATGATTAGGGTTGTTGGAAAATGAGAGAGAGACTGAATGTGCATGAGATGGTTAGAATGGTTAGGGTTGCAAAATGGCTAAGAGTTAGTCATTTAGCAAGGGAGATTCAAAATGGAGGGTGGAGATTGAAGGAGGACAAAATATCAAGGGCTAAGATCAAAGAGTTGACTGAAGGAATTAAAAATTTATTTTTAATGTGCATGGGCATGATAAAAAGAATTAAAAATTCCTTAGAAACCTTGGATTAATAAAATGGAATTTAAAATTCCATTGGGAAGGACATGGGGATTGTAAATGGAATTAAAAATTCCATGATAGGACCTTGGGAAGACAAAAAGGAATTAAAAATTCCTTGGGGAAGAGAAAAGGAATTTAATATTCCTTGGGAGATGGAAAAGAAATTAAAAATTCCTCAAAAAGACCTTAGGAGGACAAAAAGGAATTAAAAATTCCTTGGGGGATGGGGAGAGTTGACTAAAGGGGTTGATTAGACTATCTAATCAATGATTAGAGGAAAATTAGGTGGTTAATGAAGATTAGGAGCGAACTTGAAAAAGTTGGAGGGTGTGACACATCATAATCATGGATTAGACATGTGCACACCCCTAATGATGAGATTAGGGGGTGGTTAGGATTAAGAAAAAGTGATGGAGGATGTGACATGTGAGGAATTAAATGAATGTATTAATTATTTAATTCTTTGAGAAAAATGAGAATAAAGGGTAAGATATTTAATTATTTAACTAAATACCTTAGCGATTGAGAGGAATTTAGGGGTATTAATTAAATAATAACAATATTAATTAACTACTACAAATAAGAGGATATTTAGATGAAAAGGGATAAATTTGGACAAATGTAAGTGTCCAAATTTAGGTGTCTACATTTTTCCCCTCTTTGAGATGATGCTCGAAGTAGCATCATTTCAAAGAAGATTAAAATATAGCACCAAGAAGAAGATGGTTAGATTAGGAAAGATTCCCTAGTCATTCAAAGAATTGACTAGGAAGAAAGATGATGGGGGTGAAGATGAATTATAGGGATTGAGGATGCCCCCTAGAGAGGACATGCGGATTCAAGAGAACATGAGTGTGCTCTTGAAATGGATGAGATGATGAAAGGGAGGATGGGGAAGATGACACAAAGTAATGGAAAAAATGGAGGATAGAAAGATGAATAGATAATAGCAAGCACAAATGGATTTAAGGACAAAGGTGATGTTTCCCCAGTGAAGCTACAAGCCAAAATGGATTGATGATGGATGGAGTGTTGTTGAGGAGGGAATGATATATCCCAAAACAACACAAAAGGATAGGGAAGGATACATCCCGATGATGATGATGAAAGTGATGATGAAAGTGTTGTTGATGAGGGAAGGATACATCCTAAAACAACAAAAGTGGATAGGGAAGGATACATCTCGAAGATGATGATGAAAGTATTATTGGTGAGGGAATGATACATCCCAAAACAACACAAAAGGATAGGGAAGGATACATCCTGATGATGATGACGATGATCATGATTGGATCAAGGCTTGTAGCAAGGATGGGAACAAGACCAAGGATGTGATGAAAAGAATGAAAACGATGGAGGAACAGATGCTTAGGATAAACAATATATATTATTCTAAGATTGAAGAGATGATGAAATGTTGAGGATGGAGAAAGGATTCTTAGAATAACCAATCTATATTATCCTAAGAGGATTGAAGAGATGATGAAATGATGAGGATGAAGAAAGTGGAGGGATGAGGAAAGTGATGAAGTTTGAATGGATAATAACCAAGTCAAGCAGGTTAACTATTATGTATTAAGTTTCCATGTAAAGAGTACTAAATTTGATATAGTATGAGATACTATGCACCAATGTATGAAGAACCAAGGTGAATTTGTATCACATGCATTGGACTAACACAACAAAAAAAAGGTTAGTCCAACATCCCAAACTCACAAGGGCTTTGGTAAGGCCAATATTGGAAAACCACAAATACAAAGGATACCCCAGCGTAACACAAGACTATATGGATCTTGGTGGGTACTTCATGGGACAACCAAGAAGACAAGATCACACAAAAAATAAAGATATTCCCCTATGTTTACCCATCAAAGCACACCATGATATGAAGGATCAAGGTGACCCCGATGAGGTATGATAGGAAGCTCAAATGATAAAAAAAAATACAAAAGAATCAAAAGATCATAATAAATCTCAAATGACCTTTGCTATAGGATTAAGAGGATGGAGGGGATTGATGTGGTATGTTAGGAAGGATACATCTTATTAATACCAAAATGAGACTAAACTAAGTGATCAAAATGACGCAAGATATTCAAAACCAATTGGATTTGATGATACTGGTGGATCTCGTTTGTTAAGAGTTAGCTAGATAGGGACATACTTGATGACACGACACAATGATAAGACACAAGACATAAGACCGGTACACCTTAAAGATCTAGGGGCTCAGGGGTTGATCAAAGATTAACCTTTCCTATGTGAAAGTGCAGATCCCTCGTAGTTCGATAAAAGACCATGGAAAAAAGTGGAAAGAGGACAATGAAGATCGATGATAGATGACAAAGATAGGACAAAAAAATCCTTAGGGTGGATCAAAATATTGACCTTTCCTACGTGAAAGTGTAGGGGCAACGTAGTTTGAAAAAAGACCAAAGAAAAATGATGGATAAGGGATGATGAGATAACCATGATAAGTGGATAAAATGATGGGACTGATACGATGAGACAAGATAGACCTGGTGGATAAGATAGGATGATGGTGATTACACTAAGTGTTGGGATGGGATAGGTATCCAAATCATAAAAAGATGAATTGGGAGGATGACATGATGGAAAGATGAGTGATGAGAAGTGATAGGAGATTGGAAAGATGTGCAAAAGAAGTGGGAGTGATAACGATGAGATAGATGGAATTGGGTTGCATGGGGGAGCCTATAGCCAAATACCAATGATAAGGGATTATGAGAGGGGACGAGGATAGAGATGAATGGATAGGGAGATAAGGATGGGGGATGGAAGGGATTCCATGATGGATGGATAAAGGGATAAAGATGGGGAGATTAAAGGGATTGTTTGGACGGATATGAAGATAAGGATGGGGAGATGGAAGGGATGTTGTAATGGATGGATAGAGGGATAAGGATTTGGATGAGGAAAAGGTTACTAGATGAATAAATGGGAAGGTAAGGATTTAGAAGATGGAAGGGATTTATTTTTTTGGATGGATGGATTGGAAGTTAAGGATGGGAGATGCAGGGGATGAAATGATGGATGAATGATGTCTCCAAGGACTATGTCACAAAGGAAGTAGATGCCCCCACTCTAGGTATAGGAGGGATGTAACATGGGTGGATGGGAAGATAAAGGAGATAAATGGAGGAGGATAGGATGAGATGAATAAGGGAGGCTAACGGTAACATGACGGGTGGAAAAAGAAAGTAAATGGATGTGGATAAGGAATAGGATAGTGTATGGATGAGGGGAATGTATGCCAAGAAGTGTCCAAAGCATGTATAGATAGGTTTCCTTGTCTTTATCAAGATCACAAGAAGGATGGAGGGATTGGAGATAAATGGGATATGATGGGTAGGATGTGGAAGGTAGGTGGGATGGAGGAGATAATGAATGAGATACATAGCAAGAAGCTACCCCCAAGTGTGGGAGTAAATGGGATGAGATATTTACACATGATGCCTGTTTGCTAGGTTTTCATCACATTACTTATCCAAGGCGATTGTTTGCCAATTTTTCACCATTGGATGAATTATTTCTCTTTACTATTTTATTTTGTTGTTTTTTTTTTACTTTTTTAAGACTCTTGACTTTTTTGACTTTTTGGATAGTATGTGGATGGAGATGGATAAGGGTAGGGATGTGGATAAGTGGATTTAGAAGATATGTGATAAGGAGATGGATGAAGGACTCAAGCATCAAGTTCCATATGAGGTATTAAGAGACCATGTGTGAACTGATTATTAGATGTTGGTACTATTGTTCCTATAGCACACATGCCCCATCTAGAACGGGGACCCTCTCTTTTTGCTTCACCAGGTCACTTTTTTCGTTGCATCGCTTTGTGTGCCCCCTATTTTTGAGTTTCCAATTGTTCCCACCCTCAAATTTTCAAAGTATTTGGCCTTGGCGGGGTTCTGTTGGTAGTCTCCCTTCAAACTTTAAAGTTGGCATCCTCTAGGTAATGCGAGTCGGCCCTGCGGGCCACCCTATGCAGGATTCCCTAACATCATCATTGTTCCGAATTTAGCGGTTCAAGATTTCTTTCTTCCCCTCAAGACCGACAACCTTGTTCACCTATTCCACCACTAACCTACCAAATGGCTGACCTTTGATGCCCGTCTGCTTAGTGGACCCCGCTGCCACCTTCGCCGCCCCTCTTGAAAATAATGCCCACCAACTCCAACCACCCCCATACCTACATTAATGGCTGACATTAAATGCTTTAAAATCTATAAATAGGAATCTTGACCCATCATTTTCAATGTTAGGAATTTCAAAAGTCTATCAGAGTCGCTCGCCTTCATCGTTGTAGTGCTTGCAGAGCTCCTTTGTCAATTTAAAGCCTTCACTTTTTGTCTCTTCATCAATTTTTGTCAAGTATCCCAGGTTGGTTTTCCACCACAATCTGACATATTTTGAGCTTCCTTTAATTTCATAAAATTTATTAAAATCTGATGAAGGAAACTCGAAAACTAGCTAGAACAAACCTCGGTGGTCAAAACCCATGATGTAGAATTTTGAAATCCTTCAAAAATATACCTATTAACCACTTGAGGGACTTGGACCTCCCACAACCATTCTTGAACCTAGGCGTCCATGTCCTATGGACCCATAAATCACTTGTCACCATTAATATTCCTTGAAATGTTAAACTAAAGACATCATTTGATGCCTTCATTAGGCTCGCGCTCGTTCGAAGACTCACCTTATTAGCTATTTGTTATGGACTTAGCCTACATTTCATGAACCAAAAAAATGATCTTGTGGCCTTCTCGGGTCCGCATCTATGGGTCTTCCTATAAGGAATTCCCTTTGTGCCTCACCATTTTGAATGTCCATTTGATACCTTCTTTCCGCCACACAGGTCCCACCCCAGTGATTTTTGATCAACTTCAATCACTCCAAAATGCTTAATTCTAGGCCTATTGCAGACTTCTCCTTGTCGACTTCTATCCGTGGGCCACTGCCTGAGGTTTTCCATTCCAAATGGAGTTGGTAATTTGTCTTCCCACCTGGTGGATCTTGCCTTCATGACCGTTGTGCGATCTTTGAACCAAGGCAACTTATTTGATACGAACTATCCTTTGTATGTCTCCGTTGACCTTTCACCACTATTCAAATGACCACTCAAAACAATGATACCTTGGTGTCCCTCTGCCTCTCGTACCCCATCCCGGTTGTTTCCATCCTACTTCCTATGATGAAAAGACTAAGTGTTGGACTTCTACTGGGTCCCGTACTACAGGCCTCCATCCAAGGGGTTTTCTCTTTGAGTTTGTCATTCCAGATGGCCTCAAACAACCATTTTTCCACCCCGTGGAGCCCATGCTTGTTACCTCCATCTGGGCTTAAAGAAATGAAAATACCTGAGTGAAAAGACTTTGTGGGCTACCCCATGTGGATAGCCACTTGTGGATGGTCATCCTATAATCACCGTGTTAAATGTCTGAGGACTCCCATCGGCCCACCATGCGAGATCCGACCCCGTTAGGTCCCTTTAATTGCCCAGTAATGAATGTATGATGCATCAAATACCGGAGGACCTAAAAATGTGGGTTTCCTTTGGTGGACTTCCATCCCGCTTTTTCCATTCTGAACGACTATCCTCTAATGCCTTCCCACATCTTCTAGCCTGTAGTCATCTAAATAGTTTGAACTTCAGAGATAAAGTGACAGCCAACCCCCAGGACAACGAATCCCTCATGGTGGGATGCCACTTGTGGAATGTCGCTTTGCTAGCATCATTTCAAAGGAAAAGTGCCAAATGACCAATAGACTTCCTGCACCCACATACCTCAGGCCCGCACACTTAAACGACCAATTTGATGACTCCAAAGCCTCACATCTGATTTGACCCGCATGTTGAAATGATGTGACCTACTAGTGGACCCCACTTCTTAGCTAAAATTATCATACGGGTGGAACCCTATGGGCCACCATGCCTTGATTTCCATCCCTTTTACAGCTACTTCCAAAATGGCTACCAGTCTAGGGAAGTTTGCACCCCTGGGCCTGCATTGCCATAACTTCCTCAAATAAATAGCTAATGATGATTCGAAAGAGATGTTTGGATCTTTGAATGATCAGTTACCTGATCTAACATCATTTTTCTAGATTTTGGCTAATGTTCCTCATAATTTTATGCTTGAATGTGCTTACTGCTCCTTTTCCTAGAGGATATATGGAATTGGTTGCAGAACCTTCAGAGGTGGTCGTAGAGAAGGAAAAGGGAATGAAAGTTGCCAAGACACCCAGGGTTAAAGAAGACAAGGATCAAATGAAATATATATTTCAAGGGGATCCCCTCAATTCTAAGGTCACCACAGACTAGAAAGAGAACTTAGATACCAAATTGGGGCATATCAACATTGATGAATTCAAGCGGAGGGTCATTCTAAACCCTACCACAAAAAATTACAAAAGAAGTAGAAGAAGTGGATTGTCCAAAGCTATTGGTTTCCCACCTGCCCTCATTGCCTCTGAACTCATAATGGCCTATAGGGAGGCATCTTAGGAAAACACAAAAAGGATAGTGGATAGAGATGGAAACATATTGGTTGATTTCTCTGCCAAGTCCATCAGGGAAACTTTTCATATACCCACTTTTCGATGATATGGAAGAGGCCTCCAAAGAATATTGCAAGACCACATGGGATTCCAACCCCCTCAAGTGTAAGAAGATTATCAATCAATATTGGCTAAAGGAGAAGAGGGGCAATGCAAATAAGGTGCCCCAAGAGCTCTTTAGGATCAATTTTCATGAAGATTACCATAACTTGGTAACCTTATTAAGTAGGTTCATGGGTCTTCCAACTACAATCTTCTTCCATGATTGGATGTTGTACTTCATTGAAGAAATCATTACGGGAAAGACCCATTTCCATTGGGAAGGAATGATCAGCAACTACTTACATGAGCAATTTGTGGCAATGAAGAAAACTTCACAATTTTACATGACATCATACCTAGTCTATCTGCTCACTGACCATGCCCAGTACATAGGTTTGTTTGCAGCTCCCAGCCAAACCCTGGAAAGGGAATTGAAGGTATGCGACAAATATCAACAACTTAAGTACAAGAACTTTAAAATCGAGTATTGCAGAGTTAATGATGTTGTCATCGGGCATATCATTAGATTACTTGGAGGTGACATTGAAAGAAGGGTCACACATAGTGCTAATGCCTTCATCTGCCGTTTCGGCTCCCTGTTTATTCAATTTCCAAAATTTACATACATTCGAACTGAGGGCTTCTCAGAAAAACCCTATAAGTTTCCCTAATACCCAAATGACCGAATGCTATTATTGGAACTCTCCCAGCTATTGTAGCATGCAAAAACCCTCTTGAACGACAAGTATAGAGTGGGGATCCATTATCCCCTCACATTTTCTCAGGGTATGTATGCACTTCTTGCATCTCAATGCGTAGAATATTTTGATAAGGAATTGAATGATTACAACTTGGAGTTTGACACTACCAGGCCACAGATGGATCCATGTGGCAAGTTGAAGAAGGTGGTCAAGATAGAGTATGCCCATTTGCATAATGTTGAGGAATTTTGGGCCAATTGTAGAGATGATAAGGAAGTTTGTATGAGGCACTACATGAGCATGAAAATGTATTTTGTTAAAACGATCAAGTTGTTTCTAGTAACATACTAGATTGTTAAAGATGAAAACACAATGATTGATCCCAGGTATAATGTTGTCACCAATCTACCACTGCCACTAATTTATTGGGAAGAGGAAGAGTTCAATGACCTTGACATTCTAATGAATCCCATAGAGGCAAGAAAAAAGTAATATATCGATGGGAAAATTGCTCAATTGAAGTTGTAAGGGGCTACCTTAACATATGGTGAGCTCAAGGATGAACCCAAGAGGGAGACTGATAGTGCCACTACCATTGTTTCCCTAACTAGAGAGACTTCAGAATATCCTCCCACTACTCAGTTCTAAGCACAATTTTTACTTGAGGAAAGCCTCAGAAGGTGAACCTTCCAAGAAACCAAAGAAGTCGGGCAGTTTCACAGAAATTCCCACTATACAGGGGGACCCACTCCATGAAGGAGAGGAAGAAGGAACTAAGAAACCAAAGTCCCCACTTTCTACCTCTGCTCTCACAGTCACCATTTCTCCTCCACTTGCTTCTTAGGTGATGGTTGATTCTTCCCTACCTGTGGTGGACATCTCAGTTCACCATGCCTCCACTTTTCCTGCAGTGCAAGTTATGGTCATAGATTCCTCGTCTACTATACTTCTCCACTCTCCTCCTCCTCTATGTTCCTATCTACTACTCTCCCATTGGCTACTAAAACAACAAAAATTCCTACCCTCTCGCTTTCGGAAGCCCTTTCTAGGCACATGCAAAACATACCAATGAAGGTCTCTAGGGTATTCATGAACCCTGCAGTGCAGGTTGCCCTAACACAAGTTGTTGCTAACCTCCCTATTCCTCCTCCCCCAACTAAACCACCTATGATGGAGGAAAAAATGTAGATATCTGAGGAGTTAGAATGGCAAGAAAGGGAGGAAGCAAAAGAAATAGAGGAAGAAGGAGATGACTATCATGAGCACCTTGAATATGAGCATTTGGTAATTGATAAAGTGGTGCATGAGGATGATGAGGAGGAAACACCATCCTCTGAGGAAGATGTCGAGCAATAGACCACAAAGTATATTGTGGAAACATTCAACCTAGAGCTCGAGGAGGAGTTAGCCCAAAAACTCAAGGATGTCCGACAAGAAGTTGAAGAGCAGGCCTTTGAAGAAAAGAAAGATACAAATTATAAAATGGAGGTAAACACTAAACCTCCAATAGAGGAGCAAGATAAGAGCCCCAAGCATGATGAATAAATGCCTCCTTTGGGAGAGAAAGAAGAAAAATAAAGGGAAGAAATAGAAGAAGACAAGCTTGAAGAAGAGGCTAAAACAAGGAAAATCCCTAAAGTAGAGCATCATGAAGACCAATGACATGAACAAGAAGGAGATAAATCCTTGAAGGGGGAGGATAGGCCCAAAGAACATAAGGCTACTAAATCTCTTAGGACAGAAATAGTATTTATCTGGGATTTAAATGATGAAGAATAAGAAAAGATAGAGCAAGAGACTCTCAGTGGTAGGAAAACAGAAATTCAATGTACCGAAGAAGAAAACCCTGACCCTAATGGATCCAAAGGAAAGACTTGAAGCCATTTTGGCTAGAGCACAAACAAGCACTAAGAAGGAAAAGAAACCAAAGGTCATATCTCATCTAACAATGGATACATCAGGATCTAGGATGGTACAGATAGCTACTCTGGTGATGGGAGAAGAAGGGGTTGGCTATAATATCTCTATCGTTGATTTGGGAACAAGAGAAAAAAATTGACCATCTTCAGCAATCCATCACCACCATTGTGCATTAGATGAATAAGGATAGAACCTCTAAGGAGGAGCTAAAGGCACAAGTAGCAGATTTGACAGCCTACATACAACAATGGTCTTCCACTAAGGAGCTTCCCACCACATCATCAGTGCCACCACAACTACAATCCAAGGACCACATCAACAAGTTGGAAAGGAGAAATAATTGGACAAAGGCCATAAACAATTGGTTCCAGTAGGTCCTCTACAAGGAAATATGGGCATTGGCCACATGTTGTTAGGACAAAAAAAATGTTCTTGGAGGTACAAAAATAGATTGAGGGCATGAGAAAATGTTGCACCGACTTTGCAGAGCTTTATAGGATTACATATCCTAAAATTGAGGAAATCCTTAGGATGCCCGAAAGAACATGGGAAAAGGAGCTTGCATTGGTAAAGGATGATCATTGGCTTATAGAAACCTAGAAGTTGGGCCTTGATTATAGGAACGAAATATTGGAACGGGTGCTCCATCAACTGGAGCTTGATATTGATTGGGCTAAGGAGATCAAGATACCCTGTGGGTAGTATTTGAAATTAATGAAAAATTATGATATTCCTGTCGTTAAGTTGTACCTAGAGAAGATAAGGCCACTCTTCCATAAAAAGATGAAGAGTGGAACCACATATGCACTTACGCCAGATTTTATGGGTTTTGCTTCATGACCCTTCACCCAATCTGTTATGGAGAATACTCCCAAGTGTGATAAATATTGGGATGTGATTACTAGTTGATTCAAGAAATTGAACTTTTAGGTGCTTCAATATGATATTATGGAGTGGAGCAAGCTTCAAACATTGATTAGAAAATTCATGGAATATGCTACTGTGAAGAAACAAGAAGGAAATCTAGTTGTTGATGATGAATTCCTCACAAAGTAGCTACATCAAGGAAATTAGCTAAAAGAAAAAAGAGCTACAGTACTGCCCACAAGAGGACAAAATAGGCTAAAAGACAAAATGTAATTTTAAATTGTAAAATATTTGGGGGTGGGTGAAACCCTAATTTGTAGTGAATCTTGGCCACACAATAATATTAAATCTTGGCCATCCATTTTTCTTTCTAGACACTATAAATAGGGGGTCTCCTATCATTTTCAAAAGAGATTTGAGTTGTTGTAAAGACATGCTACTAGAATTTTAATAGAAATTCATTGATTTGGTCAATTCTTGAGTTCCAACTTCATGTTGCATGATTCTTCTTCTCATAGCTAGTGAATTTGGATAGATTTACTTTGTCGTTCTTTGTGCTTTAGTTTGCTTTAGTAGATTATTTAATGCTGCTCATTGGTTTTGAAGAATTATGTTGTGTTGATGCCCTTCCTTGTTCCTGCTTTTTGCTATTTATTGATGATAAACTATAGTGTAATGCTAGTTTGAACATTATATGAATGTTGCACTTAAATTATATCTCTTGTTCCTACTTTATGATGAATGAAAGGTTGAAAATCTGTAGACCTTAGAAGATTGCACTAGTTTCATGAGAGTGTAAGTTGATTTGGTTAAGTGGAACTTTGTTTTGGGAAGGTTGTCCATTGTAGGGTCCTCAATTTTCACTATTCATCTGTAGTTTCAGGTCTAGGAACTTACTCTCTTCCCTGCCTGTTTGAATTTTCTTTTAAATAGGTGCTTTAGGTAAAAATGATTGCACATTGTAAAGCCAAATCTAAAGATCAGAGTGGAGTTTGAGACTGCTATCCTAAACTTACAGCAACAGAGCAACACCTCAAAAAAAATTATAAACTCCATTTAAGGATCCAATTCCCATCTAGTTTGACCCACGTAAGGTTTCCCTATGATTACCAACAAGATCACACTAAACCAATTGAGTTATTACAAGAATTGTCATGACCTGACACCAGAAAGACCTTGGGGTAAGTTTTAGTAACTTGTTGTTGGAAATTTCCTTTCAAGAGAGGTAGTGTGCTTATGCATTGCCTGTGTTGAGAAGGTGCAAAAACACCCGTCAATAGAACTAGTGCTAGAAGGAGGGCCCCTTTGGAGTTAAGCTGGATTGAATTGGATCATTTTCCCCCAAAAGGTTCCATAGATTTCTAAGATCCACACCCAACAAAGGGGAATTTTAGGAACTACGGCCCCCTACAAGAGCTAGAAGTACTCGAAGATCAGACTTAGCCTCATCCTCCTCATCCACTTCATCTGATTCACCTCCTTCATCCTTCAAGTCATCCCACACTCATCTGTCCTTCTCCACTTCCACTTCCATTGCATTTCACCTGCTTGCTTCCCACAACCAGGTTGTTGCCCCTATCCCTACCTTCCAAGTCCAAGACATAGTCCTAGCTGCCACTACCCCTATATAGTCCCAAATTTCTATTCAATAGAAAATTCCACCCCTGCCTCCCCCCATGGCCTGGATGTGGAAAAACCCCTCTCCACTATTGTTCAATGCTTACCATGACATACCCAAGAACCCAGAGAGCTTTTGCATAAAGTTTAACCCTCAAGACCTGCAAAGGATAGCTGAAGAATATATTAAGATATTCCAAACAACACTGAAAGATATGCAGAACGATCACAAAGATGTGGCATGCAAACTTTTCCCTTATTCTTTGAGAGAGGAAGCCTTCTACTGGTACATCAATTTTCCAATGGGATTGATTACTACTTGGGACATCTTGAAGAATCCATTCCTAAGGAAATAAAATATTTTAATTAGCCTCTCAAAATTATATCAACAATTCATGGAAATTCATAGGGAGGTTAATGAACCAATCAAATCCTTCAACAATCAGTTCCACTAAGCATACACAAGGTTACAACCTCCATATGCACTCAATGATGTTGTTGTCTTGCCTGTCTACTATGTTGCCTTAGATAACCTTACCGCAACATTGGTGAAAAGAATGAACCCACCACCAGCTCAATTGGTGGATGCTTATGCTAAGGAAGTTATAGCTAGCACTGATTTAGGGAAAAAAATCTTCAGTTTGCTACCTTCCTTGGGATAGGTTGCTCATGCTATGTAGATCCAAGGGCTCACTCAATCTCTACAACATTATATTCCTCTCATGAATCTTTTTTTGCAACTACCCATAGTTCCTCATCCAGGACAACCTATGAATCAAGAACCTCTCGTGCCTCATTACTTGCAACCACAATAGCAACAAACTTACTCACAACAACCTCAAGTGCCATTATATCTACAAGTTCCTGAATTATTTCCAGCTCAGCAAAACTTGCTCACAACACAACCCATCTTTCTCCAAAATCAAACACCACAGCCAAGCAATGCTGAGAAAGATCAGTTAGATGAGCTGACATAGACGATCAGGAAAATGTCCATAGAAATGAATCATCTTAGGAACCAAAATAATTAGTTGCAAGATTCTTAGCACAACATTCAGGCCAACCTCAACCAAGACAACATGGATAATCGTGAGGAAGGTACCTGATCAAGGAAAAATTATGAATGGGAGCAGAGCTCCAATTAGAATTTTGAAAGCAAACCTTCCCAGAGGTAGAATTAAACATGGAATACAAGGCCAAACAATGGAGGTGTCCCCACTCCTCTTGATCATCCTACTAGTATGAAGAATACAATGAGTGAAGTGTATCTCGCTGAAGCTGCTTTATCTGAATGGTGTCAAATCCACAAAACAAACAAACTCTCTAAGTTGGATTGTCCCGAGTTCCCTATGTGCCTATGCAATACTTGAGCTGAAACAAACAACCAAACCAAACTTAAAACCATCCATCTAACTCTTCCATAGGTAGATCCTTTGAGGTTGAAATTAAGAAAATGGGTGAGTAAGTTGTTGAAGAATTCAAGAAGGTCAAAATCAGCTTGTTTTCTTTTGAGTTACTTAAGGTCCCTGTAGTTAGACATGCATTATTTAGGGTAATTAATGGGACCCCCTCCTCCAGAGAAACATAAGAAACATCAACCAAGAAGGTCTCTTTTCAAGAGCCCCTGCACAAGCCTATAATTCAAGAGATCATAGGTAAAAGGAAAGACGTACCTACATATTATAAAGTTGGAAAATATCCTTCTAAGGAGCAAAGTGAGGTGCAAACCAAGGAAAAGACCAAAAAAAAGGAAAAAGGTCAAGCAGCCCAGGCTGATATGCCCATGGGACTCTTCCAAGGAAGGTTTGAAATGCCCCTTTCCTTATCACTATCTGAATATTTGAGAACCTGCATAATTGTTTGATTGACTTAGGGGCATCAACTAATGTCATGCCCTTGGTTGTATGAAAGGCTCTTGGGATTGTCCCCACACCTTCAAGAAGAAAAGTAACTCAGGTGGACAAAATTGAGGTGAACATTGTTGGAGAAATCAACTATATTCCTATGCAGATTGTTACAGATTCAAGGGTGCAACAAGTTATTGACATCTAGGTTGTAGATATTCCTGACACATACGGAATAATCTTGGGACGAGACTTCACCCAATCATTGAATGGGTATACCACAACTGATTTCTCTCACATGTGATTGCCATGGAAGGGGCTACTAAACTAGATCTTCTTTGACTGGGAGCCACATATAAAGTTCATGTTTATGGAATACAACACTAATGAGGTGTTGTTTGTTGAAACCAAGTTGGGAAATTATTCTCTCGTAGCATATCAGAAAAATCAGAACCTCAAGAAGAAGAGATGACTGAAGAGGTCTTATTGGTACTATGTAGCCCTCTGACCAACTTATCCTATGCACCCTAGAGCACAAAAATGTTGGTAGAATTAGATGATGATGAATGCTATGATGATGGGAATTTGGGATTGTTGGATGGATTCCAAGATTTCATGGAGAAGTGCATACAAGATCAGCTTAGCCTAGGGGCAAAGATGGATTTCTAGGAACTCTTGTTGCCTAGTTGGTCCAGAGTGAATAATGTTGCCCACTCAGAATTCAAGTGCTAAGTGTGTCAGACAATAGTAGAACATGTCAAAGGACAATCCAGTTCTCAAAAGGAGATTCCAACAGGGCCACCTTCCTTTAATCATGCTAAACCAGTACCTACTCCAACAATTGCATATGTAAGAATGCAACCAAGGAAGAATCAATGCATGACTGGCCCCGAATTCAAAGAACCTTCCATGTTTTGGATGCTACTTTTTGATGGATCCAAGTCCAAGTAGGGAGTGGGAGCTGGATTCAAACTCATTAGCCCCATGGGTAAGACCTATTTTACTACCCATAGGCTTCAATTTTATTGCACCAATAATGTAGCAGAATACGAAGCACTTGTTCATGGTCTCCTAATGGCCCTAAGGAACAAAGTTAAAATGTTGTGAGTCTTTGTTGATTCAGAATTGGTAATAAAACAAGTCAGAAAACTATATTCCTACCATGATAGAAGGTTAGCAAACTATAGGAATAGAGTATGGGATCTTTTAGAAAGCATAGACACATTCAATATTCAATTGATCCCTCCATCACAAAACCATACCATTGATGCCTTGGCTCAGGAAGCCAACATGCTACAACCCATCTCTTTGTCAGGTCTTAAAAGATTCATTGTTGATCTTACTTCCACACCATCCATGCTAGATAATGTCACTCACTTTCAAGTCTTCAATGATGATAAGCACATCTTGGAATTTATCACGAGCTTCGATGTGTTTGTTGCTCAGATAATTGATGAAACTAAGCCTAAGGAAGTTGAGTTAGATATAGAAGGGGTCATAAATCTCAAAACAAACACAATTCCTAGAGGCATGGTTCAGCTTGAACAGATATTTGACTTAGATAAGATTTGAGACCAAGATCAATAGGAAAAAAGGATTCAATCAACAACTAGTGTGATGTCCACAACCTTGGGACAACTAAGGAAGTTAGAAATGTGTTCATTGGAAAGGTATGCATGCTAGAAGGAAAGAAAGGAATCATCAATGCTTTTTAGAAGTATCATGATGTGGTTGCATGGACTTACGATGATTTAAAGACATATGAAACCTCAATCATTGCACACACTATACCCCTCAAGCCAAATGTGTGACCATTCCAACAACGACAATGTCCTATTAATGCATTATTAGAGACCATCATTTACAAGGAAGTGAAAAAGATAATTTCAACTAGAATCATCTTTCCTATCAGGCACTCTATGTGGGTGGCCAATTTAGTCTTGGTTAGGAAGAAGAATGGAGAAATTAGATTGTGTGGATTTCTGCAACCTAAATAGAGCTTCAAAAAAGGACAACTATCTCATGCCTTCATTAGATGAGGTACTACAGATTGTCAATGGTTCACAAATGATGTATTTCTTGGACATGTACTCTGGGTACAACTAGGTGATGGTGCAGTATGAGGACAAGCACAAGACAATGTTCAACACCAAGTGGGGAACCTTTGCATACAAGAGGATGTCATTTGGACTCATCAATGTTGGCACCACCTTCCAACATGCAATGGACATAAAATTTAAGGATCTGATCGATAATTACATCATCATCTACATGGATGATCTCACAATTTTCTCAAAGAAGCGAGGTGATCATATTTTTGATCTATGCAAAGTTTTTCAAAAGTGTAGAGAGTTAGGGATATCCCTTAATTTGAAGAAGTGCATCTTTAGAGTCACAAAAGGAAAGCTAATCAAACACATTATTTTAGAGCGAAGAATCTCCATAGACCCCAAGTGTATCCAGTCCCTCTTGAAGATTCATCTTCCAGGCAACAAGAAAGAGTTAAAATCTTTTTTCAGAAAGATAAATTTTGTCAGAAAATTTATTACAGGCTTTACTGAAATTGTTAAGCCACTCAATGCCATGCTCAAGCAAGATGCCAAAATTGAGTGGACTCTAGAGGCAAAGTAGGCCTTTCAGGAAATTAAGAAATCCATTGCTGAAGCACCTGTGCTAGTTAGTCTGGATTACCTGAAGCCATTCTATATTTACTCATTTTCTTCAGACCATTCATGTGATAACATTCTAACCCAAAAGGATGATGAAGGAAACGAGCACCCAATTGCTTTCATGAGTGTTCCCCTAAAAGATGTTGAACTAAGATACCATAGCATGGAAAAATAGGCATATGCTCTCGTTAGGGGAGTTAAGAAATTTAGACACTATATCTTACTGAATAGGGTGTTTTCCATTGTACCAGACCCGATAGTGAAAATGTTACTAATGAAAAATGAGTTAGGAGAATGGAGAGAAAAGTGGGTCACATTGCTACAAGAATATGATATGGAAATTCATCCAATGAAATTGGTCAGAGTACAATCCCTCACTTGAACGATAGCTAAAACAACAGTTGAAGCAGGACCTGACCTTACAATTCAGCAATACCATCTTGAAGATGTTTCTCTTGGAGAGTGGTATGATGATATTGTCTACTACTTGTTGTGCAACAAGTTTTTGTCTCATCTATAGGAAGTCCAAAAGCATGCCCTTAGATTGAAGAGTAGTAGCTATATGTTGAAAGGATCTATACTCTATAAGAGAAATCATGAAGGGGTCTACTTTGATTCCTTAGAGAAGAAAAAGTAGTATGAGTGCTGAAAAAATTTTATGAAAAATTTGGCACTCGTCATGGATCTGGTCATTCTACTGCTCATCAAATCCTATGAGTAGGATATTATTGGCCAATTATCTTCAAGGATGCACATAATCATGTTCGTACATGCCATGTTTGCTAGACTATTGTAACCAAAGAAATAATCATTGTTGTCTCATTGCTACCAGTCTTGGAGGTAAGACCATTTGCACAATAGGGTCTTGAATTCATTGGTTTAGTAAGTCCACCATCATCTACGGGTCACAGGTACATTCTAACATCCTCTCATTATTGTACTAGATGGATAGAAGCTATTGCATGTAGGCAATGTACCATAGAGGTAGTCAATAATTTCCTTGAAAGTTTCATTTTAAATTGTTTCAGTTGCCTATATGCCCTAGTCTGTGATAATGGCCCCACCTTTTCCTCACTTAAATTCACTAGTTGGGCCTTTAATTATGGTACTGCTCTCAAGTTCTCATCCAACTACTACCCCTAGGGAAATGGTCTAGCTGAATCGACAAACAAAAACTAGATCACTGTCATCAAAAAGTTGCTCGATAGGAATCCCAAAGACTGGAACATCCAGCTCCATTTTTCCCTTTGGGCAGATCGTACATGCCACAAGCCTACCTTGGGTGATTCCCCATTTCACCTTGTCTATGGCTTGGAGCCTATATTCTCCATACACCTAAGGATCCCCACCCTCCAATTCATCAATTCCTTCTACGAAGAAGGGGATTGAAGGGGAGCCCATCTAGCTGAGTTACTTCACTTGGAAGAAGTACATGACTATGCCATTGAGAATTTTTCCAAACATCAAGGCGTGGTCAAAATATGGTCCAATGGATGAGCCAAAATCAAGGCCTTCAGAATTTTTGATTTGGTCCTATCTTGGGACACTGCCCATGAGAAGAAAGGGGAACATGACAAATTCGACAAGCTCAAGCTTGGCCCTTTCAAATTGTTGAAATCCTTGAAGATAATGCTTTCTACCTCAAGACTTTAACTGGTGAAGATATCATGTTTCCCGTCAATGGGAAACACCTCAAGTATTATTTCCAAGCTTGAGCTCTCCCGAGCTATCCCTATAAATATCTGTATATAGGTTAGTTTAGGTTGCTTTTGGTTTGCTTTTTTTTTTTGCTGCTTCGCATCACCATCATTTCATTTGTTTCTTGGCATTTTTTTTAGCTGAGAGGATGTTCTCTATTTTTGTTGTGGTGGTCTTGCTTAACTTGACAAATAGTTCACCTTGCTACCCACTCTTAGTGTTCTTTGGATAACTATTCACTCTTAACTATTGGTCTTTGATTGTTGCTAAGGAATGGTGTCCTTATCTAAAATTTGGATTGACCTAGAACATGATCCTTAGTTGAATCTTATCACATGTCATCCGTAATGTTCCCATTTTGGCCCTACACTCTTCAATAGGATTTAGCCTATTTCCGAAAATTAGTAGGCTAAGCTGAGGTGGAAAATTAGGGTTTCCTCTTTCAGATATTGCTCAGTTGGCGTTCAGAGGATGTTGTGCAGACTTACTATTTATAGAAATTGCCATTTTTAGCAAGTCTATCTTTTGGCAATATCTGTCTAGCAGTAGTTCAATCCTTTGTAGGTTAGTGTTCAGCTTGGCTATCTATTGTTTTGATGTGAACTTACTATTTATAGCAGTTGGCTATTTTTAGTAAGTCTAAATTTGGTAGTAGCATCATCAGCAGCTCAACTCAAGTCATCTTGCTATCCATCAGTTTCAGTATTAGCATTGGTCTTGGTTATCTTCATGGACTGAGTTTTTATACTTAGTCAAATTTCATGTTTCTCAGTTGTACCCCATGCCTAGGAGTAATAACTTCATGTTGATTTAAAAGAGGGGCCATTAAGGGGGTCAATTGTGCATTTAATAATTTATTAAATGCTTTATTGTTGCAAAGTGAAAAGGAGGTTGAGTAATATTATATTATTTCAAAAAGTAAAATGAAAAAAGGTGGCATCCCTTTTGGAAGTTGAAGTGATTCAACTTCTTGGAATTTAAAGAGTTCTTGTTGCTTCATTTGCCAATTGAAGTTTATTTATTGCTGTTGTTTGAAGAGCTGATTATGCATATTTTTGAAGAGCAAAGTTACGCTGCTGGAATGAATCCAGATTCTAGCTAAGGGAAAGCTTAGCAAATTTATTCCATTCTTCGGGCCTACAACTATGGTTCCCTAGGTGGTGGATTGAGAGTGTGCTTCATCCAGAAGTACATATTGAGCATTATTGTGGAGTTTTGGTGAGATATTTCTAGTTTTTATGTTGGTTTATCATGGCTGAAAGTGATTTTTGTATACAGCTTTTAGTATGAATTTTATTTGGTTCTGGGTATTTGATCATTGCATTTCTATAATAGAGGTGACCATATTTGGAGGTTATCAAAATTTAATTCCAAGTTTTAGATTTTATTAAGCAAAATCGCCCTTGCACAGAGGTACCTTTTTGGAGAGCATTGGGATTCGTGCATAAATTAATGGTTGAGTTTAGATGTTTTATCATTGTGATTTGGGCGCCAACCTTCTCAAGAGCTTTTGCAAGCTATATTTCATCTTCTGGAGGTATTGTGAAGGAGTTGTGATTATTTTTATGTGTTTTTAGTTTGCTGATAATCATTTCCAGATTGTTGATTTTTATATCAGTTTGCTTCAATATTCTGATTTTGGTTTTAAGCTTCATTAATTGAGAGGATACCAAGTGGAAAAATCTTCTATTTCATTGTGCTTTGTAAAGATTGTAATAACACTTGAAAATTGCAGTTGTTTATAATTGTAAGACTGTAAACAGTAGTACTATTCCAGTCATTTAATTAGCTGCAAAATCTTATGATTAATCTCTCACATATGTAACCCCTGGATGGTTTACCGCCAGTGTGGATAAAGAACATTCTAGAAGCTTATCTCTCTTATTTGTAGCTATTCTATTCATTGTAAAGCTAGTTAGTAGTACTAACGACTATTTCATTTTATTGTTGCAATTTATACTTGATTACATTCCCACAATTGAGTGGTTGAGTTTTAGAATAAACATCTTTCTTGATTGTAAATTCCCCCCACAAAATATGTGGTTGTGTGGACAATATTCCCCCCACGTTAATAAGTGGAAGAGTGGATTTAAAGGCTAGCTTGCTGCCTAATAATTGTTGTAAATCACACACTGAATAAGTGGAGTATTCCCACTATTTGTGGATGCCTGCATCAGCAGATGAATTGTACTTTCAGCTCTATTTATGCCTAACGATCCTCTGACCATATGCTATCACCTCGCCCACATTGGGATCTTGGTGAACATTCTTGGTTAGAGTTATCTTCTTTGTTGATTTGCATTTTTGGAGCTAACACTAATCAGTGTTTGGTTGTTGATTTGTGTGTCTAATTTTGGGGAAAAATGTTAAGGGGAATATTTCAGTGGTATCAGAGTAGAAGATCCTACCATCCTGTTGATTAGTGCTTCATGCTTAGGTAGATGAGTGATAGAGATCTCTGGTACTACACTGAAAGTCAGTGCAGATTCTAGTTCAGTTCCTTGTGGTATCCAGAGGTTGGCAGTTAGGCATGGCAATTGAAGAAGAGATGAAGTTGGTAGAGACTCTCTTTATGGTTGGAAAGAGACTTGGTAAAGAATTTTAGTCAAAGGAAAATGAAGATAACATTCTTCATTTGTTAGAACAATGTACCAGACAAGTGAAGCCATCACCTTCAGATATAATGGAGTTGGCACTAGCTCCTGCAGTGAATTCTTTGAATCAGCCCTATTGGTTGGGGCATCCTGATGAAGAGACCAAGTTGTTGATTTCTTCTTGTTTCATGGAGATAATAAGAATTGTAAATCCCCATTTTCCTTATGATGTTGAAACCATGAAGATCATATTAAATATGATAGTGAAATGTTTTCAAGATTTGGACGAAACTTGTAGTAGCTTGTTTTCAAGAAGAGCTGTTGTTTTAAAAACATTTTCTAAAGTTGGTGCTTGCATTTTATTGATATAATTTGAGATGGAGAATCAGATTTATCACTTGTTTAATTATCTTTTCACCTCGACCTAGAGTGAGCAAGAAGAGAGTATGCTTGCAGCTATCATAAATGTTTTGGTCTCTACAATTAAAGAAGCTGATAGTCTTCCTGAAAGTGTCCAAAATCTTCTCTTGGATGCTTATAAACCTGAAGAGCAGATTTCTCCCACTGCTGATTTGTTAATTAAAGAAATTTTCAGTCAATGTGAAAATAAGTTGAAACCACTTTTGAAGAAGACTGTTGAAAATAGAGAAGAGATATCTGAAGCTGAAGAGGATGAAAGTTGGAATCCATTTGAAGACATTACAAAAGTTCAAGGGGTATCCACAAATTTGCACTTATCTAAGAATTTTGTAGAAGAATGTAATATGTCAATGGAAGCCTTGATGACTAGCAAAGTACTCTTGTTTTCTACAAAGGAGAACAATGAGTTGGCTTGTGTTAAGAAGCCTCATGTTGAAGATTCAAAGAAAGAACTTTTGGAAACAAAATTTGAAATAGAGATGCATGAAGAGGCCATAAGTGCTGATCCAAATGAGGAAGAAGTTCGGATAGTTGAAGATATGTGTTCAATCAACAATTTGATTCTTCACAATTCTAGAGAATGCTTGTTTGAAAATCAAGTTAAGAAGGAGAAAAAGAAAGAGAAAGCTGAAGTCTCTTCCTACTTCAAAGTTGATTTGATCAATTCTTTTGAATCATGTGTAGAAGACAACATGGAAGGAGAAGCTTCTAGTAATTATAAGGCAGATTTCTCTTCACCAGAAATCAAGTTAAGGCAAAAAGCTAAGGAATTGGAAGGCACTATGGATGGAATGATGAAGAGTGTTCATCACATGCAAGACAAATTGAGGAGTACAACTCAAACCATTTTTGAAATATTTATCCATCAAAGTTGTTCTACATCATCTCAGCCAATATATAATGATTGCAACTCAAGTTCAGACATTGCTGATAATGGAATTCAAATTTTATAAAATCTTGATAGAATTCATAGACATGTAGAATAGTTGATTTATGATGTGCCTAGGGGCGAAGTTGTATGTTGCATTTCTATTGATGACATGAAGTCCATTAAATTTTCCTTGGAGGAAATTAAATCTAGTCTTTTGCACATCATTCATGACAAAGACATAGTGGCCAATATTGTTGACAAGGCATTGGAGTGGAATGAGCTTACCAAAACAAATTTGCAAGAAGTGCACGAGACTCTAATTGAAGTAGAGAATCAAATTTATGCTATTAAATATTCATGGGAGCAAGAAAATAGAAGAACAGCAGAGGAGCTTCAAGAAATTCTTGATGAGCTTGATCTCATACAAGAAACATATGATTTGGAATGCTATCCTGAGAGATGAAAGAATTCAAATTCTCAAGCTTATCAAGCTTTTGACAATCTCTTGTATGAAGAAGGTGCTAGTAAGGTTTATGTAAATCCTCTTTTTGAAAATGATGAAGAAATTGCTTCAAAGATTACTGAACAAGGGAATTTGAGTTTGTTTCCCAACATTGGAGAGTTAATATGTGAGTTGTACGAAGTTGAATCTACTACTGCTCCTAGTGCAACCATTCAGCAAGAATTGGTAACTCTTGAAACACAAAGAAATGAAGGCATTCTTATTGTTCATCAACAAAGAATTGATGGGTTTGTTGATGAAGGTTTAATTTATTTTTTGATGAGGATGCTTGTGAGGCTCATATCAGATTTTAGTTTGTCACCATCTTCTCTTAGAGTGATAGATTTTAGAATTGTATTTGATGAAGGATTTGTGGAATCTTTCCGGCAAGTCAGTTTGAGAAGTGGTTCTTCATGGTTGTTAGTTTGGGATCCTGGCATTACTTGGGAGGAAGGTAATTTTAAAGTAGATAGACCAACATATGATATTTAGAGTGTAGTTGTGACCATTTTCTTATGTGTTGGAAAATGTCTTCAATTGAAAATCAGTGTTTGGGATCTCAAGCATTTTCTTTTGAAGAATGGAATGCATAAAAAGAAGGTTGGATGGAGAGATAAGTGTCAAAAATTTTGTTTTATGTTTGCTGCTCCCTTCTTTCTATGTCATTGCCTCTTTATTTCTGATCATACATTGGTGTTCTGGGAAGGAAATATGATCAAAAGTTGGTTTGTGGTGACATGGGGTCTCTTGCTAAAAGTGCCACCAGCTTGGTTCATGAGTAGTTATGCTCATTTTGATGGAAATTTCTTTTGTAGCAGCTACTGCTTGTTGTCTTGGATGCTGATTTTCCAAAAATTAGATCACAAGATGATTATTTTAGACCTCTTAGGAAGCTGGTTACTTCATTTCTAGGCCTCTCCACCTCCTATTTGGACTGAATTTCTGCCAAAACTAAGCAAGGGAATGTTTCTGTATGGTCAAAGTTCAGGTATGGGTTCATTGATAGTTGACAATGAATTTTTTGGTACCAACTCATACATTACTTTTTGGGACAGCAAGTTCTTAGCTGATTTGATTTGTCAAATTGAGACTCTTGATGTGAGATATGTGAATATTTCTTGGATTTCTTTCAGTGAAATCACTTTGCTTCAAAGGAAGCATTGTGCATCCTCTTGGATAGGGATGGAGTGTGGAGCTTTGCTCTTGGTTTGGCATTAGTTTAGAAGCATGTTTGAAAATATTTTTGTTGCTGATCAGAATTATGATAACAAGGTTTGGAGGTCCTACAGACTGATATGGGACCCAGACACTGACATGTTTGATGCATTGTCTTTTGTGGATCGTGACATGTTGGTCCACTTTGAGTATTCAATTGTATTAATCAGAGTAGCGCAACTGATTAGAGGAATAGTGTTCCTGAGAAAGATTTGGAATCTTGGTATCACTTGGGTTTGTGATTCCATAGTTGAAGATGATGAAGCCAATGATGGTCTTCTAGAATTTATTCCCATGATGTTTTAGTTTAATTTTAATCTAGTGATTTCTTGTGTTGGCATCCAGCAGTACAGTGCTTACATCAGTTGGTGCTATCCTTCTCTTAGGATGATTTGGGACCCTAGGATCCTATTTGGCATGGTAAGGATCAAATTGTCCCCTTGGAGTGTGGTGGCATTGCTTGATGACAAGCAATTTTGGGAAGGGCAGACCGTAATGTTCCCATTTTCGTCCTACACTCTTCAATAGGATTTAGCCTATTTCTAGAAATCTATAGGCTAAGATGAGGTGGAAAATTAGGGTTTCCTCTTTCAAATATAGCTCAGTTGGCATTCAGAGGATGTTGTGCAAACTTACTATTTATAGCAGTTGCTATTTTTAGAAAGTCTATCTTTTGGCAATATCTGTCTAGTAGTAGTTCAATCCTTTGCAGGTTAGTGTTCAGTTTCGCTATCTGTTGTTTTGATATGAACTTACTATTTATAGCAGTTGGCTATTTTTAGTAAGTCTAAATTTGGCAGTAGCATCATCAGTAGCTCAACTCAAGTCATCTTGCTATCCATCAATTTCAGTTTGGCATTGGTTTTGGTTATCTCCATGGACTGAGTTTTTATACTTAGTCAAATTTCATGTTTCTCAGTTGTACCCCACACCTAGGAGTAATAACTTCATGTTGTTTTAAAAGAGGGGCCATTAAGGGGGTCAATTGTGCATTTAATAATTTATTAAATGCTTTATTGTTGTAAAGTGAAAAGGAGGTTGAGTAATATTATATTATTTCAAAAAGTAAAATGCAAAAAGGTGGCATCCCTTTTGGAAGTTGACGTGATTCAACTTCTTAGAATTTGAAGAGTTCTTGTTGCTTCATTTGCCAATTGAATTTTATATATTGCTACTATTTGAAGAGCTGATTATGCGTATTTTTGAAGAGCAAAGTTACGCTGCTAGAATGAATCCAGAATCTGGCTAAGGGAAAGCTTAGCAAATTTATTCCATTCTTCGGGCCTGCAACTATGGTTCCCTAGGTGGTGGATTGAGAGTGTGCTTCATCCAGAAGTACATATTGAGCATTATTGTGGAGTTTTGGTGAGATATTTCTAGTTTTTATGTTGCTGGTTTATCATGGCTGAAAGTGATTTTTGTATATAGCTTTTAGTATGAATTTTATTTAGTTCTGGGTATTTGATCATTGCATTTCTATAATAGAGGTGACCATATTTGGAGGTTATCAAAATTTAATTCCAAGTTTCAAATTTTATTAAGCAAAATCACCCTTGCACGAAGGTCATACCTTTTTGGAGAGCATTGGGATTTGTGCATAAATTAATGGTTGAGTTTAGATGTTGTTTTATCATTGTGAATTGGGCGCCAGCCTTCTCAAGAGCTTTTGCAAGCTATATTTCATCTTCTGGAGGTATTGTGAAGGAGTTGTGATTATTTTTATGTGTTTTCAGTTTGCTGATAATCATTTCCAGATTGCTAATTTTTATATCAGTTTGCTTCAGTATTCTGATTTTGGTTTTAAGCTTCATTAATTGAGAGGATACTAAGTGGAAAAATCTTCTATTTCATTGTGCTTGGTAAAGATTGTAATAACACTTGAAAATTGCAGTTGTTTATCATTGTAAGACTGTAAATAGTAGTATTGTTCTAGTCATTTAATTAGCTACAAAATCTTATGATTAATCTCTCACATATGTAACCCCTAGATGGTTTACTGCCAGTGTGGATAAAGAACATTCTAGAAGCTTAACTCTCTTATTTGCAGCTATTTCTATTCATTGTAAAGCTATTTAGTAGTACTAACAGCTATTTCATTTTATTGCTGCAATTTATACTTGATTACACTCCCACAATTGAGTGGTTGAGTTTTAGAATAAACATCTTTCTTGATTGTAAATTCTCCCCACAAAATAAGTGGTTGTGTGGACAGTATTCCCCCCACGTTAATAAGTGGAAGAGTGGATTTAAAGGCTAGCTTTCCACCTAATAATTGTTGTAAACTCACCCACTGAATAAGTGGAGTATTCCCACTTTTTGTGGATGCCTGCATCAGCAGATGAATTGTACTTTCAGCCCTGTTTATGCCTAATGATCCTCTGACCATATGCTATCACCTCACCCACATTGGGATCTTGGTGAACATTCTTGGTTAGAGTTATCTTCTTTGCTGATTTGCATTTTTGGAGGTAACGCTAATCAGTGTTTGGTTTCTAATTTGTGTGTCTAATTTTGGGGAAAAAAGTTAAGGGTAATATTTCATTATCTCAGATCCTACACAAGATAAACATTAATTGCTTCTGAAGAGTTGTGCAGTGGTTGTTATGAAAACCTAACAATCAAAAATCACAAGTATACTCAAGTGACCACTATAGTTCCAAGCCCATTGTAAGCTTTGATGCTTACACAGTTGAGCAAAAGAAATAGTATCAAAAGGGATATCAAAAGGAAAGGAAAGAAACAAATGTTAAAATTAAGAAACTATGTGGGTGTGTAGACAACTCTACTGGGGCTATGGACACTCGGCTGGTAGTAGAGCAATGTTCGCAGGGTCACAATGACAAATCCATCGGGGCTATGGATGCTTGACTGGTAGCAGAGCAATGTGTATGTTACTTTTAGAGTTATATAATCCATAGCTTGTTCGGTTTGATTAATGGTCATCTACTCTAGTTTCTAAAGAAGAGGAATGAAATGACCACTTACACATACTTCTGAGACGCTTTCGTGATTTGATTTAGCGAAGGATCTCATTCTCCTTTGAGTCCCTTAGTTGATTTTTGGAAACCATCCCCTAGTCTACGAAACTAGAGATTTTGGGTTCTGAATGAGCACTTGTCCTTAGAATGCTCGGGAGCATTCTCCAGTAGAGTCACTATTTGTTGTTCCTATAACACACATGCCCTGTTCAGAATGGAGACCCTCTCTTTTTTCTTTGCTAGGTCACTTTTGTCACTACCTCATTTTGTGTGCCCCTAATTTTGAGTTTCAAGTGGTTAAGGAGTCTTAGAAGAATCATCTTGAGTTGACCAAGTGTTGCCACCCTCAAATTTTCCAAGTCTTTGGCCTTGGCAGGGTTTTGTTGGCAGTCTGCCTTCAAACTTTAAAGTTGGCATCCTCCAGGAAATGCAAGTTTTTCCCTATGGGACACCCTTTGTGGGATTCCCTTACATCATCACCATTTTGAATGACAGCCTTAGGACCTACAGCCTTGTTCACCTATTCCACTACCGACCTGCCATATGGCCAACCCTTGATGCCCATCCGCTTAGTAGACCCCACTGCCACCTCTACCACACCTCTTGAAAAGTGTGCCCACTAACTCTATTCACCCCCATACCTGCATTAATGGCTGACATTAAAAGCTTTAAAATATATAAATAGGTATCTTGACCCATCATTTTGACCATCAAGAATTTTAGAAGTCTACTAGAGCTGCCTGCCTTTGCCACCATCACACCCGCAGAGCTCCTTTTCCAATTCAAAGCCTTCACTTGTTGTCTCTTCATTGATTTTTGTCAGGTATCCCAAGCTGGTTTCTCACCACAAGACATATTTTGAGCTTCCTTTAATTTCTATAAAATTTGTTAAAATATGATTAAGGAAACTTGAAAACTAGCTAGAACAAATCCCGACGGTCAAAACCCATGATGTAGAATTTTGAAATCCTTCAAAAATCTGCCTATTAGTCACTTGTAGGACTTGGACCTCCCGTGGCTATTCTTGAACCAGGGCGTCCATACCCTGCGGACCCACAAGGAACCTATTAATTTTGGTATTCCATGAAATGTTAAACTTAAAACATTGGTTGATGCCTTCATCGGGCCTGCACTCGTGGGAAGACTCACTTTAGCAGTTGTCCATTCTCAACTTATTGTACATTTTGTGAACCCAAAAAAAGATTATGCAGTCTTCTTGGGTCCACATACATGGGCCTCCCCATAAGGAATTCCCTTTGTGCCTCATCGTTCTGAATGACCATTTGATACCTTCTTTCTGCCATGCGAGTCTTGCCCCAATGATCTCTAATCAACTTCAACCACACCAAAATGCTTATGTCTAGGTCTGTTGCAGACTTCTCCTTGTGGAATTCCATCCACAGGCCACTGCCCTATGTTTTCAATTCAAAATGGATTTGGTAACCCATCTTCCCACCTGATGGATCCCACCTTCATGACTATCATTTGAGCTCTAAACCAAGGTAACTTATTTGATGTAGACTGTCTTTTGTGGGTGTCTCCCAACCTTTTTCCACTGTTTAAATGACCACTCAAAATGGTGATACCTTAGCATCCCTCCACTTCTCGAGCCCCACCTAGCCCGTTACCATGATGCTCCCTATGATGAAAAGACTGTGTTGGACTTCTAGCGAGTCCCCTACTACGGGCCTTCATCCATGGGTTTTGGCTTCGATTCTTCCATTCCAGATAGCCTCAGACAACCATATTTCTACCTCGTATAGCACACCCTTGTTACCTCCATTTGGGCCTAAAGAAATGAAAATATTTGAGTGAAAATACTTTGTAGGCTACCCCATGTAGGTAGCCACTTGTAGTCGGTGATCTTATCATCACAGTGTTAAATGTCTGAGGACTCCCATCATCTTGCTATGCGGCATCTAACCCCTTTAGGTCCCTTTAATTGTCTACTAACAAACACATGATGCCTAAACTACCAGTGTACCCAACAGTGCGGGTTTCCTTCGACAGACTTCCATCTCACCTCCACTATTCTAAATGGCTATCCTCTAATTCCTTCCCGTGTCTTCTGGCCCACTCATCTGAATAGTTTGAACTTTAGAGATAAAGTGATAGTCATCTCCTGGGATAGTGGATCTTGCATGGTGGGATGTCACTTGCAGAACACTACTCTTCTAGTACTATTTCAATGATTGAGTTCCGAATGGCCAAGAGACCTCCTACACCCATATACCTCATCCAAAATCAACATAGGGTGGAACCATACGGGCCACCATTCCCTGATTGTCGTCCCTTTTTGTGTTGCTTCCAAAATAGCTACCAGCCCAGGGAAGTCTACACCCCTAGGCCCGCATTGTCGTAACTTCCTCAAATAAATGACTAATGATGATCCAAAACAGATGTTAAGATCTTTGAATGATGAGTTACCTCATCTAACATCATTTTGCTAGATTTTGACTAACTTTCCTCATTTTTTTATGCTTGAATGTGCTTACTACTCCTTTGCCTACAAGATATATGGAACCAGCTACAGTACCTTAAGAGGCAGTTGTAGATAAGGAAAAAGGGAAAGAGAGATTCCAAGACACCCAAGCGTAAATAAGACAAGGATCAAATAAAATATAAATTCCAAGGGGAGCCCCTCAACTCTAAGGTTACCACAGACTAGAAAGAGATCTCAGATAACACCTTGGGGCATATCGACATCGATGAATTCAAGAAGAGGGTCATTCTCAACCTTACCACAAAAAATGGGAAAAGAATTAGAAGAAGTGGGTTGGCCAAAGTTGTTGGTTTCCCACCTACCCTCATTTCCCCTGAACTCATAATGGCCTGCAGGGAGGCATATCAGGAAAACACAAAAAGAATAGTGGATAGAGATGGAAACATATTGGCTAATTTTTTTTCCAAGTCCATCAGGCAAACTTTTCATATACCCACTTTCAACAATATGGAAGAGGCCTCCAAAGAATATTCCAAGACCACATGGGATTTTGACCCCCTCAAGTGTAAGAAGCTTATCAATCAATATTGGCTAAAGGAGAAGAGGGGCAGTGAAAATAAGGTGCCCCAAGAGCTCTTTAGGAGTGATTTTCATGAAGATTACCATGACTTGGTAACCTTATTAAGCAGGGTCATGGGTCTTCCAACTACAATCTTCTTCCAGGAGTGGATGTTGTACTTTATTGAAGAAATCATCAGTGGAAAGACCCAATTCTATTGGGCAGGAATGATCAGCAACTGCTTACATGAGCAATTTGTGGAAATGAAGAAAAATTCACAATTTTACATGACATCATACCTAGTCTATCTGCTTGCTAACCATGCCCAATATAGAGGTTTTTTTGTAGCTCCCAGCCAAACCCCGGGAAGGGAATTGAAGGTATATAATAAATATCCAAAACTTTAGTACAAGAACTTTAAAAAGGAGTATTGCAGAGTTAATGATGCCTTCATCGGGCATATCATCAGATTACTTAGAAGTTTATATTAACCAAATTTATTCAATTTCTATAGTTTTGGCTTCATGTTTATTCAATTTCCAAAATTTACATACATCTGATCCAAGGGCTTCTCGAAGAAACCCTATAAGTTATCTTGATACCCAAATGACTGGTTGATATTATTGGAACTCTCCCAGCAACTGTTGTTAGAAACCAAGATCTAAAATGCAAACCAGAAAATCACCTTCCACAGAAGAGAAAAACAAAAAAGGAAAGCAATTGCAAAAAGATGTGCAACATAATATTATTTAGGAAAATGATAATTACATTATATGATTTTCTTTATAAAAGAAAAGATGCATAACCCTAATCTTATCTTGGGCAACAAGATACCTCAATAAGATAAAGATGAGAATAATAAACCTAAGAATTAAATATTACCTAAGTAAAGTTATGCAAGTGTAATTAAATATTAATTACACTAACACCCCCCCATAAGTGCAATTTAGGGAGACTAAAAAAGCATGCACCTAAAACTAAGATGAGTGCAAGAAAGCATGAATGAATGGGTCCTAACAACAAGGCCTGATTAGGTACCCAAGTACAAATGCAATAATGAGGTAGAGAAGGAAAACCGAGTGGGACAAAACCCCCCTACAATGAGATGACTGTTGCAGAGAAGCACTGGAAGAACACTATTGAGTAACACTGGAACCATAATCCGACAAGCAAAGAAAGATACTTATGTCTACAATTGAAACCAAAAATGGAATCATAATAATGTGACAGCAGACCTGATGCCACAGAACACTGGAAAAATCACAAATTGGAACAACCCTGGAATCTGTGAAGCAATAATAGATGAGATGATGACAAAATCTGGAAACTATGTACCTTGATGTCGATGCCAAACTGAGACTAAAAATATTCCATAGGAACAAGTACCATGAAGACTCTAGAAAATTAACCATAAAAACATGGCCCTCAAACTGAGAAGGATCTGAACCAATGCGGATCAAGAAACATAAACTCCCAATCTGAAGTGTGAACCGATGAATCTGATATGTGTCAAACTATAGCAAGATATGGCCAAAAGAAACTAAGAAACTAGATAACCCATATGAGTTGCCATCAAAACAAGATGGAGATGGAGATCAAAGTGTATGCACACTCTAATCAGATTATTATGCAATAAACCCCCCTTATGGAACTTTATCTCAGTTCATTTATTACAATAACCCAATGATTATAAAAGGAGAGAATGCTAAATGTGCATAAATAGAAAAATATGATGATGTGGTACTAAAATGAAGTACAAATATTGAAGTTTCACCTTTCCAATTGCCAAAACATCCAAGTAATCTCCAAAACACCCATCGGGAAAAATATGGAATAATGACAAACTTGGGATAGATATAGAAAAAAGTGCATGGACAAAAAAATAGAGCTCCTCAATACCTTTCCAATGCCACAAAGAAGATGAAAATTGGAGATTGTGGCAAAAAGTTATGAGCTTGGAAGCCATAAATGAACATCTAACTTCAAACAACAAAAATAGTAGCTAAATAGAAAAATACTTAAACATAAATTGCTCCACAGGAAAGTGCTTGGAACCAGCTTTCCGGCGATATCTCGTTTGTCTGATTTCAATACCGTATGCCCAAGTTATGCCAAAAAGAAAAAAAGTGCTCCTTTAGGGAAAATTAGGGCTAGGAGGGGGCTTGGAGTGTTGTACGGCCGCTGACATCATGTTGACATCAGCACTTCACGAGAAAAAATTTGATGGCCTGGAGACCGTCGGGGCAAAAAAATGCCCCCCCCCGCTGGAAAAAATCTTCGGGCGTCAGTATATTCTCCATCGGTCAGAATATTTCATGCAGATTATTGATTGGGGGCTGATCGCGGGGCTCCTACTCATACATATGACCACGAGTTACTATGCTAGTGCTGGGAGGCTGCTAGGGGCCAAGCTCAAAGCTCCTGGTCCTCATAGGACGGTCGTTGCTGGAGGAGGAGCCCGCGGGGGTTGGAGGCGGAGTGGCTAGTGGGCGGTGGAGTCTAGTGGCGGTGGTGGAGCAATGGCTGCCAGGTGGCCACTCGGTGGCCACTGGGTGGCAGGATGCCTCTGAACTGTGAGCGTTGGTTCAGTTCCCAAAAAAACACATTTTTTCAATTTTTTTTCAATTTTTCGTGCCTCTGGGAGTGTGCTGGGGAGGTCGTACGACCCCCCAAGAAAAGTATTTTTTTCCTTTCGGACCAACTTCACCAAAATCGATGAAACGAAGGGAAATATTAGGGTTTTTGGCTACTGCGAACACGATGGTGACCTACGTTTATGCCTAAATTGCTCCAAAAATTTGGCTACCTCCAAAGCTTGCAAAAAATCTCCCAGCTTGAAACTCTCATGGATCTAGAAAATGATGGCCAAAATCTGCAAAACAAAAGCCAATCCTAATTTTTTCCAGCACTTTGAATCCAATGGTGAAGCCCAATCCAATCCAAAACTCCTCATAAATGAACTCAAGGCATGATACCCTCGAGGAATCCTGAATGAACTCTGTAATGATTTTCTCAAAAATCCTAGAAGGGGTTGGAAATCAAGGCTCTGATACCATGTTAGAAACCAAGATCTGAAATGCAAACTAGAAAATCACCTTCCACAGAAGAGAAAAACAAAAAAGCAGAGCTATTGCAAAAAGATGTGCAACATAATATTATTCAGGAAAATGATAATTACAAGATATGATTTTCTTTATAAAAGGAAAGATGCATAACCCTAATCTTATCTTGAGCAACAAGATAGCTCAATACGATAAATATGAGAATACTAAACCTAGAAATTAAATATTACCTAAGTAAAGTTATGCAAGTGTAATTAAATATTAATTACACTAACAGCTGCAATGTGCACACACCCTCCTAAGCGACAAGCATAGAGTGGGGATCCCTTATCCCCTCACATTTGGTCATGGTATGTATGCACTTCCCGCATCTCAATGCACAAAATATTCTGATAAGGAATTGAATGAGTACAACTTGGAGTTCTACACTGCCAGGCCACAGATGGATCCATATGGAAAGTTGAAGAAGGTGTTCAAGATAGAGTATGCCAATTTGCATAATGTTGAGGAATTTTGGGCCAATTGGAGAGATGATAAGGAAGTGTGTATGAGGCACTACATGTGCATGATAACATATTTTGTTAAAATGGTCAGGTTGTTTCTAGTGCTAGACTAGATTGTTAAAGATGAACTCGAGAGCAAGACTAATAGTGCCACTGCCACTACTACCATAACCAGAGAGACTTCAACATCTACTCCCACTACTCAGTCTAGGAAGACAAAATAAATGACTAAATGTCAGCCTAAGCATAGAGTTTACTTGAGGAAAGCCTCAGAAGGTGAACCTTCCAAGAAAACAAAGAAGTCAAGAAATTTCACAAAAATGCCCACTATACAAGAGGATCTGCTCCATGAAGGAGAGGAAGAAGGAAAGAAGTAGCCAAAGTCCCCACTTGTTTCCTTTGATCTCACAGTCAGCACTACTACTACTACCACTACCGTTTCTTCTCCTCCTAATTCTCAGGTGATGGTTGCTTCTTCCCCACCTATGGTGGACATCTCAATTCACCTTGCCTCCACTTTGCCTACAGTGCAAGTTATGTTCATAGATTCCTCATCTGCTACTACTTCTCCTCTCTCCTCCTCCTCTATGTTCCCATCTACTACCCTCCCACTAGCTACTACAACAACAACAATACCTACCCTCTCACTTATGAAAGCCTTTTCTAGGACCATGAAAAACATACCAATGAAGCTCTTTGGGGTATTCAAGAACCCTGCACTATAGGCCGCACTAGCACAAGTTGTTGCTAACCTCACCATTCCTCCTCCCCCGACTGAACCACCTATGATGGAGACAAAAATACAGATATATGAGGAGTTAGAAAGGAAAGAAAGGGAGGCAACAAAATAAATAAAGGAAGAAGTAGATGACTATCATGAGCACCCTAAATATGAGCATCTGGTAATTGATAAAGTGGTGCATAAGGATGAGGAGGAGGAAACACCATCCTTTAAGGAAGATTTCAAGGAAATGATCAGAAAACATATTGTGGAAACATTTGAACTAGAGCTCAAGGAGGAGTTAGCCCAACAACTCAAGGATGCCAGAGAAGAAGTTGAAGAGCAACCCTTTGAAGAAAAGAAAGAGACAGATGATGAAATGGAGGTAAGAACTAAACCTCCAATAGAGGAGCAAGATAAGATCCCCAAGAATGATGAAGAAATGCCTCCTTTGGGAGAGAAAGAAGAAAAAGAAAGGGAAGAAATAGAAGAAGAAAAGCCTGAAGAAGAGGTTGAAAGAAGGAAAATCTCTGAAGCAGAGCATCATGAAGAAAATGGGCATGAAAAAGGAGAGAAATCCTCTAAGGGGAAGGATAGCCCCAGAGAACATACATCCAATGAATCCCCTAGGAAAAAATAGTATTTATTCAGGATTCAGATAAGGAAGAAGAAGAAAAGACAGAGTAAGACACTCTGGGTGGTAGGAAAACATAAATTCAACATACCCAAGAAGAAGAAGCTAGTCATGAATCACCAAGAGAGGAATCCCAGATGTCTAAATGGCTTGAAAAGAAATTAGAGAAGAAAACACTGACCCTAATGGATCCAAAGGAAAGACTTGAATCCATCTTTACTCGAGCACAAATAAGCACTAAGAAGGAAAAGAAACCAAAGTTAGATCTCATCTGACAATGGATGCATCAGGATCCAACACAGTACAGAAAGCTACTCTGGTGATGGGAGAAGAAAGGGTCATCTATAATATCTCCACCACTGATTTGGGAACAGCAATGAGAGAGTAGAAAATTGACCATCTTCAGGGATCCATCACCACCATTATACATTAGATGAATAATGATAAGACCTCCAAGGAGGAGCTAAAAGTGCAAGTTGTAGATTTGATAGCCTACATACAACAATGGTCTTCCACTAAGGAGCTTCCCACCACGTCACTAGTGCCACCACAACTACTGTCCAAGGACCACATTGACAAGCTAGAAAGGAGAAAGAATTGGAAAAAGGCCATAGAGGATTGGTTCCAATAGGTCCTCTACAATGGAAATATGGGCATTGGTTGTGCCGTTAGGACATCAAACAAATTCTTGGAGGTGAAAAAATAGCTTGAGGGCATGAGAAAAATCTACACTAACTTCCCAGAGCTATATAGATTACATATCCTAAAATTGAGGTAATCCTCAGGATGCCCGAAAGAACATGGGAAAAGGACCTTGCATTGGTAAAGGATGATCATTGGCTTATAGAAACCTAGAAGTTGGGCCTTGATCATAGGAAAGAAATATTGGAATGGGTGCTCCATGAGGTGGAGCTTGATATGGATTGGGCTAAGGAGATCAGGACAGCCTGTGGGGAGTATTTGAAATTAATGACATATTATGATATGCCCATTGTTGAGCTGGACCCTCAGAAGATAAGGTCGCTCTTCCATAAAAAATATGGAGAATGGAACCACAGATGCACTTATGCAAGATTTTATGGGTTTTGTTGTGCGATCCTTCACCCAATCTAAGCAAGTGATGAAGAATACTCCCAAGTATGATAAAGATTGGGATGTGATTACTAGCCGATCTAGGAAATTGAACTTCCAGGTGCATCAATATAATATTATGGAGTAGAGCAAACTTTAGACGCCGATCAACAAATTCGTGGAATATGATACTGTGAAGAAACAAGAAGGAAATCTGGTTATTGATAATGAATTCCTTACAAAGTAGTTACAGGAAGGCAATTAGCTAAAAGAAAAAAGAGCTACAATATTGCCCACAAGAGGACAAATTAGGCTAAAAGAAAAAATGTAATTTTAAATTGTAAAATATTTGGGTGTGAGTGAAACCCTAATTTGTAATGAATCTTGGCCACACAATAAGATTAAATCTTGGCCATCCATTTTTATTTTTGGACTCTATAAATATGGGGTCTCCTCTCATTTTCAAGAGAGAGTTGAGTTGTTGTAAAGACATGTTGGAATTTTAATAGAAATTCATTGATTTGGTGGATTCTTGAGTTCCAACTTCATGTTGCATGATTCTTCTTCTCATAGTTAGTGAATTTGGATAAATTTACTTTGTTGTTCTTTGTGTTTTAGTTTTCTTTAGTAGATTAGTTAATGCTCATTGGTTTTGAAGAATTCTGTTGTGTTGATGCCCTTCCTTTTTCATGCTTTTTACTATTTATTGATGATAAACTGAAGTGTAAAGCTTTTCTGAACATTATATGAATGTTGCACTTAAATTCTATCTCTTTTTCATGCTTTATGGTGAATGAAAGGTTGAAAATTTATAGACCTTAGAAGATTGCACTGGTTTCATGATACTTTAAGTTGATTTGGTTAAGTGGAACTTTGTTTTGGGAAGGTTGTCCACTGTAGGGTCCTCCATTGTCACTGTTGATCAGTAGTTTTAGCTCTAGGAACTTGCTCCCTTCCCTGCCCTTTTTAATTTTCTTTTAAATAGGTGCTTTAGGTAAAGTTAATTGCACATTGTAAAGCAAAATCTGAAGATCAAAGTGGAGTTTGAGACTATTGTCCTAAACTTATAGCAACAAATCAACACCTCAAAAAAAATTATAAACTCCATTTTTAAAGGATCCAATTCCCCTCTAGTTTGACCCACGTAAGGCTACCCTGTGATTACCAGCAATATCACACTAAACCAATTGAGATATTACAAGCATTTTCATGAACTGACACCTGAGAGACCTTGGGGTAATTTTTTGCATTGAGCAGGTGCAAAAACACCCATCAACGGGTACAATCTTGGTTATGAAGATGGATGGATTATGTAAAGGAATGGAATAAAGGGATTGGATGAGGGAGATATGTGGGATAATGGATGTGACGTTGGAAAGTGTATGGATGGAATGATGCAGTGGATGTGTGATGGGGAAATGTTTTTTAGGACCAACATTGGCACATATGGTGGGGTATGTGAAAGGATAGGAGGATTAATGGATGAATTATGTAAGGATAATTGAGGAGATGGGATAGTAAATTTTGGGACATAAGGGCCTAAAATAGATTTAGGAGATGGAGGGTGTGTATGATTAGCTTTTGGATTAGCAACTTTGGATGTTGTTATAGATTATTCATTTGAAGGAATTGCATCTTTTTTCTTTGGGATCCACATGGTTTTGATATTTTCTTTGGTGGGCCTTTGTGGCCTATGGGTTTGAATTTTGGATTTGATTTTTCTTTTCATCCACATGTCATTTTAAGGAAACATGAGGGGCTTTAGATTCATATGGATGTTTAGATTTATGAATTTTTTCTTTAGCATTCAAAGTGATTTTAATAGTAATGGGATAGGTATAAGGAGATGGATGATGTGGAGGAAACATAAATGGAGTGATGGAGGTAGGATTTTTAGGATGATATGTAGATGGAGGATGTGTAGGTACATGCTTTTGTTGATCCTGAGTAGGGAACATGAGAGTGATATGTTTATGATGGGTGACATGGACAGGTGATTGGTGGATAAAGGGATGAATAGGATGAGATAGAGGAGGTTATTTTGGGAAATAAGGGCCCAAAATGGACTTAGAACTTGGAGGATGTGTGATGGTGGATGGAGAGACATAAGGACCCAAAATGGATTTGAAAGACAAAGGAGGAATATGGATAGTTGTTTTGAGGTGATATGATGGAGGGGGGATGGCAACAAATGGTTTACTGGAGTGACAGGAAGAGCCTATTATTCTTTTGGAGGAGGCTCATCGAGGACGTATAGAGGTTGTACCAACATTTTTGGATTGCAAGTCTTGAGAGATATATCCAAGACCTTGTGTACACATATTTTCTTTGACATGGATGGGTTCTAAAATACCTTGCTCATGAAAGCCTAAACCTTTTCCTTGATAGTTCATGCTTTTGAACATTCACTCTATGGTAGGGTGCTTGTTATTTTGGAAACATTATGTGATTCCATTATTAGGTGGAGGAGGATGGGTGGTGTATATGCTTGGTTCCTCTTCTGCGAGGAAACCACCATGGATGAATGTGAGAGTACCGAGGGAATATAAAAGTGGTGTGGGGATAGTGGGGTTAGGCGATGATGGAGGATCATGATATGGAGATGATGGGGTAACAATATCTTGACCAGGAGGAGTGAGTGGTAAGGGATCAAGAGAGGGATTAGTTGACATGACAGGATTTGGATTTGTGGCAGTGGGTGATAAGGGCTCATGCAATGGAGTGATTGGATCTTGAGTGACAAGGGGATGATGGGCTTAAGTGGATGAAGGAATATGATCTTGAGGTGGACTAAATGGTATGGTAGGATCTTGATGTGGAGAAATGGATATGTTGGTATGCTTTGGAAAAATCTCTTGGCATGACTCATCCTGTGTGGGTGGCATGATGACGGAGTGTTGGAGGGACTCCTCAAGTGGGGGAGATGGAAGGATGGAGGATTCAAGAAGTTCATGGGAATGTATTTCAGTGATACTAGGAGTGAGAGGAGTGGATTGGATTTGGGTGTCTGATGGATTGGGTGGATCAAGGAGTAGAAGATGGGGATTAGGTTTGGTTATCATTGACGGGTTCGGTGACTCTCAGAGTAGGAGATGGGGGTTCAATGGATTTGGTGGGTTTGATGGTTTCAACAGTTTGAGTGGTGCTAGGGGTGGTAACAACAATGATAGGTGTGGGATGGAGAAGGGTTTCATCACTAGTGACTGTACATGGGGGAGTGTGGTACCATGGTTCCATGACTTGAAGATGTGGACTTGGGGATGTATTCTTTGTCATGAGTCCTCGGAGGACTTCTGGAGTGAGAATCGTACATATTCTAGGCTTAGCTAGGGTGATGGGAATAGATGAAGGATTATGGGTTGGTGGAGGACTAGGATTATGGATTTGTGGACTAGGATTAGATGGGGGAATGGGATTGGATGGAAGACTAAAAGTAGGTGGAGGATTATGATTGGTGGGGGGATCAAGATTAGATGGAGGGTTAAGGTAAGAATATTGTGATATAAAACTAGAATAGGAAGATGTGGATGGTGGATTGATGTTGGAGGAAGTAGATGGGGAATTAAGATAGGAATATTGGGATGGTGGTTTAAGATGGGAAGATTGGGATGGTGAATTAGGATATGAGGACATGGACGGTGGATTAGGAAAAGAGGATATGGGTGGTATATTAGGACAAGAGGATGTGGGTGGTGGATTGTAATAAAGGTATTGGGACAAAAGATTAGGATGGGAAGATTGAGATGGTGGATTGAGATAGGAGGATGTGGATGGTGGATTAGGATAGGAATATGTGGATTTTGGATTAGGATAGGTTGATGGGTGTGTAGGATTAAGATAGAAAGGTGTGGATGTAGGATTAGGATGGGCAGACTGGTAAGGAGGATTAGGATAGCGGGACATGGATGGGGGATTATAATAGGAGTATTGGGATGGTAGATTGGGATAAGAGGATGTGTGTGTTGGATAAGAGAAAGATGTAGATGAAGGATATGATGAATATGAAGATGGGGAAGATAATGGATATCCCTTGTCAAAGGTAGCATAAGAATTTCTAGTAGGCGTGGGTGAAGATGTGATGGGATAGCTTGGATGAATGATTAAATTCTAGGTGGCACTCTGGGAAAGCTTGCTAGAAATGATAACATCAAGGGAATCTATATCATACTCATCTTGATCAACAATACTTTTGTTATCATCATCAACATAATTGGGATTTCCCTTGACTACTTTTTTTGGTTGCATTGGTGAAGGATAAGGATTCATGATGTTGGATGAGATGGATATGGATTGAAGGTATGGGAATAGATGATTAGAAGGAAGGAAAAGATGATGAAATTATAAATAGATGGATTGGAAGAAGATGGAAGAAGGGATTTTAAGATTTGTTTCGATATCAAAAGATCTTGGATGTAGATGGACTAAAGCTCAATTTGGGATTTAGGTTAAGCTTAGATTGGGATTGGATTAAAGATAAAATTAGGATTGGATTGAAGCTCAGATTAGGATGATTGGAGGTTATTATGGGATTTATTCTAAACCAAATTCAGGGGTTTTAACTAGATGACATAAGGTGTTGACAATCGAATTTTGCTAGATTTGGCAATTTTCAAAAATTGTCAAATTTTTCCATTTTAGGTAACTTCACATGCATATCTTTGAGAGTCCAATTTTTCCCAAAAACTTCCAAGAACTAAGGTAGGATGAATTTCCAACTAACATCCTAAATTTGAAACATGTGTTTCGAGTTATTAACAAAAATGACTTTTCAAAAACTAGAAAAAACACTAAATTGCAATTTTAAGGGTCAAGATGAAAGTTTCAAGCCTCAAAAAAGTGTTGAAATGGGGGCCAATCAGCTCAACATTAATTGAGAATCCACATTCCACCTCATAACACAACCACCTGTAAAATTTCAGCCCAAACGGACATTCGAGTCAAAAGTTATGGCCTCCGGAAGTTCCTGCATCAAAATCAAAACCCCTAAAACAAAGTCTAGGTGATGGGGATTGATGAATCGATGATGGACATTGAATCTAATGATGTTATAAGATGCACCTATGTGACTTGGTTGATGAAATGATGACTTTCAGAAAGTGTTGATGAATGGAAACAATGATGATGGGAAGACAGATGAAGGTCTGTAATTGGGAAAATTCACCTATTTGTGAAGGAAAATTTGCCTATTCAGGGATGGTAAGGAAAATTCACCTATCTATAAAGGTAACTTCACCCAAACTATGGCTGACTCAAGGAATAGGATAATTTTGCAAGGAATTTTTTCCCAAACACTAGGCAAATTCACCCAAACAGGGAGCAGGTTTGCCCAAACTTCAAAGGACCTAAGGAACAAGAAAATTTGCAAGGAAAATTTTCCCAAACTAATAGCAGGCTCACCCAGACTCAAATGACATAGGAAATAGGAGAATTTTCTAGGCATATTCACCCAAACTGACTGCAGGTTCACCTAAACAATTGGAAGTTCACCTAAATAGTTGTAAATTCACCTTAACAGCTGTAAATTTTCCCAAACAACTACAAATTCACCCAAACTATTGTAAGTTCACCCAAATTGATGACAAATTCACCTAAATTATGACAGGTTTTCCCAAAATAGTTGTAGTATTGCCTAAACTTGATGAAAATGGGCAGACTTGATTTGTAAACTTGCCTAACAAGGTGACAAATTCACCTATTTCTTAAATTGTATGGGTGGAGAGCAGATTCTCCTAAAAACAAAGTAGCTCATTCGACAAATGGACTCAACTAAATCATAAAACAAACAAACAAAAACTCAGATGGGGAGGAAAATTCGCCCATTTAGGGGTCAAATTCACCCAAGATGTTAGCAAATTCACTTGTTTTCAAAAAATGGGAAAATTTGATGGAAAAATGGATGACAAACGAATGCCTATTTTAGGAAAATAGGCGAATTCAACATAAAAAAATTTGAAAATATGACTTGGACCAAGAACAGGATCGCCCCTGTGGACAATAGGTTCACCCCAAATGAAATAAAAATCACTTCTGACAAAGGAAAATTCACTCAAAATGATTGACTTGGACTAGAACGGATGTAGAACAACTAACTATGGCAAAGGACATCAAGCATGACAAATAGAAAATAAAAGGCTAGGCTGACTCAATTGAAAAGAAAAGCATTGGTATCTCACAAAAAGACATAACAAGCAACACAAACCTAAAATTAGTGATAAGGGTTTACAAACACGGGCCTCTATCTAGGCTAAACAAGGCTATCTCGTGAGTCCCCAATATACGCACGATACGTGGGGCACAACCGTGAACACTAGCCCATCACAAGCATGATTCGGGAGCCCTAGTGAGGTACTAGAAACTCAGACCAACTCTTCATGTCTTATCTATGTATCACCCTAGCTTCGACACTCTGCTAGACACATTGTGATTGGATTGAGGTAAAAAAAATTCTCACCCACATTTATACACCTTGTCGGTAACATGTGGTTGGAATCATCCCCCGGGTGATGAAATCCTAGGTAGGTCTTGCTAAAGGAAGAAGATACTAGACATTTTCGATTGGTCCCCAAGCTCGCACGTAGCACAAGGGGAGAGCTTAAATGCACTATCACCTCCTAGGAAGACTCGATTGGACTAGAGTGAACTATGATTTCTCATCACCTAGGATCACCAAATGGTTCAAGGGGATTGGATACATGAATAGTCCACTCACAAGCACAAAAAACAAGATAATTGACCCTCTAATTAAAGCTATGTGTACCTAGCTAGTATGGAAAAATGACATACATACTACCTAAAGATCTTGGACTAATTGTTCTACAAAAAATGCATTAGTAGTTTCCAACACTGGTCTTGGATGAATGAGAGACAATTGCAGAAACTATTAGTGAGAAGACACACTCACAAAAAAATAGGTTAACAGATTAGTACCTGAAAATGGAATTGAAATGAAGCTAGAAACAGGAGATTCAGGTCTTAGATTTACCTCAGATTTGCCTCTGTAAGAGGCAACTTCACCTGTGTGATTGAAAAAAATTTCCCCTATCAGGAGCAACTTTGGTTGTTCTCAAGAGAAAATTCGCCCAAACTAGTAGCAAATTCATCTATTTTTGAAGCAGATTCACCTGTTTTGTGCAAATGGACGAATTTTCCTGGGAGTAAACTTGCCTATTTTGGGAGCAATTTCACCTATTTTTGAAGCAGTTTCGCCTATTTTTGAAGTAGTTTCACCTATTTTGTGCATATGGGAAAATTTTCCTAAGAGAAAATTTGCCTATTTTGTGAGCAATTTTTCCTATTTTTGAAGTAGATTCGCTTGTTTTAGGAGCACATTCTCCTATCCCTTAAATTGAGTGCAAATTCGCCCAAACTTAATAGATGGGAAAATTTGATAGATGCATATTCACCCCTTTTGATGCTGGTTTGCGTATTTATGTAGCAGATTCTCCCCTCTAAGGTGAAAATTTTCCCTTTCAGGGTAGATTCAACCCTATGTGTAAACTTGAACCTACAAGACTTGAAACAACAGAGAATATGAAAGAATATACCCATTTGTGGGTCCCACTAGGCATGCCAAAAATGTGTACAGCGTGTTTTCTACCCTAAAATAATGCAAAATGAACGAAATGCAAAGGGAGGAAAACAAAAAAAAACACCTCAAGATTGACTAAGTTAAACTTGAACAAAACAAAGATAAAAACAAGTAGATTACCTTTCTCAAGTCGATTGGTTGGTTGGCCTTGTTGACTCGTTCGATTGTGTGCTCTGAGATCGATTTTGGTAGCATAATAGCTTGTTTTTTCTTGATTTAGATGCAAGGATAAAATATTTAGGCTATGGATGCAAGGGTTTGGCTATAGAGATGGTGTGAAAGCTTGAGAGATTGTTAGGGTTACTGGAGAATGAGAGAGCTTGAATGTGCATGAGATGGTTAGAATGGTTAGAGTTGCAAAATGGTTAAGTGTTAGTCGTTTAGCGAGGGAGATTCAAAATGGAGGGTGGAGATGAAGGAGGACAAGATATCAAGGGCTAAGATCAAATAGTTTACTAAAGGAATTAAAAATTCCTTTTTAGTGTGCATGGGGATGATAAAAGGAATAAAAAATTATGTAGAAACCTTGGATGAGTAAACTGGAATTTAAAATTCCATTGGGAAGGATATGGGGATTGTAAATGGAAATAAAAATTCCATGATAGGACCTTCGGAAGACAAAAAGGAATTAAAAATCCCTTAGGGAAGAGAAAAGGAATTTAATATTCCTTGGGAGATGGGAGAGGAATTAAAAATTCCTTTGGGGATGGGGAGAGTTGACTAAAGGGGTTGATTAGACTAACTAATCAATGATTAGAGGACAGTTAGGTGGCTAATGAATATTAGGAGAAAACTTGCAAAAGTTGGAGGATGTGACACATCCTAATCATGGATTAGACATGTGCACACCCCTAATGATGGGATTAGGAGATGGATTAGGATTAATGAAAAGTGATGGAGGATGTGACATGTGAGGAATTAAATAAATGTATTATTTATTTAATTCTTTGAGGAAAAGAGGAATAAAGGGTAAGGCATTTAATTATTTAACTAAATACCTTAGGGATTGAGAGGACTCTAGGGGTATTAATTAAATAATAACAATATTACTTAATTATTTCAAAAAAGAGGATATTTAGACAAAAGGGGATAAATTTGGACAAATGTAAGTGTCCAAATTTAGGTGTCTACACCAAGATTAATTTCTTCCAAATCTTCCTTGTGGGAAGATGTCTGCTTAACATTTATTTTTATCAAGGCCATCAAAGACCCTCTAAAATACAACCAATACTTTTGGAATCTTGTTGGATTTCAATTGAATTACTTCATTCCCAAAGAATGTTTCTTTACCATCTACTTCCACCAACAATGTATCAAAGTCAATTTTCTAGCTTTCATATTGATCAATACAGTGCAAAAATTTCAAGATATCATTATCATCATCAAATACTTGCCAATTGTGAATATTATTAGGCATTTTAGGCCGGGTTTGCTCCTCTATTTTTGAAGTTCCATCAAAAGTGACATCATCCAGTCTGATAGCAATGTTTCCTAACAAATATTCCTTTACATTCTTTCCTCTTTCTAGCTAGTCAATATTAAAATCATCAAAAGCTCCAATGGTATCTCAAACACCATTCCTATACTGCTTAAGTCTTTTATCTTTGGAAATGAATTTAGACCTAACTTGGGATATCACTAATTTAGAGTCACCCAAAACTTTTAGAATTCTAATACCATATTTTGAAGCTATTTTAAGACCAAGCAATAAGCCCTCATATTCAGCCACATTATTTGTATAGGTAAATTTCAACAAGGAGTACTTGAATTTATTACTTTGTGGGGAAATCAGAATAACTCTTGTGCTTGATCCCTCCTTGGAATAAGCTACATCAAAATACATGGTCCATAGAGCATCTCCTTTTGATGCGTCGAAGTCTTCTCTATCAATTGGTGTGGGTTTAACCTCTTCCTCTGTTGTAACTCTTCCACTCTAAAGGTATCCAAACCAGTATCAACAAAATGAATTATGTTAGGTTCCTCTAGTTCCTCAATATATTCAATCATGTGACGAGCCCTTGGTTCTCTAGTAATTTTTACATCCTTTTAGTTAATTGAAAAACTAGCAAATGATAAATCACACTGTATGATCCCACCCATAGATTCACTCCACTATCTTCACAACAGCATCCCATAATTGGGTAGGATATCCACTACTATGATACTCATGTATAACTCCTTCTCAAGGGATTTTGTGAGCTTGTATGGAACTCTATTAATCACTCCTATGACAAGAACCTCTCTAGAGTCCATAGCATAACACTTTTCATAAGTGCTATCAAACTTCAAACCCATTTCCTTCATTATTTCCATTGGAATCACATTGTTTGAGGCCCCAAAACCAATCATGCAATTTTTAAGCAACTCCCCATCAATAATCAAGCTAAAAAAAAAAATGAGTTGACCTAACTTAGGCTTGCAGCAATTGTAGTTCCCAAGTATATTTGAGGGTTCTCATTAATTATCCCTTCCACTTCATCATTATTTTTCTCATCTTTGTTCACTTTGGATGGATCAATTATCACCTTATCTTTATCAACCATAGCAACACCATTGATGAGAGTGATTGCCTTGTTCTTATGTTCATCAATTATCATCATCTCCAACAATGGGACTATGACCTTGACCTGAGACAACACTTGGAACATATCCAAAGAAGCATACTTTGGTAATTCAAGAAGTATTACTTCCTTGGCTATTATTTTATCATCTTGTTTTTTAACCTTTCCAGAATTTGGCTTCTAACCTTTACCCTTCACATCTTGGGAAGTGGATTCACCATTTTTCTTGGCTTTATCAACCTTTTTAGCCCAAATTCTAGCTCCTTTACCTTATTTAGGTTTTGTCTCCTCTCTCTTAGTTTTTGTCCTAGTCCCTTTGTTTTATGCACCCTTGTCCTTGGCAAACATGCTTCTAGGCCTAGACCCTGATCACCATTCACAATTCTAATTTTCAGATGAATATCATTTCTTGCTTGAGTATCCAATGCAATTGCTAGATTTTCAATTTCTTTATTTGAAGGTCTTCTTAAACAAGTATCATCTGAATCAAGATTGTAAACATTGCAATCATTGTCTTTTTCTTCATCTAAAAATACTTGTTGATGGTAAACACTTGTTTCCTACCTTTGCACATCCACATCACTTCTATCAAGCTCATCATTAGAAGATTAGTCATCACAAGAAAGATATGATTTATTCATAAGTACATTCCCTATTTTGTCATGATCATGTGGAGGATCATAACCTCCTTGATCATCTTGAGACTCTTCTACAAATCTAGCAACAACACATTCCTATGAAGAATGAGGCAATTAACATAGTCCACACCATGGAAAATATCCAGTAATATTTGTGGAACATTTTTGCAATGGGTCAGGTGTTCCTTGAGGATTTTTCTGATTACTTTGAACTGGATTTACATTGTGCCAGTTAGTATGATAAGAGTAATTCTACAATCTTGGTGGCCTTTCATTCCTATGGAATTGAGGTTTTTCATTATTTGCTACCTTTTACAACAAACTAATAACCTAATCCAATTTCTCATCAAGAGTTGCAACTTTACTAGCTTTCTCATTTTGAGCTCTGGGATTCTTCAAAGTTTTAGTGTCTTCTCTTCTTCCAACCTTTCTCGATTCTCTCCTATTATTCTCTATGTAAACTGCCATCTTATAAGCTTCTCTTAGATTCTGTGGGTTTTTGTCTCTGAGCAAGTAACACATCTTTGAATCATATGCACTACAATATACCACTAGGCATGCATTCTCATTAGGCCTCAAATAAGTAGGGACACTATTCATGTCCTTCTTAAAACTTGCATTAAATTTAGTAACCATTTCATTATGTCCCTTTGTGATATTGTTAAAATCATTCAGCCTAAACCTAGGGTTAGTCTAGTCTCCATATTGTTCTCTAAAAATTCTATAAAAAGCATCTTTTGAATCAATGCTTGCACTAGGAAAGCTCTTGTACCAATCTATAGCATCTTTAATCATTGACTACATAAAGTACTTCATTGCTACATCATCATCCCAAAGCTCAAAATATTCAACAAAACTCTGAAAGGCTTTTAGGTGATCTTCACCACTAAGAGAATTATTACCAATGAGCTTAGGAAAAAAATTTCTTGCATTATTAGGAATAGGATTTGGATACCCTGGGATTTCATCAAAGCAGAATTTCCTATAACTATCAATATGTAATTATTTTCTTCCAAAGGATCCCTCTTGTTCATTTTGATTGTCATGATTCCTTCTATCATAGTTGTTTTGAGGTCTTCCAGTGTCAATCCCTCTTGCTTGGGAATCATCTTGATCATTTTTTTGGGTTTTCCTAACCTTATTTTTAGGCTAAGAAGACAAATTGGCATGATTTGTATTGGATGAAGAGTTAACATTCAAATGGGGATTTGAAGATGAGTCACAAGCTTGAGGAATTTAGGTTTCAGGAACAACCTTTATGTTAGACTCTAAGAAACCTAGTTTCTTCTTCATTTTAGTGTTTACAACTAACAATTCCATTTCATTCACTTTTCTTTGCAATTACTCATTTTCTTTTATCAACCTCTCAACTAATGAAACAAAGTCATTATGTATTATGTATTTCTTAGAGGAACCCCCCTCATTTATCTTTATACCCCCTAGTGGTTTCTTTCCCTTATCAACATTCTAGGAAGAAACATTTGTATCCTTAGGATCCATAGGATCAACTACAAGAGAATCTTTCATAGTTGGGTTGGTCCATGAATTTACAGAAGGATTATCAGCTAAGGCAACTACAAGATCCCTTGTTACAATCTCTATAACTATAGGATCAATTGTTTGGGTAGATTGAGTTGCTAACCTTTCTAGTTCTTCCATTTGCACAATTTTTCTTTGTAGCATGTCTCTATCAACCATGGATTCCCTTATCCTTTTCTATTTGTCATCATCCCTCTTTCTCCTATTTTCATCTAATAGTAATTCTCTTCTTCTAAGTTGTTGAACATCATTGAAGACTTCCTCTTGTTTTGGTAAAGTGGTATCAGCATCATATGTCACTACAATTTCAATATGCCTAGGTGTATTTTCATGGGTATACTCATCAAAACTAGTCAATAAGTCTTGAGGGAGATGAGTATGTGTGTTATAAGTTGAGGCAAAATTCCATACAACCCTAGCATGACTATCATTTATATTATCTTGTTGGATCATTTCCCTCTCTCCTTTTTTTAGTCGTTAAGGCTTGATATGAACATTGCTCACTCATAACATTTTTCATTATAACTTCCCCTCTTTCAGGAGAAATACTATCACTAAAATCTAACAAGTTTCTTTCACATTCAGAACTAGAACTAGAATGAATTTCAAGCTTAGGAGTTGGATGAGGGGTAGACTTACTTGATCCTGCACCCTTTTCTTTCACCCATTTTCCATAAGTGTTCTTGGGAAATTCTCCTTCCAATTTTTTCTTTGGATGTTTCTTCATATGGCCATGGGTTCCTCGCATTTGTACTTGAATCTTCTTTTCCTTGGTCAACCTTTTCAATTTTCTTCTATTCTTTCTCTTCACTTCTTTGATATCTTAAAATATCACTGGGGCAGAGATTTTAGAGTTGCCACCCAAATTGATTAGGGAAAATTTGTAGCAATTGTGTTACAATTTATGAAAATTTATGCAAGATTCTTACAAACTTAGACAAGCTTTAACAAATAGGAAGCAATTTGGGTTGTGCTTTGAGAAATTACTTTGAAACAAAAAAAATGGCAGGAAATATGGAATAGATCTAAACAATGGTTAACAGGAATTTCAAATAAATTGACTCTATGGAATAACATCACCATAAATCATAGTTTTCATAGACAAGTCACTCTAGAGAATAATATTTATCAATCATGTCCCTAGTAGAGTCACCAATCTATTGGTGGATTTTAAGAACCAAGCAAATTTCACCAAGCATCTTTGAATTTTCCAGATTCAATTCTAGAATACTTAGGAAATGATTGGCCAATGAAGAAGAGGAATCTAAGACACTTCACTCCTACACTTTAGAATCTGCAAAACCTAGGAGGGTGATCCCACAATGTGCATATTACACTCTTGCTACACAATTATACCACACATTGCATAATAAACAGATACATTCTCATTTAAATGCTAAATAGATGAAACCTTTATAGAAACTGGTAATTCCTTTGAAAGATCAAACACCTAAAGCTAAGAATTCATACAACACCAACCTCAACAAAGGTAAATTGATTAAGAATTTTTTTATGAATATTTTTCTCATATTAAAAACCAGAACCATAGAAAATACATTTAACACCTGCAGATTAGTGCCTTATCTTAGGGCAGGGAGTCAAAACATAGTAAATTGAACTGTAAGGTGATTTTAATTCCAAACATCCACAATCTCTGTGAAATTGCATTACAATTCACATATCAATACTTAAACTCTATGAATATTTATAAGATCCACTCAACATCCACATGAACTCATCCTTTAATCAAGGTATTTTAACTGATTCATTAAACCAGAGTCAGAATTAGAACATACATCAATGCAAAATAACAATGAAAATTAATGAAAGGATAATTGATCAAATTTTCATTAATAATTCATATAGAATTTCATAGCTGGAGAGACCATAGACTCAAAATATTTGCATAAATGATTCAGACTTGCTTGGAAACCATACAATTTATTAAATCTACTTGCTTGACTCGAAACCTAAGATACTTACTCAAAATGTATTTTCTCTGTGTTCTTAATTTTCACTTTTAGATCTAACATTCAAAAAGAGACCTTTATTGATGGTCCCAAATTCCCTTTTATAAGAACAAGGGAGAAAAACAAGCTTCATGCCATAAATACACTTGTCACATTTTCATTTCACTGCTATATCATATATTCCCTTTACAGTTATATTTGCACTCTCAAATGGAGGGAGACCTGCATGAGATAAAAGTTATTCCCACTTATTGAAGAAGATACGCCTGCCTTCCAAAGGAATTTTCACATTTTATAACAACTTCATAACTTCTTCCTCATAATCCAAAATTTAACCATGTGCCCACTACTAGTCAACAAAGGTTCAAAAATGCACCAAAATAAATAGAAAGAAAATGATTAATTCATCCACATCATCACTTGTGTTATCAACCTTTCTTATAGGAAGAGAACAATATTCTGCAATACTTCAACAAAAGCCTAATCTGCACTATTTCTAGGCTATGTATTTTTTCTCTCCTGTCCATTATTTACCACGTTTCTCATCATTCATACACATAAGCTTACTCAATATTTTTTTCTAACCATGTATTATATTCATCATTAGTGGGCCACTTTGTATTCAATAGAGTCTGCACTTTTTCACTATGCTGAGTGTACCTAGCATCAATCAATGCTCTAGATTCTCTAACAAATACATCCATTCTCATTTCAACTCCATCCATATTGTCAATGTGGAATTTCAACATGGAGTAATCAACTTCAGTAAACATATCTTTAGCCTGAGGCAACCATCCTTCCAATTCATGCTTCCACTTGGAAAACTCCATGAACTTACCCTTATCATCAAATTTTTTGGCATACCATGCCCATCCATGTCCCAAAATATTTTCAATTTGTTGTCAATTTTCATCCCTAGATTCCCATGGATGGTTGTTATCTCACTGATCAAATCAATGGCCCAGAGTATCTCAGGGATATGTGTAGAGGCCTCAAGATACTCATTCATTTTAGACATTATCTCTTTTAGGGTTCCCACTCTAGTGCTCTATTGACTCCACTCAGTTTGAAAAGCTCTCTAGACTTACAAGTATTTAATATTGGCCTCTTGGATACTCTTGTAAGCTTCCCATACATCATTAGCTCTATTGACCAGTTTGGTTATTTTGTGTCTCAATACATCATCAAAGATGTCATTGGACACTTTAACTATCTCCAATTTAGCCTTCCTTGTATTTTCCTTTTTTGATTTCAAATCTAGATTCAAATCTTGAATTTTGAGGGAAAAGGTCTCTCTATCTTGTGTAGAAAAGTCCGAGGTAGAACAAGTTGGGGATGGTAAACCTCTTTGTGTTGTATCCAATACCTTATTATGCTCATCCATCAATTTAGTGTATCTTTCTAGCAACTTCTTGTAGATAGCCTCTGTAATTTGAGTAGTATCTACAGTCAACATTGAAGCATGCATTCTCAGTCGTGTAGCTACAGTAGTAGTCATCTTTATTGCCCTTCTTGGTGCAAGAGAAGCAAGCCTCCTAATATGATACTGAATGGTCATGGATGGAATTGTGGTTAGGATAGGAGAGTTTGAGTTTTTTTTGCTTCAATAAGGTCTACTTAGACCATTCTCATGTTTCCAACATGATTTGGAGTTTTCATTTGATAATTTGGCCATAACTTGTAATCATGTTAAAATTTTTCAAGATGGTAAAATTTTGTCAAGGTAAGTAGAATAGGAAGTCATTTAAGAGGTTCTATGGGATTAGGAAATAATAAAGAGTCAGAAGGAGGAAAATGTCAAATTTGTAAGTTGCATAAATGCAACAAATTTGAAAACGAATGACTACCTCCTTTGAAAAGTTGTTACTTGGTAGTTATAGAAGTTGGGAGATGTTAAATTTGAATGTAATCATTATAAAAGCCTAAAAATGGCTCAAACAATGGTTGGTTGATGATTTTATGAACTTTCTACAGTAATACAACATTCTTTTTTCTGCATTTTTCTATTTTTTTGAACTTCTTTGGGCCTGTACAAACCCGTACAACTTTCCAATGCTTTAAATCTCTTTGTATCTAGTGGTGTCTCATGTTAACTTCCATATGCATCCAATTTTAGGTTCTAACTTAGTGTTTGGAGGGAGATATCTTCTATTTTATGAAGTTCGCCTATATATCACCATCGGAGGGTTTGATAGGTGTCAAAATAGGGTTTTAGGAATTCCACCTACTATAGTTGTTTGTGTCTCATTGGAATGACCTCTCTAATGATAGCATAGGTGTGTAGAGGGTTAGGTGTGCAAGAGAATGAGTGTTGTAGGGTTTTGAGGTGAAACATGGGGTTTTTTTTATGAGTTTCCATGTGAATTAGAGGAACCCAAGTGGGATTTTGTCGAAATATTGATGGAATCACTTATGTAATGGAATTTTAAGTTTTTAAAAGTGTATTCCAAAATTTCTGAGGTAGTGGCTTGTCAAGGAAAGGTGAGGAACCACTATTATCAATAAACCCTCTTTCAAATTTCCTAAAACAAGGGTTTTTGGGTTTGATAGGTTGGAGGCTGTACCATGGAAGTTTGACTATGGATTTGGTGGATTGGAACCCTTCCTAGTGCTTCCCAATTGGAATTTGGTAGAAAGAGAGATTTTAAGACACAAGTCCTCTGTAAAAGTGGCCTATTTGAAGGCCTAAAACGGTGGAAAAGTCAGTTTTCTCAAATTGGTTCCAAAGGATTCATATGGGGGGTTAATATATGTTTTGTAACTTTGTAATGGGTGTTTGAATCATCATTTTTTTAAAAGTTTTTTAGGAAGTTTTGGAGTTAAGGACCTAAAATTGGGTTTGCACTGCTACTAGGGTTGCAAGGGTGAAAGTGGGAAATTCTAATTCTATTTGTTTTCAAACTTTGGGAGTTTCTTGGATTGGTATAATAGGTCCTTTTAATATTGTTAGATGCCTCTTGAAGGAAGGTTGACACTTTGAGTGAGTTTGGGCCTCTCAGGTCTGCATCACTTCTGACAATTACTTCTCCGATCTCCTCTACAGATTGTATGACATTAGGCTTTCTTGTGTTGGGAGCCATGGAATCAACAACCAATGTATACAACTTGGGACTAAAACCTGAGCGAAAGTGATGCAGGAGCATCTAGTGGTGTGAGGGCAATCCTACATCACCCAAAAAATGAAAGATTTTAATTTTTTGTTGGTTGTTTCTTAGATGTTTTTGCATTTCTGGATACCCCTTTAGCTATTAAAATATTCAAAGCCAAATTTGAGGCCCTTAGAGGCTCTAGATGGGCCCAAAATTTTGTGAAAACCCAACGGATATTTGTCATCATTTGATTTTTACAAACCAATACTATGTATTATTAATATACAATAAATGTATTATATATTAATATATCATAATATATTATATATCATATATTATTATATATTATATAATATATTATATATTGTATTATTTTATATATAATATATAGCTTTATACTATATAGTATATAAATAATAGATTATATATTATATACTATAAATTATATATACTATATATTATATATCTTATACTCTCCCCCTCTCTAGCTCTGGCACTACTATTGATATCCAACTTGTAATTTGTATTGAACTTTTGAACATAGTAAGTAAGCATTTTGTTACCAAAATTGTGACCTCTCAAATGCATATCCCCTCTAATGGCCTTGATGGAAATATTACCCTTTCGAATAGAAAGAACTGACACATCGAACGTACCTCCACCCAAAGAAAAGATGAGATCACTTCTTTCTCTAGTGAATACATCATAGAATCCATAAGTTATAGTTGTTTCCATTGGTTTGATAATTGTTTGCATGACATTAAGGACTGCAATCTTACCAGCATCCTTTGTGGCCCTCTTTTGTGCATCTTTAAAATAATAAGGCATAGTACAATAACCACATTCTTCACCTCGCATTAAAATAAATAGCATGGATGAGATTTTTTGACATTTTGTACCCCCCTTAGATGACCCATCACTAATATCCAATATGAGAGATCCTACATGGGCCATCTTACATGAGTTTTCCTTGAGAGTTTCCTAAAAATTGGCTAAGTCCTAGATTTTTGGGTTTTTGGGTTGTCGTTTACCTGCTTCCTTCATGCCTTCTCCATCACTCCCTTCCTTCCCCCTTTTCCTCTAAGTGTTTTATGTTTTTTCCTTCACCCTCACCCTTTACCCCTTACCAACTCTCCCCTCTTCAATTTTCACTTTTCTTCTATTGGCCTTCAATTTTCGGCCTTCCCTCTTGCATCTTACCTCTTACCGTCGGAGGTAAGAGGTAATCCTTCCCTCTGATCTTTGAATATCGGTCTTCCTCCATTTTTCACCATTCTTCATATTGTCTTTTGGGTGTTTCCCATTAGCCTTCCCCTATAACATCTTCATGTCTCCCCAATAGCTTATTTTCAAAAAATGACGAAGTGTCATGTTTTTGGGCTTCAATGGTAGGGATTCCTCCTTATGTCTGACTTTCAGATGTAAGCCTTCCTTCTTACCCCTGATCTTTCATTTCTCTTCATGGTTTCTTTCTTTCTTCCCTTATTCTGAGGAATGTGGTATGTTGTTGGTCCAATGCAACCTTTGACAACCTGACACCCAATCTATGATGGCTCGACCGATGAAGTTTATGAAAGCATAAGCACGAGGTAGGCTCGATGCTCGACTCCCAACCTCGTACTACCTGATCGTTGATGTATGACAAAGAAATATTTTTGGGCATCTGAACCATTTAATTCACATGTTTGCAAAGGCTTCCTTTCAGGCCTGACACCCTGACGATCCATGAATTGGCACATTTTGTTTAATGATGCACTTAATGCGTAACTACCTCCTAGCTACCAGGCATGTTTTTTAGTGTTCTAGGATTACATTTATTACTCTTTTGACTTCCCCAAGAAAAATTTATAGGCACCATGCTCATTCATTTCTATTTTTTATCCCTTATGATGGATCCCATACCAAAATCACAAATTTCATGGAGGTTTTTGGATGGATTTTCAAAGAAAATCTTCACAAAACAATGGATAGCATGCATACCTTATCTTCTCTAGGCTCTTCTTGTCATGGTTTTCATAGCAGGTATGGTGATCATGCTTATTCTGGTATAGATTTTTTGGATAAAACTTGTGCTTCTTTGATCAGATCTACTAACCCTAGATGGGTTAGGGTTTGGCTATTGTTCATCTTAGTTATTCCTAAACTATAAAGGAAACACTTGTATGTTTTTTAAGAGTTCTTCCTCTAGCTTCTCTAGGGTATTTTTCAATCCTTTTGCTGAGCATGCTTTCCTATATTTCTTAAGATCTCTTAACAATGATATATATGTTATGGTTCAATCAATGGGTGGTTTTACCTTACTAGGTGTATATGAAGTTATCATAAGGGAAAAAAATTGTTTAATTCAAGCTAGGAAGATAGCTCCTAGGCCACCAATGCCTGTAATTCCAAAGCTTCCTTCATAACCAACGGTGTCTCTTATCCCAGTGGCTCCTATTCTAGTGGTTTCCACAAGCCAAACTTCTACTTCTTTTACACTTCTAGAAGATTGCACATTGCTCTGAAATATGAACAATAAGTTAGTAGCAATGGATAGGAAAAATTCTCAAAAAAATAGACCTTATTAGCCTCAAAATTAGGGTTATCAACAAAATAGGCCACCTTATCAAGGACAAAATTAGTGGAATCATACTAAGCCCATGAATAAAATATACATAGCTACTACCAACACTTCTAAGGATTTGGTCCCAATGCAAAATAATCTAGCATAGGAGTGAGAGTGGTGTTACCCTTGTGAGCATGCTCATAATCAAAATGCTTGTCAGAATGGAGAGTTTATGCAAACTTTGGTAGCTCAAAATGAAACCTCTACTTTGAATAGAATAAATTTGGCACAAACCAAATAGATGCTAGTAATAAAAATCATACATGTGAAGGCTCTTCATTTTTCATTTGGGGTCAAGAGGATTTTTGTGGTGTAAATCAAGTTGATACTGATGTAATTATACCCCATAATACAAGATCAAAGAGAAGAGAAATGGAGGGTGGCACATCTTCCATGGTTGGGAAAGCATCAGTCTCTTAGCAACCTCAACCAAGTAAAAATACTAGAACAACAGAGGCTCCACAATAAAATCAACATGTTAATAGGTCTAAAAAAGTGGTGGAGCAACCTAAGATCACACAAGCAACAATAATAGAGCCTATTAGAAAGATTCCTTCTAAAGCTAGTTAACTTCCTTTCAAAGTAGTGGAGCAAATGAAGAAATATAGTCTTAATGTTACTATGTGGGAGGATCTATCTATCTCATCACAAAGGGATTGACTACAACAAGCTTTAAAGGAACATAAAAAAATGGGTGATGTATAAGAAAAAGAGTAGACTACTCCATCAATTAGCCCAGTGTAGCCTAAAGAGAAATGGAATTCAAGAAAAATTAGTAAGCCACCTCCCTTCTATCATTCTCTAATTATATGAAATCATATAGTGCATAATTGTATGATAAATTAAAGGGAAAGTAGTTTTTTATGCCTAAAGGAATTGTTGGCATGCTTGGTATCAAGTATGTACTAGTGGCTAGAAATTTTTTACAATTGGATGGAACCATTGTCAATAAAGTAGGAGTAATTGAAGACCTAAATTTGTCCTTGCACACATTTCCCTATTGATCACAATGTTATTCACACACCAATAATGTAGATAAATCCTCACAAATAGACTGTGAGAACATATGTTTACTTGAAAAATTGCACCATGAAAACCTAAATCTTAGGCTAACTCATCTTAATCCCAAGGATTTTTTATGTCAAGTCTTCACCATACTAGGTTCTTGTCAGGGTTCTTTTTAATAATTTTTTTAATCATGAGGGGTAAACATTCTTTTGGGTTCTAAAAGGAATCATAGGTATAGGTAAGAGATAATCTCGGTCCAGTCATTTAACAATTTCATGAAATCAACAGATTTGCATCAACATTTCATGAACTTCACATAGCATTGCTTTCACTTAAGTAAATTTAGCTTTAAGCATTCAACAATATCATGTAATCAAAATATTTTCAATAAAAATTCATTCATTCATCTCTTTTTTGGAATATTTCTTGAAATTTAAACATCTATTCTAAAATAAAGCATCACAAATTAACCAAACTAGAGAAAACCATTCCATAAATCACCATATTTTTTCATAGCTAGGCATAAAATGATGTGAGATTTTAAAGAGAGGGGGATTTTTTACTACCAGATAGTGTCAGTATGCACCCTTAAACGATGCAACACATAGTCTTGTCTAATAGGAACAAACAATCAACTACATGAGATTTCATATTGAGAGATAGCTTTTAAGTTGGGTCTGATATTGATTATATTCTATTAAATATATAAGTTTTTAATATGGAGTGGAATAGAAAATAGGAAAAAGAACAAAACTTAAAGAATTTTTGGTTCTCTGACACCCACAAATTCTAAACTTAAATTAATAATAAATTAGTAAACGACCTTTTATATGAACAAGGTCCAAAATTTTTAACTTAGGCCCATCAAAGAGAATCATAAAAAGAAAATTGAAATGTAACATGTGGCAGGTGACAATTGTCATCAGAATATTCTAGAAAAAGTCAAAATTTTGACTTCTTCATCATCATCAATATTCAACTCCAAGATTTGATTCATAAATTCTCTACATAAAACAAGACCATCAGTACTCTTCAAACTCCAGAACAAGCCACCTTCACTGGGACTAGGAATAACCTGCAAAACTCATTTTGAAAGTACATCCATGTACCAAACCTCTGGTATTCGGTATCTAGTTATTCATCCATCTTCATTGATTTTTGAGTCTGAAGACTATTCTTCACCTTTCTTTTGTTGATTCTCCCGAAAAGAAACCAACAACTTGATTCATTTTTTCTTTTGTAATCCCTTGAATCACCTTCTAGCTATACTTAATTCTAGTATAATCTTTTGATATTTGGATGATATTTTCATTCCTCTACATCTTTTCTATCTCATATTTGACCATGGAATTCCTACACTTTATAATTTCATCAATAACCTCCCAGTTTAATGAATGAATAGGGTCTTTATTCACTCTTTCAAGTCACTCCTTGAAAGCTTTTATCTCTTTATCACCTTGACCTAAAGTCTGAGGATCACAACTTTGTTATGCTAGCATTTCAATAAAACCTTGATCTCTATCAATAAACTTAGTACATCTTTTAGTGACCTTTTCAAATCCTTCCACACATTGTATCAAAGCATCACTTTCCCCATTCACTTATTTCTTCCATTTTTCAAACATCAAAAACTCTTTTTCCATGTTTATCTTTTCATCTACTAATTCCTAGACATTTGAATACATGAGAACTTTTAAGTTTCACCTTTCAGCATAAATTTTTTCTTGGCAAAATCTACGTTCTCTTTCTAGTCTCTTAGACTTTTCGCACCAATGATATGCCTCCTTATGCTTCCCAATTGCATCTATGATTAATTCTTCTCCTTTCCTCACCAAGTACTCCATCCATTCTTCAAATACACTTAGCTTATGGCAGAGTGTTGCAATAGCATCCACTTGCTCCTTAGACATAAGTACTAGATTTTGAGACAATTCATCCTATGCTTGATCAAATTGGGATAATGACTTGATAATTTTTTCTATGAGGGTAATCTATTCATTCAATCTCTTTTCTTTTGTTTAATTTTCTTCCCCCTAGTGAAAGTTTTCTCTAAATTCATTTTCATTTCTTCTAATTCTTTTCCCTAAGATGAATTTCCAACATTAATAGTTGTCACCCTGTAATCCCTAGATGTCATCTCATGTTTGATTTTATGTACCACTGAGGTAGCTATATGGAGTGTTCTCCCTCCATTTGTATTCCTTTTCATAACATGTTTTTTCTTTTCTCTTCTCCTAGGTTTAGGGGTTTCCAATTCTTGCATTAAAATTTTAATATCTAGAGGCACCAGTTCCACCTCCAACAATAAAGCCATTTCCTTGACTAACCAGTCAGGTGTTTATTATGTTCTACCTCTTCAAAATTTCTCTATTATTGATTATTTGCATGTTTAGGAGCTTCTTCTCTTAAATCATCAAAATTTCCTCCTAGAACTTGAACATCTTCAATACTCACTAGCATGGATTTCAGATTACCTTAGTTTGCCATTGTCTCTTTATTCTTGGGACTTATATTTTCCTGTCTAGCCTTGTGTTCAACACCAATGCTTGGGGCCCTATTGTCTTGAAACACTAGGATCCTCCTCATTTCTTACTCCACCATCCAAGGTTTGTGAAGGCTTCTCATTCTCACCCTCAACCCAATTTTCTCGTAACTTCTCAAAAACCTTTGGTTGTTCAACATCATTTTTACTACTTCCTAGTGGAAGTTGGGAATCAATTGTATCTTCATGAATAATATTATCCATAGTATTTTGACTTGTAGCATCCCTTGACATTCCTTTTTCATCAATATTTTTGAGGTTTCTTGCCCCTAGAGTGAGGTTTCCTCTTATGAATTCTTCTTGTTCAATATCTATAAGACTTGACCTTGTATCTGGCACATCTTCCACCATTGGCTATGTCACAAGTTTCTCCTTAGATAATTTTTATTCTACTTGTTTCATCATGGCAGCCCATTTCTCACACTATTCTCTAATTTGTTCTTCATTTAGCTCACGACTTTCCTCTTAAATCATAGGAGACTTTCCCAGTGTTTTCTTTGTTGTTGTAATATTAACTGAAGGGGGGGATGTGAATAATTATGCAACTTTCTAAGATGTAGACCTTGAAAAAGAATGAGTGTGTGTTTTCATTCTCACCTCTTCATCAGTCATAGGTTGACCTTTTGGCTTTGTCATGGAAGAAAATTATTCCCTGGGATTTACTGCTACTTTCACGTTACTGGCCATAGTCTCTTTATGATGTCTAGTTGATACCATGAAACTCTCTAGCTTGGGGCATCAAGATTTATCTCCTCAACATGTCCAGTTGTATCTACTTTACCATCTTTCCTTCTCTTTTTGGTAGGCTCCTCATAACTATATTCACCTTCTTATCTCTGCTTCCTCTTTATATTGAGTGAGTATGTGGGCTTTATCCTAGCTTTTCTTAAAGCTTTACAATAATCATCAATCCAATGTTGAGTGTACATCAAAACTTTCTCAAAAATATCCTCAATAGTTACTATTTATTTCTTTTCATAATCTGGATCTAGGATTGGTTCATCATAAATTTTATTTGAATTATAAACTATATTCAACACCTCTCCTATTGCAAGTATGAATGAGTATGGTGGTGTTATCATTAATGTTCTCATTGATGTCAACACAGTATAGGTTGTTGAAGAGAAAGGAAAGAAGTGATTGCAGGTGGTGCATGTATATTTGAGATACTAGAGAGATGTTGTGAGTAGATGGAACTATCTTTTTTTTTGTTGCAGGTGTGCTAATATGATGAATTACCAAGTGCTTTTAAGAAAATTAATAAATAGTGAAGGAAAAATTGTGTGTGTTCAGAATGTGCTCTGGTATGTGCTCTGAATTTCTTCTATGTTGATCCTATGCTTGTGTAGATATGAAGTGTTGTTTAAGGGTGTCCTTGGGTGATATGTATAGGATTATAGCTTATGGTTTGATGAAGAGTGAAAGTTGTGTTCACCGTTTTGTGAATTGGTCTAGAAGAATTGTTTTTTTATGGACTAGGATAAATGTATATGCTCCACAATCCTCTGCTGGTTTGTTTTAGGTCTTGTAGATATGGAAGAAGTCTTGTAATGTTGTTATCTATTTTTATCAAAGGTGTTCATGGTTTGGTGCTTCGGAAGACTAGTTTCAGAGTTACTATGTGTGTTTCTATAGTCTAGATGGACTAATGGAATTTTTTTTGTGTATGAATGTTGTTGCATTAGTTTTGGATGAATTTGAAGGAATCTAAGATGTGTTCCAGTGTATTGTGAAGCATGTTATGTGGTCCACATGTTATCTTCTTGTTACAAAAGTGTGTACTTCAAAGTTCATTGGTGTTTTCATTAGGTTTGGCTAACTTGGTGTTTACACATGATGTGAAGGATAAGTATCAATTAAGGAAGCATGTGATTGATCCAAGATGTTTTTTGGGTCCTGGTTAAGAGTTGGTTTGGTCCACTCTCATTCTCATCCATCTTGGGAGTGTTGAGTTGCTGACCTAATTTGAATTTGTAAAATGAAGAGTGTGTAGATGACCTTGGAGAAAGTTTCTAAGGTTGAAGATGGTATAAATACAAGACAAGGTGTTAAGGATTATATGGCACAACTATGAGAAGAAAGGTAGACATGATAAAATGTGTGAAAGTAAACTAAGGAAGTGAGGACTTCAGTGTGTTAGAATACTAAAAGCAGTGAGTTGATGGTGTCTGCAATTCTTTGGTCAAGGTTGTGGATGTGTGAAAGTTGTTGTGGTGGATCTTATGTTGCATTGAGATAATGTTCTCTATGTAACATTCTTCTTTCTATCTTTATTTATCTGTAGGAAATGAGCCTCCCATTTGGACAATGAGTCCTATCTAGACAGTGAGTCCTATCTTGGGTAGTGAGCCCTTTGGTAGTGAGCCTCTTTGTAAACATTTTTGCAATTACTCTTATATTGTGAGTTAATCCTCACCGTGGTTTGTCCCTTATTGGGTTTTCCACACAGATCTAGTGTTTCTTTTGTTTTCTTTCTATTTTCTGCACTTTATGCTCATTCTTAATAATAGAATAAAGTGGATGTGAAATTGTTTAAGATCTATGGTGAATGTGATTAGATACAACTGATTCATACCCCCTCTCAATTGTCTTGTTCATTTAAACAATTGGTATCAGAGCTTTGGATACTCAAAGAAGAGATTAGCCACTTGAGGTAGATTCGATGGTGCACAAATTGACAATTCTTGTGTTTGATGGATCTGACTACAATTTCTAGAAAGTGCAGATTAGAGGTTACTTGATCTCCCTTAGCTACAAGACTTGGAAAGTTGTTGAGACAAAGTATGTTGAACTAGCAAGTGGTCCTTCTTCTATAGATGATATTTTTTCCTATGAAGAAAATGAAAAATAAAGGTATGCAATATATAGTGCATTATTTAAGACTGAGCTAACAAAAGTTATTTCATTAGGAACTGCTTATGAAGTTTTGGAAATTTTGAAAGATATCTATGAAGAAAATGATAACGTCAAATTATCAAAGAAGTTAACATCTAAGCGCATATATGAGAACTTGAAAATTGAAGAAGGTGAGGACATGGAAAGCTACTTTCAGAAGGTTGACATTGTAGTAAATGAAGTCAAAAATCAAGGAGGTACTCTAATAGATGAAGATGTAATGGAGAAGATTCTGATGACCCTACTAGAGAGCTATAATGACAATGTCTCAACCATTGAGGGAATTTATGATCCAAAGAAATTCACTAAAGAACAATATTTGGAACCTTGATTGCATTTGAAATGAGGAAAATAGGAAAATAAAAGGAGAAATCAGAAACAACCTTCAAAGCCACAAAGTCAGAAGATGATCTGGATAGTGAACTTTTAGAGGAGTTGGAAGAAAATTTTACAAGGAAATTGAAGAAAGGTACCAAGAAGTACAAAGGTATGTTACCTTTTAAATGTTTTAGTTGTGGAAATATTGGTCACTATGCTTCAAGATGTCCAAATAGATCCATACACAAGAAGAGAAATGGCAATAAAGACAAAAAGTTCAAGAAATTGTATTATGTTAGAGAAGATGCTCAAATTTCTAATGATGAATTTGATATTGAGGGTGATAAAGATGAATGCATGTTTCTATCCTTAGAGAAAAAATCAATGTCTACTAACCATGGAAGATGTGCAAGCGAATGTAGTCTAGAAAACAAGAAGGTAGAGATGGAAGGTACTTTGGTTCTTCCTTTCATGCTAGACAAGACAAAGATTATTGGGCAATTGATAGTGGCTACTCAAATCATATGACCAGAGAAAAAAGTAAGTTTACTAAACTTGAAAAGTATGATGGAGGATTAGTCATGTTTGGAGATGATTTTGGTGCAAATATTGTTGGAAAAGGAACAATTAGTTTTGATGGAAAACACAATACTTGTGATGTCTATTATGTTAAGGGCTTAAGGCATAATCTCCCGAGTGTTGAAAAAATGTGTAGTAAAGGATTTAAGCTTGTGTTTCAGGATAATACTTGTGAGATCAGAAAAGGGTTCGGAACTGTGGTAGCTACAAGAAGAACATAAGGAAACATTTATCAGCTTAAGGGTGCTGATGGTCAGTGTTTTGTGTCTCAAGTTAATGAAAGTTGGCTATGGTAATGGAGGATGGGACATGTAAACTTTGATAACCTAGTCAAGATTAGTTCAAGAGAAGCTATAAGGGATCTACCTATAATCACAGAGCCTACCAATACTATTTGCAGAAGTTGTCATTTGGGAAAACGAACACATTGTAGCTTCAAAGGAAAAGAGCAATCAACTACCAAAATGTTGGAATTGATTCATATAGACCTATGTGGTCCTACAAGAACAAGAATTCTTAATGGTGATAGGAATTTTATGCTTTTAATTGATGATTATTCTAGGACATGGGTTACTTTTATTAGGGAGAAATCCCAAGCTATAAATAGATTCAAGGTGTTCAAGGCTATGGTAGATTATGAAGTGAAACTAAAAATCAAATTTTTAAGGTCTGATAGAGGTGGAGAATTCACCTCCAATGGGTTTAATTTGTTTTGTGAAGATCATGGTATAAAGAGGCATATTTTTGCTCCTAGAACTCCTTAGTAGAATGGAGTTGCTGAGAGGAAGAATCATAATGTTCAAGAAGCCACAAGGACAATGATGAAAGAGGAAAATGTACCTGAAGTATACTGGAGAGAAGCAATTCACACTGTTGTTTATATTCTTAACAAAGTTTAGATCAACAACAACAACACAAAGACTCCTTATGAACTATGGTATGGAAAAATTCCTACTATTAAATACTGTAAGGTGTTTAGAAGAAAATTTTATATTAAGGGTATGTGTAGGATCATGATGGGCCAAAAAGTGGCAATATTATGGGTATTTGTAGGGTATGTGGCTGACAAATTTTTTTTACCAAAAATTTGATGAAACGAAAAGGGTTTTTAGAGGAGATTCTCATCTTTCCAGCAATATAAATTATTCTTTAATTTGAATTTAATAAATAATTATTATTCATTTTCTATTAGAATTACGACTAAAGTCCTAATCGATAGGCTGATTGAAAAACATCTATGACTTTCAAATGGTATCACACTTTTTGAATCTGAAACATGCGTCACATTCTATGATTCACATCCTATAGGATTAAAAAAACAAAAATTAAATTTCATGAAGTTTTGACCAAGTTAAGGTGGTCAGACATACGAGTTTTTATATTTTTTAAAACTTGTAATAAAAAATTCATAATTAATTATTTACTTGGAAAAAAATTACAAAAAAAATTCATCACATCCAGACATGAGTCCTCTACTTATATATAAAATCTTGTAAACAAATATTATCATTTTATTATGGTTAGGGTGAGAACAGACACCTACTTATTTTTTCCCTGAAATTTAAGTACTAATGCATTGAAATTTCAAATTTTCACCAAATAGATTTTATTTATTTTTAAATAAACCTAGTAGTTTAGAAACTACATTCAATTTTCTACAGATTCTATTGTTACATATTTTTGAAATAATATAGATAACTTATTCAAAGTTTTACGTCAAGTTTCCTAACACTAATTTTTCTTAATTTTTTGCCACTTAAGGGCCTATTTTTTCCATGATGATCCTGCACATACCCTTAAAAGAGATGATGAGAATCTAAGGAAGTTTGATGCAAGATGTGATGAAGGTATTTTCCTTAGATATTCAACCAAAAGCAAAGCTTATAGATGCTACAATAAAATATTGAGAAAGATTGTTGAAAGTGCAAATGTAAAAGTTGATGAAAATATGCATAGATCAATTGAAATAAGTGAAGATAAACCAGATGAACTTGTTTGCGAACAAGAGCAAGAGAAGAGTAAGGAAGAAGAAGAAGCTCTGGAACTTTCTCCTAAGACTCCAAAATATGTATAGAAAAGTCATCCGGAAGAACAAATAATTGGAGACAAAGGAGAAGGTGTAATGACAAGAAGCAAAATGGCAGTAGCTGAGGTAAATCTATGTTTACTTTCCAAGATAGAACCTAAAACAGTGTGTGAAGCATGCAAATATTCAAAAATTGTGTTATAGCAATGAAAGAGGAATTACAATAGATAGAGAAAAATCAGACGTGGGAATTAGTTCATGTAGACACTTAAAAATGACCTAGGCCTACAAGCTCTATTTTTACCACTTTCGTCCTAGCATAATTATGACATTTAATTATGTCCTTGGTCCACATTCGACTATTAATTAAATAATTTATAATTATTTAATTAATTCATGTCCTTTTATTCTTCATGATTATTAAATAAATAGATTTTATTTATTTATTCAATGTGTCTTTAATTGTCTAAAGTCTTCCTTTAATTAAATAATTTTTTTAATTTGTTTAATTACCCTTATCCATTTATTCTTCCTGATTATTAAATAAATAAATTTTATTTATTTATTCAATGTCACTAATTTCCATAATAAAATGAATTTATGAATTTATTTAATTATGAGTGATAATCCTCTAAAATTAAATAATTATTTAATTACTCAATTTCACATTTACATCGTTTTAAATCAATTTATTATCTAAAATGATTTTGCTTTATTAACTGTCACTTCATTTTAGTAAATAATCTGAAAAAGATTATTTATTATCTCACAAAATCCATATTTTGAGTTGATTTAATTCAAATTGGTAAGTTTCTTCCAAAAATCAAGTAATTGAGTAGATTCTTGATTTTTCAAATTTGCTTTCTATTCCACCTCTTATCTTCTTTATTTTTTGAATCTCATAAATAAGGTAGACTTTATCTTCTTGATTTTTGAAAATCTTTATTTTTCTAATTAATTATCTCATTTATTCTCCACTGCCAATTTGATTTTCTCATATGACATCTCAACCACTTGTCTAAGGGTTTTTCCCTAACCCTAATTAGGGATTATCTAATTAAATCTTGTTATCTGATTTTTAGGTTTCTATCAAAAGTCGATCCCATCCGTCCATTCAAAATTGCATTTTCTATAAAATGTTATTTTGCTCATATTTTGGGATTAGACAGTTAGATTTTATTATCTGGCATATTAAGACTTAGAGTTATTTTACATTTGAGAGTTATTTGGCATAGGCATAGGCATAGTTTTAATCAAATCCTTCAAAACTTGCATAGGACAATGTCATAGTCAAAATGCTCACACTCAATCTAAGGGCATCAATCATATGCTGCAAGCTAGGAGGTGTTATGGAGGTGAACCATGGAAGCTTCAACGAATATCTGGTATAATTGTTCTTATTATTTGCTTTCTTTGTGCTTTATAACTTATTTGGGTTTATATTATTGATCTAATCATTACTAACCTTAATCCTAAAATTTACCCATTGATACATTGGTGAACCCGACTCTATTTTTTGTTATTATTTTCGTACGATTTTCATGTGTCTGTCATTTTTGCAGGTACAGGTACGAAGCGACGCATTCATTTTTTTAATCATGATGCATCTGATGCATTGTGATGCACTCACAGAATCAACCACAATCACTCTGACGTGCCGCAATCAAAGTCTGAAGAGCCACATCTGAACTCCTGAGCCGCATTTGCAACAAAGAGCGATGCATTCGTTCTATTGTGACACATTTTCCTGGTAATGTTTTATTTTTATTTGCATTCGAATTTTTGATATTTTTCTGTTCTTTCTATTTTTTTTAGATTTTGGTTCTCTGCTGCATTCTTCCTAGCATGGGTTTTAGTGGTACTAATTCTAATTTGCAGTGTGTGATGGTTACTTGTCGTGGGTCCAAGACTGGTGAATAAGAAACTCTTAACTTGTGGTTTGCAGGTTCGAGTGTCAAAGACTAAACAGTAAAACATTGTGTCTATCTTTTGCTTAGATTAAATCACATTTATTTTGGTGCACATAAAAAGAACATGTCTTCTAATTTGCATGATTGTGTTTTCAAAATGGTAGGCGAGTATGCTCTCACCTTGTGAAAACTCGGTGATCAGAAAACCAGACCCATTTTTATATGTTATTACCCTCATGACTTAGTAATCGAAGTATCCTCTCCCCTTATGCTTTCAGGCGATCCTAGGTGTAAGAGAAATGGTTACTAACTCTGGAATTTGGGCCTGTTCTGGTGGGAAAAAGTACTCACCCCATGACGACTCAGACTGGTAGCACCCTGACACCGAGGAACTTCCAACTGGTATACAAAAGTGGATTCTTGGGGAAAGCCCAAGAATCACACGTGTAGTTCTGATGAGATGGATCTGAAAGGGGACTCTTGCTGCATGGATCATGCCTTATGAACAAAATTCCCATATTAAAAACCTCTTGTTTTAGAGACCAACTGTTCTTTGGTCGTTGCTTGGTATAGTATAGGGTATAGTATAATGCCCAAAGACACTCACTACTGATCCCCTTGAGTAGAGATAGCAGTTCTTGGGAAGTCACTACCTAGGAATTTGAATTTGGTGTGCTTGAATGACATTAATGAGCCATGAAGAGGAGCCAATGCCACCAAAATTCTAAGCTATCTGCTCTCGAGAAGGAAAGGTTTTTAGCACCAATCTAGGGTATATCTGTGGGCTATACCAAGTATACAAAACCTTGGCCTATTGGCCTTTTAGGATTGTACTTGTCTTATGGGTGATTTCTTCCACTCAAAACATTGTGCTTGTTAAGTGCTTGCTAGATTTCTCAAAAAAAATTCACCACATTTACAATTCTGGACAAAACATTCCCCATTAGACAAATCAAATTTGCTCACAATACATCAAGAAAACAAACTGTGTCACATATGTTGAACTGCATTTGAGTCTCTGAGATGCAATCGCTCTATTAAACCACATTTGACATTTCAAAAACCACATCTTTTTGCGTCGCAATGCATCTAAACCTTACAGAGCCGCATTTGCAATACTCAGTCACATTTATCAGTCCCAGAGCCGCATTCGCTAAAACCAAACTACATTCACAATACTGAGACGCATTTGATGTCTTAAATGATGCATTTTCCTAACAAAACAAATCTTTATACAAAGTCAAATATGAGTCTAAACTTTGTCAATCTCTAGTCAAACACTGTTTCCAAAGGAATTCTGTCAGAAACCAACTTTGAAATTGCTCAAAACTTTTGACCATTAGTTTTCATTCTTGACCATAGGCTTTGTTAGCTCTCAAAAACACAGGCAAGATGCCTCAAGAGGCTGCCAATCTCTTGATATGTTTCAGGGTAACAGACAAGGTCAAGAGAACTCAACCTTCTACTCTTTAGGTGCTGCTAAACCTAGGCAGGTGCACCCTTCTGAATGAAGCAGAATTTATGCACTTATGATTATCTTTCATTCAGTGATTTTTCCACAATGGCAGATGGAAATGAACAAATGGAATCAAACTTGATAGCAATAGCAATCTTCTGATCTAAATCCTAAAATGCTCAATTAACAGATATAAAGAAACTGAATGAATTCAAAATGATGAAGTGCAAAGACTAGTGCCTTGTTGGGTATGCAAAGTCAAAATGAAATCAAGATGAACAACACCTCTCTGGACAAAACTCAAATTATCTGGCATATATTCTATTTACAACTTGTATAAACATGCAATACTATAACCACTAAGCTTTACTTTAACAATCTAGATGAAACTATCTGATTACTATGATCAACTAAAAGGATTTAATCTTTGCTTGAAAGAACCAATTGATTAATCACATAGATACAACAAATGTGCATTGATAAACTAAACATAAACTTGTTATGTCAATTTAAACAACCAAAAAGCATCAATCTTGGAGACAACTTAGCAGTATGTTTCATTGAATTCAATAGATAATTGACATCAGAAATGTGCAGCAACATCAATTGACTTTCATAAATACCTCCATTTTGAAAACATGCATCAATAGTCTCTGATCTAAGAATTCTATTCTACTATATCCATTCCAAATCTTCCTATTGTATTTCGAATAACTAATAGCTCATTCCACTTTACAATTACAAAATGCCTATTTATACACTAGCATCAAGAAAATAAATCAAATTAAAATTCCATGTCGGCCCTCCACAGAATTCAGGCTCAAATCAAGTCGGCCAACAATGGTTTTGTGAACTCACATGTCGGCCACAATATTTGAATTCTTATTAATCATTCATGAAATAGTCAACGAGACAATCTAGTAGGTATGCCGAAGGCAATTCAATCATTAATCGCTCCGTGGTGTTATTCGCCTTTGTTGTGACATGTCTGAGTTGGGGAAACATCATATAGATTACATTATGTTTCAACGAGAGCCCCCACGATCAAACTATATGTCAGTATAACATATTGCTTGTTACACTGAAGACAAGAAGCATTTGCATGTTCCCTTTGTGTTTCACTATAGCTCTGTGATATCCGGGAGACCTCATGTAGACCACACCGTGTTTCATGAAAAACCCCCTATTCATCTTGTGTGTCGCTATGACCTTCAACTGTTGGGGAGACATAATATAGAATTCTCCTTGTTATACTGAGAGCCCCGAGCTCACACCTATTTTCTAGGACAACATAATTCTCACATCGACATAATTCCCATGCACACTATCGGTGAGACATATCAATGTCGGGGAGACCTCTCGTAGAAAGCTTTGAGTCATACCGAAATTCATTATCCATTGTGAATCGCTGAGACAAGAACATACTCTCACTGACAATTTCCTTCATTGCTTTCCATCAGTGAGACCGAAGGTCACTCACCAAGACCTCTTATCGCATTCCTTTAGTCTAGCCAAAATGAATCCTTAATGTGTTTTTCGGTCAGTGTAACAATTCAAACTCGCCAAGACCACATGCCGAAAGCTTTAACTCTTACTGACACATCTATCCATCAACCATTGATCAGTGAGACATTGTGAAGTCACTATGACTTACTCTGAGGGAAAATTCTCTCACTGACAAGCCTCTTGTGTAATATCAGCAAGACCGAAGGTCACTTGCCAAGACGCTACCCCGAAGAAACTCTTTTACCGATATGTATATGCATCCACCACCAGTTGGCAAGACTAGGTGAGTTCTCCAAGATGCTTCATCAAAGGAAAAACTCTCACCAATGCATCTCCATATACCAGTCGGCGAGACATGAGGTACTCGGTAAGACCTCATTTTGACTATATAACTTATGCCAATAGGAACCTTTTCTATCACTGAAACAATGTGAATGTGTTGCCGATAGCTGCCAGTAGGTAAATGTCGATCACTGTAGCAATGAACAAGTCCTATCGATCATCTGCAGCAAACATCTGTTAACACAAAAGAATCATGGGTCGGGGAGACCTAGATAGACTTATGCCGATATGGACCATGATGTGAAAAATGCAGGACTCAATAGATTTATGGGATAAATATGGGAAAAATGTAAGAAAAATGTCACGATGGAAGGCCCCTGTGCTTATGATGAGGACTCATATGGAAACTTAGGGGGATAAAAAAATATGTAAAATCATCAGATTTTTACAGTTCCAACACTGGCTTCATCTAGGGATGAATGATAGTAAGATCATTGCAAGGATCCAAAATCTTTGGGTGAGTAGACCAGACCAAACAATCAAAATGATGAACCAGTGAGAAAAAATGGAATGAATGGCAATGGGAAGTGAGTGTAAAATGGAAGTGAAATGGATGCAAAATGAATGCAAGATGGAGGTGAACCAAAACCCTAAACTATTGTGCATGGAAAATAATTTGAATGTGGACAATCAAGAGTTGTCCATGCACTGGCAACCCTTAATCCTCTATCTTTTAACCTCACTTGTTATGAGCTATTACAATTTGAAACTCAAATCATACTTTCCCCTATGAAATACTTGATTTTTTCTTGAGTTCATCAGACTCTTCTTGAAGATACTCATGCAATCCTTCCTATCACTGTTATTGCAAGTTCTTAGAGAATCATCATGCTCAGCTTGGCCCAAATTCCCTTCATCATTCTGTAATTCAAATTCTCCATCATCATGAGGAAAATCTCTGCTATCTCCGACACACAAAATATATGCATATTCAATGCAAAATTCCTCATTATCTTTCTCACTGTTGTGTACTATAACACACTTTCTCAACTGTATTGAAAATTCATCATCAAAGTGCCTCTCTTGAGAAACAAAAAACTCTGTCATACCATTGTTGTCTGAAACATACAAATTTGAAACCTTTTGCACCTTTTTAACAATACCAATTGGATACAACACTGGATTATGACTCGTATCATCAATATTAAGCATATATGAACCAATCAAATCTGGACCACTATCACCCTTGGTATGCAGATAAACATCTTTTCCACAAAAGTTCAAAATTTCAAAATCACATACCTCATCTTGAATGGACACACACTTTTGATCAACTTGAAAGGTTTCACCATCAACTTGATAAATGCACTGAGAGTCAAAAGAATCATCATACAAAGATCTTTCACTGTCAAGGAAAATGTAAGCTGGACAAAGAACCTTGGGATCACCTTCATGTGTATATCTCTGATATTCAAGAGTTAGCAAATCTGAAATTTGCTCACTGCTAAGTGAACATGCTTCTACATTTTCATTGCTATAGTTATATTCTTCACTTTTGTCATCATCAAAAAGAGGTCCAAGATCATCAGAGAATGAAAAATCAGAAATATTACTAGCATAATCATTTATTCCATCACTTTGTTTGTTTGAAAATATCTCCTCTTTACCACAAAGTAGATCTGAAAATTCTTGGAATTCATTCCTGGGCATACCTTGGAAAAACATAATTTCTTCTTCATCAAGTGAGTCTTCATGACTTTCAACTATAATAGGAGGTATTATATACTCATGTTATCAAATGAACTCACATTGTCCATTGCTTCTTTCTCTCGATCACCACAAGAACCTTCAACTAGATCAGTATTGATTAACTCTGGCTGGGCTGATTCTATCTTGAAGTTTCCAAGATTCACATCACAAAAACAATTGATTTGATCTTGGGGTACATAGTCAACAACTTGGCTCATTCTTGGCTCCCTATACAACCTGACTTCCTAACCATTCACTAGGATAGTTGCAGAAGATAAATCAAACTAGATATTTCCCCCAACTGCTGTTGTCCATTGTTTTGATAAAAGCATCCCAAACTGAGGAGGAGTATCAATCACTGTTATATCTATATTATATGCCACTTGTGGATAAGTAGCTAGCTTGAATTCAACATTTCTCATAGCACCTACCATAGGAATAGGTCTGTTATCCATTGCATAACATTTCCCTTCATGTGTATCAACCCACATGCCAAGCTACTTCATAGCTCCTACTGGCATGATATTTATAGCTGCACTAGAGTCTATCATGCAATTCCTCAACAATTTGTTATTTATAAGCAATGTAGTGAAAAAAGGATCAAGATGTGGGGGAGTTGTTAATACATCACTCAAGTAGACTTCTGGGATATTTACTTTCTCCTGCCTATTGATAGTTACTTTATTTTTAGAATTCATTATCAATTGAACAACACAGACTCTGTATTATTTAATTTTCATCATCTCAAGTAGTGGAACATACATTTTTACCTGGGATAATGCTTGAGTGAAGTCAAAAGAAGAGCCCTCCACCTTAACAATTTTCTTCTGCTCCAATGCTTCTCCTTTGTTTTCTTCCTTCTCTCCTTTACTAGGCTAGTCAGGCCTTTGTATCCCTTTATGTAATTCCTTTACTTCCTCCTTTTGGACAGGCTTCTGTTCACATTTATCACGTTGTCTAATATTCGTCTTCTTCACAATTCCTTGTGTTGCCTTCTGATCCATCATGAAGATTCCCCTGGGGACACCTTCATTCTCATTTACTATTCTATTTCTCAACCAGTATTTACTCTTTGCTTCCTCAACTGCAGCAATAGTTAGTCTCTCTATTTCATCTTTGGTGAGTCTTATAATACTACATTGAGCAAGTGCTTCAACTGAATGTGGCTCTATATAATATTCTTTAGAATTAGAAAGAACCTACTGTTCAGCCATATGGATATTGTATTTCTGATTTGAAACATCGTACTCATATCCTTCATCCTTTGAAGATGAGTACCTCTCTTCCACATGGTGAAAAGTGTTTGAAGTCAAATACACTTTGTGATCTTCTCCATTATTTTCCATCAACATTCCCTTTCTTGCATCCTTTGGGCTACAACACAATAGTCTTGGGAATGTGGCTTATCACAAGCTTCATAGTAGTAATAGTTACTCACCATATAGGTTCCCCTCTTTGTCAATGGATTAGGAGTCTCCTTGTTTCCAGGCCTAGCTATTATAGGTTTTCCATCCTTCTAGTCTGTATTATATGGCATGTCATGCAACCTCGGCCTTTCATTCTTGTATATATTCTTTTGTCTATACTAATAATTGTTGCTTTGCTGAGGAGCCCTAGGGCTATCTCTTTTATTGATTATACCAACAACCTTCCTATTGTTTTCAATTGTCAATGTTGTCTTCTAAGCTTAAGTCAAATCTCTCAAGAATCTATTTCTCAATTCATACACTATTTTAGGATCAAATGCATTCAAATAAACACTCAAAGATATAGAATCTGGAAACCTTGATCCAGGAGGTACTTTAGTCTGCAACTTGTTGAATCTTCAATTGAAATCATAAATTGAGTCATTCTAATTTTTTTGAATTCGCATCAGTTCATGAAGAGATGAATCTGGTGCATTTAAATTCCCATATTTCTCCAGGAATCTATCCTGGAATACTTGGAGAGAAATAATTGAGAGTGTTGGAAAGCTATTAAACCAATCCCTAGCATCTTCAAGAAGTGACATCATAAATAGCCTTATATGTAAATCTTCATATGGCACACCTATGTCTTGGATGAACACATTGAAATTCTTTAAATTCTCTTTAGCAGTGATTGCATTACTCCCTATAAATTTGGGCACCATACCCCTCAACCTGCCATCCATAAGGTAAGGATATAACTAAAACCCTGCTAAATCAAATTGTATGATCGTTGTTGCATACTGGCGGGGGGGGGGAGGAATAGGTGGGTACTGATATTGGTTCATAGGATTGTTATATTGTGCATTATGTTGTGGGACAAAAGACTGACCATGAGGTGGCTGCATATTTGTATGCTGAGTAAGAATGTGAGGCAGATGGTTTGGATATATGTATTGGTTCCTTGTCTGATTGTGAGGAGAATTTGATTGATTAGAGGGCCCTGCACCTTTATCACCCTACTTATGAGGCAGAACATACTTTGGGCAACTAGCCGTCTGATCAGTAACTTGAGTTTTTTTCAATTTAGCCTCTAATTCCTCTATCCTCTACCTCTGTAATTCAAACTATGCTTTTAATTCCTTAGGAAGCTCATAATCAATAAACATATTTTTGTTATTCTCCATCTTCTTATCATATTCATGCTGAATTCTAATTCATTCAGCCTCAAGTGCAGCTTCAAACTCAGCCTGCTTCTAAGGATCAAAAGAAGGGAAAGGATTTCTTCGATCTTTAGGGCTATAAAGTTATGCACTTGAATCATCTCTCCATGTATCATAGCAATTATATGTTTCACCATGTTCTCTTGGTGCTTTTCCTTTGTCTATTATGCACATATCCTCACTTATTCCTTTCCGCTTATCAACCTTGTCATCTTTGTGTGTCCACTTACTGCTGCCAGTAGGAGCTCTAGTATGACCTCCCCTGTATTGAGATCTTCTTCCATTCATGTTTGAACAAATGCAATGTTTCTTTCAAAGTAGCCACCTACTTTTCCAAAAGTAGGAAAATGATTATTTATGATCTTTTACCTAGCAGAATCACTCTTTTCTGAATCTTCTCAAATTATAACCCTTTCTTCAATAAATCTATTATGTGATCTTCAACCAATTTTTTTGATATATTCAATAGCAGAGTCACCAATTTGTTAGCTCTCAAAAACACTGGCAAGATGCCTCAAGAGGTTTCCAATCTATTGATACGTTTCAGGGTAACAGACAAGGTCAAGAGAACTCAACCTTCTACTCTTCAGGTGCTACTAAACCTAGGCAGGTGTACCCTTCTGAATGAAGCAGACTTTATGCACTTATGATTATCTTTCATTCAATGTTTTTTCCACAATGGAAGATGGAAGTGAACAAATGAAATCAAACTTGATAGCAATAGCAATCTTCTGATCTAAATCCTAAAATGCTCAATTAACAGATATAAAGAAATTGAATGAATTCAAAATGATGAAGTGGAGAGACCAGTGCCTTATTGGGTATGCGGAGTCAAAATTAAATCAAGATGAACAACACCTCTCTAGAGAAAACTCAAATTATTTGGCATATATTTTGTTTACAACTTGTATAAACATGCAATACTATAACCACTAAGCTCTACTTTAACAATCCAGATGAAACTCTCTAATTATTATGATCAACTAAAAGGATTTAATCTTTCCTTGAAAGAACCAATTGATTAATCACACAGATACATCAAATGTGCATTGATAAACTGAACATAAACTTGTTATGTCAATTTAAACAACCCGAAAGCATCAATCTTGGAGACAACTTAGTAGTATGTTTCATTGAATTTAACAGATAATTGAAATCAGAAATGTGCAACAACATCAATTGACTTTCATAAATACCTCTATTTTGAAAACATGCATCAATAGTCTCTGATCTGAGAATTATATTCTACTGTATCCATTCCAAATATTCCTACTGTATGTCAAATAACTAATAGCTCATTCCATTTTACAATTACAAAATGCCTATTTATACACTAGCATCAAGAAAATAAATCAAATTAAAATTCCATGTCGGCCCTCCACAGAATTTGGGCTCAAATCAAGTCAGCCAGCAACGGTTTTGTGAACTCACATGTTGGCCACAATATTTGAATTCTTGTTAATCATTCGTGAAATAGTCAGTGAGACAATCCAGCAGGTATGCCAAAGGAAATTCAATCATTAATCACTCTGTGGTGTTATTCGCCTTCGTCGTGACTTGTTTGAGTGGGGGAAACATCATACAGATTACATTATGTTTCAACGAGAGCCCCTGTGATCAAACTGTATGTCGCTATAACATATTTCTTGTTACACCAAAGACAAGGAGCATTTTCATGTTCCCTTTGTGTTTCGTTGTAGCTCTGTGATATCGGGGAGACCTCACGTAGACCACATCATGTTTCACAGAAAACCCCCTATTCATCTTACGTGTCGTTATGACCTTCAACTGTCGGGGAGACATAATATAGAATTCTCCTTGTTATACCGAGAGCCTCGAGCTCACACCTGTTCACCAGGACAACATAATTCTCACACCAAAATAATTCCCATGCACACTATTAGCGAGACATATCAATTTTGGGGAGACCTCTCATAGAAAGCTTTGAGTCATACCAAATGTCATTATCCATTCTGAGTCGCTGAGACAAGATCATACTCTCACTGACAAGGTCCTTCATTTTTTTCCATCGACGAGACTGAAGGTCACTTCCCGAGACCTCTTATCGCATTCCTTTAATCTAGCCAAAATGAATCCTTAATGTGTTTGTCAGTCGGTGTAACAATTCAAACTCGCCAAGACCACATGCCAAAAGATTTTACTCTTACCGATACGTCTATCCTTCTGCCATCAATCAGTGAGACAATGTGAAGTCGCTATGACTTACTTTGAGGAAAAGGTCTCTCATCGACAAGCCTCTTGTGTAATATCGGCGAGACCGAAGGTCACTAGCCAAGATGCTACCCTGAAGAAAATATTTTGCTGATATGTATATGCATCTACCACTGGTCGGCAAGACTAGGTGAGTTTTCCAAGATGCTTCATCAAAGGAAAAACTCTCATCGATGCATCTCCATATACCGGTCAGTGAGACAAGGCACTCGGTAAGACCTCATTCTGACGGTATAACTTATGCTGATAGGAACCTTTTCTATCACCGAAACAACGTGAATGTCTTGCCGATAGTCGACAGTAGGTGAATGTCGATCACTGTAACAATGAACAAGTCCTGCCGATCATCTACAGCAAACATATGTTAAGACAAAAGCATCATGGGTCGAGGAGACCTAGATAGACTTATGTCGATATGGACCATGATGTGAAAAATATAGGACTCGATAGATTTATGGGATAAATATGGGAAAAATGTAAGAAAAATGTCACGATGGAAGGCCCCTGTGCTTATGATGAGGACTCATATGGAAACTCAGGGGGATCAAAAATATGTAAAATCATCGGATTTTTAGAGTTCCAACAGGCTTCATCTTTCAAATTTTAGTTGCATACATTAGGCATTCGCTTGACCCTAGGTTTTCATCCTTGCATACTTTGGATTAGGTAGACCTCAACATGATTTGCAACATCATTTCTTTTGAAACTAGGTTATCTTGGACTTAATCATCATTCCCTTTTTCGGTCATTGTCACTTTGGTGAGATCTTCCAACTCAACAGTCTAGTCTGGAAAACTCACTAGTCTTTTCGACCTTGTCATCTTGTCATTTTCAACAAGTCCTTTAGTAACCAAGATCGAAAACAAAGCTTGAGCTTAGAAGTGCTTAGGTATCCTTTTCTCAAATTGCATTCTAGGTTTAGACATTGCATATTTTATTCCCAACAATCCCAAAATATTATTCATTCTAGTCATCATTTTGAACTTAGACCTTGCATAGTGTCATCCTTGCATTTAGTTGTCATCTTCATTTTGAGCAATCTCATTTTATGGTGGAAATTGACTCCAAAAATAGAAACGACAAATGGAAAACTTTTGACAAGACCCCACTTCCACTGTCAACAATCCCATGTATGACCCAAATTGGACTTTTGATGATCCATTTGACAACACAAACAATCAACCTCTCATGACAATACCATCCTCATCAAAAATTCCCTTTGAACCATTCTTACATAAGGATGTATATAGAAAAATACTTGAGGAAAACCTAGAGGTGCAACACAAGACCCAGAGCCCTCTCAATTCATTGAACAAATGGTCCTATATGACAAAGATAGATATTTGGCCATACTCTTAAGTCAAGGAGCCAAATTACCTCAAGGATTCTACATTAACACATTGAGACCAACATCTCCAGACCCTAATGTCAACAACGTGCATAACATGTCAAATAGTGGTCAACCTCCAAATACTATGAGCAATACTTTCTTTGACACTAGAACGATAGTGCATTCTACCTCCAACATGCCAAACACCTCCAACTCAATAAAGGCTACATCCATTGGAGGATCACAATCTATCACAGTGCCCACAATATCCACAACATCATCACAAGCAGTGGGAACCACCTTCGGCTCCTTGACAATGTGGGCAAGTTACTCTAATCCTCTTTTTACCACTACGGTAAATGCCACGGGGGCATCATCAAGTCATACCAATCCCCCTTTAATAGCTACATCGAGTACCATGAGTACACCTTCGACATATCCTCTCATTGGAATCTCCCAAAATCCTTCAAGTGGGGGTAAACGACATATATTTATTCAAGAACAACAACAAAATGTGAACACATCAACACTGTCCAATACCGTCAAATCCCAAGGACAAAATTTGACCATTCCCCTTGTCCAAACCCAACAATTTGGACAAGGTAGTCAAAACACATAGCCCATGGCATCATTAGCACATCACAATGTTCATGGTCACCATATTCCCCAAATATTGACAAAATTTTTTGGGGGACACATCCCAACATACTCATCCCACATACCCTCAATCCAAACTTTCAATACCAACAACACACAAATCTGAACACATCATACATATCACAACAACCCATGCCTCAACAACATGCCAACATTCACTCACAACAAATGGGGACTCATGGCGTACCAATCAATCCAATGGATGGGACCACAAACGACCCTATAATAGATACCTTACAAGCAAAAATGATAGGTCTAGAGAAAACTATCCAAAACATACAAATATCAGGCAAGAAATCAGAAGTGTCATATGATCTAAACGTCTACCCATTCAACATGAGCTTATACATGCCCACCATTTCCTCCGGGATATGTGTCACCCAATTTTACAAAATACAGAGGCAAGACAAACCCCATCGAACATGTTAGTGAATTTGAAACCAATTGTATGGACGTCGCCTATGAACAAACATACTTGATGATACTTTTCTCTAAAAGTTTGGTAGGTGCTTCCCTTGAATGGTTTTCCACTCAAAAGTATATCCAAACATGGGATGATCTTAAAAAAAAATTCATAAAGAAATACGCATACAACATTGACATGGACACCTCCATTACTAGCTTGTGCAATCTCACACAAGAGGATGCCGGTGAGACATTCATCCCATTCTTTCAAAAATGGAGGAGTCTAGCTAGTCGGTGTCACATTGACATACCCAAAAGGGAAAAGGTGGACATGTTTGTTCAAACACTTCTGGGTCCCCTAAAATATGTATTGCAAGTGCATTGTTGCACAACCTTCATGGAACTAGTCGAAAAAGGGGTCCATATTGAGAAATCCCTTATTGCAAAGGGAGAGCTAAGATGCAGTCCCAAGAACACAAATGCAAATCCCCCCGCTGACAAAATAAATGTTGGGTCAAAAAATAAACATGTTACAAATGATGGTGTTGTTGATGCCAAGGCTGCAAACACTATGGGTCCTGTACTAGCCTTAAAAGGGGTTCAACTACAAAAAAAAAACAACGATATTGACACCCCCACAAATGACAACCAAAGTGGCCAAAATAATCAAGGACAATATCACCAGATGAGACAATTCCCTAGGAGTCACACATAAACTCCCTTGGGTGAACCCATTGAGGAAGTCCTCAAGAAATGTCTTCAGAATGGTGTCATCACACTTTAAGAACCAAAACTATATGACCTAGGACAATTCAAACTAGCATGGTGGGATGATAATGCATTCTGCAATTATCATCGTGCAAAAGGACATAAAACTTCTACCTGTCGACAACTAAAAAACTTGATTCAAGACCTTATCAAGAGCCGTATTATTGAGGTGGGTCGATCACAATTTTCCTCCAATTCAGATCATACTATTCATAAGAACCCACTGCAATACCATGGTTCTAATAATGCTTCCATGTCAGGTCCATAGATAAACAATAATCAAGCTAACTTTTCCTATGCCAAGTACGACTATTCTGGTGGACCTATTATAAATAATGTTTGAACTAACAATGAAGACATCAATACCATTACGATCAAGAGAGCACCCCAATGCAATGCTACTACTTGAAGTGACAAGGTCACCATAGCTGGCCCACCTCCTGCTAGGCAACCCAAAATTACCAAAGTTGGCCCATCTCCTGAACAGTCAAAACTTGCCTCAACCACAATGAAATGGCAACCCAAGAGCTAGTTTAACATTATCAACCAGCTTGGAAAAACTCCCGTGCAAATTTCTATACTTGAGTTGCTTCGCATATCTACCACGCATAAGGCTATATTAGATAAAACCTTTCAAGAGTCGTCAGTCCCTAAGGATATTGATGTCAATCAATTTGAAACCATGGTTGGATACCTCACTACACCTCACCACATCACCTTTTCTGATCAAGACTGCTCATCACCTAAGACTAACCGCAATGATGCATTACACATCAAAACTTTCATCGACAAGCATAAGGTCAGAAGAGTTTTAGTAGATGGCGGAGTAGGATTGAACATATGCTCCTTGAAACTGGTTAAGGCTCTAGGATTTTTCGATGCATGTGTAGACCCTCCAAAGAGTATAGTAATAAAAGCATATGATGACGAAGAACGCTCTTCATGAGGCATTATTTCTCTTCCTATTAGAGTGGGGCCAGTCATTGTGGATACAACTTGTCAGGTCCTAGATATGGAATTACCTTACAACATCTTGCTCGGCTGCCCATGGATTCATGCCCTAAAAGTTGTGCCCTCCATGTATCACCAATGCTTAAAGTTCCCTTTTGATGGCACATAAATCATTATATATGGAGACCCCGACCCTATTCAATATTGCACCAACCTAAGGGGTATTTTTGAAAATCGAGTGCCCATCAACCAAGCCCCTCTTCTTCTAAGTACATTGACCCATCCACACTCACACCATCTTCCACATCCACTCCATCCATTTCTTCCACCATGCCACCATCTTCCACACTTCCTAAGGATGAATCCAATGTCAAGATACAGGACCTAGGCTGTGGATAATTTAAACTATATACGACATATAGCATCACAACAATACCCAAGTCTCCAAAAGTCTATGGTCGACCATGTTTTGAAATGGAACCCAAGGAAATCTTCAAAGTTCCACCAAAAATAGTTTTCATAAAATGGGGCAACATGAGTAACAAGGACCTTGTCGATATTACAGGATGGCTTTATAAGGAAATGGCTGACCTGCCCCCATTACCAGTTAAGAAATATGGCAAGGGATATGACATGATGAAAGCTAAGGGCTACGATGGAACTAGTGGCCTAGGTAGAAATAAAACTGGACAAAGGGAGCCCATAAAATCTTTTAAAAAACCAAAGTATCTTGAACTAGGATATGGATTTCCCGAGAATGATGACCGATGTACCAATGGGCTTTTGAGTGAGCAAGTGAATGCTTCAGAAAGTGTCGACACCGCTAAGGAAACCTTCACCGAAACTAACTCCCAAGAGTGGGAATTTGGCTCGGAAGGATCCTTAAGTGACTGTTGCCTCGATGATTTGTTTGTTGAAATGGGGGAACTCACCTCTAAAATTTTTTTTTGGAAAACATTTAAAATTGATCAGGCACCCAATAGTCAAAATCTCATTACATTTCCCTAGGACATACAAGACCCACCATCTGAATCCCATCATTCCAACCCATCTGAATTACCAAATGACACTGACAATCACAACTCTGAGTCCTTCACCCCTTATTTTGACAATGAATATGAAACAAGTGAGGGGAATATTGGGTAGAGTCCGATGTGGAATTAGATGATGATAATTTCATCTATAATATCTATGAATCTCTCTACATGCTTTCCACGTCCTCCCCTCAATTCACCAACACTGATGATGGCATTTCCCTAGTTTATCCTCAACTAGTCGATTAGGACCAATAAGGCCCGCTAGTCCTAAACACCTTTCAAAATGCTAAACACCTTTCAAAATGATGAGGCAATTGTAGAGTTTATGGGATTATGTGAGGGCATACCCAATGGTGATCACAAGTCAGGATTCACCATTGATCTAGATTGTGTGGCCTACTTCGATGAGACTACTCCATCCTCTAGTCGCAAAATTAAAAATAAAAACAAAATAAAAAATGAAACGTCTTTAGGTGAAAACTGAAAGGCACCTTCTAATGACAAAAAAGTAAAAACAAAGGACGTATCTGTAGGTAAAAACCTCTCTAAGGCACCCAAAGATGGAGGACTGGAATTTCTTCCCATACAACAAGAGAAGTCAGCTATGCTTATAGAAGACACCATAGAAGACAACATATCAACGACAAAAGATCCCAAAATGGTCCTCTTTGCTACATCATTGACTAAGGAAGAGAGACTAAAATTTCATAAATTCTTTGCAGAACGTAAAGTCAACTTCGCATGGTCTTATGTTGACATGCTAGGATTAGACCCAGAACTGGTTCTGCACCATCTGCCTCTATTGCCTAATGCCAAACTGGTTAAACAGAAGTTACGTAAAATGCATCCTTAGGTTGCTCTATTGGTCAAGGCTGAGTTGAAGAAACTTCTAGATGCTGGATTCATATGGTCTATTGATTATGTTGAATGGATATCTAACCTGGTGCCAGTAACAAAGCCAAATGGAATGATTTGCATCTGTACATACTTTAGGGACCTAAACGAGGAAAGCCCAAAAGATGACTTTCCTTTACCGAATATTGATATTATAGTTGACCTCACAGCAGGATATGAGATGTTGTCCCTCATGGATGGTTTCTCTAGCTATAATCAGATTTGCAATGCCCTAGAAGACCGGCACAAAATGGCATTTACTTGCCCATGGGGTACATACTATTGGAATGTCATGCCATTCAGTCTCAAAAATGCAAGTGCCACATATCAGAGGGCTATGACCATAATCTTTCGTGACATGATGCATAAAATAATGGAAGATTATGTAGATGACCTTTTGGCTAAATTAGTAACAAGGAAAGATCACTTGAAGGTGTTAGACACAATTTTCAAGTGACTGGAAGAATACAAAGTCAAACTAAATCCTAAGAAATGTGTCTTCAGTGTAACATCAGGTAAACTCTTGGGATACATAGTTTCTCGAAGAGGCATTGAGGTTGATCCAGCAAAAGTAAAAGCCATCATAGACATGCCTCCCCTAGAGGAATCAGTGAACTCAAAACTCTACAAGGTAGGGTACAATCTATTTGGCGCTTCATAGCCCAATTGGTTGACAAGTGTCACCCATTCCAATATTTTTTGCGCAAAGGTATCCACTTTGTGTGGATAGATAAATGCCAAGAAGCCTTTCAGCAAATAAAAGAGTACCTATTGTCACTGCAAGTCCTCACACCTACTATTCACAGAAAACATTTGATCCTATACATCTCGTCCACTAATTCAGCACTGGGGGCATTACTAGCGCAAAACGACCAAGAAGAAAAAGAAAGAGCTATATATTACATCAGTTAGACCTTGGTCGAGTATGAACTGAACTACACATCAATTGAATGGGCTTGTCTAGTCGTAGTCTTTGTAGCATAGAAGCTAACACATTATATGTTAAGCCATCAGACACAACTAGTAGAAAAGATTGACCCCCTCAAATATTTGTTAAGTAGAGCAGCATTAACAGGACGTTTGGAAAAATGGGTCATGATTCTAAGTGAATATGACATTCAATATGTAGAACGAAAGGCAATAAAAGGACAAGTCATAGCAGACCAGCTGGCAGATGCACCTTTACAAAGTGATCACCCGTTAGTGGCAGATTTTCCAGATGAGTCGATATTCCATACAGAACCTAAGTCACCATGGTGGCTTTACTTTGATGGTTTCACAAAAATCATGGCTCGGGGGTAGGAATCTTGTTCATCACCCCTCAAGGAGACTCCATTCCTAAGTCTTTCCGCATAGCTTTTCCATGCATAAAAAATGTGGCGAAATATGAGGCACTGGTTAGGGGACTAAGAATGGCAATAAAGTGGAAATTAGAGCATTACATGTCTATGGGGATTCTTAGGTAGTCATCAACCAGGTTAATGATGACTATGACACAAAAGATGAGAAGCTGATGCCCTACAATGAATGGTTGATAGTTTCCAAACATACTTCCACATGGTAACTTTTGAACAAGTTTTGAGAGCACAGAACAAAGCGACAGATGCCATGGCTACAATAGGCTCTCTCCTCGACATACCAAGCAATATGCCTTAGCTGGAATTCCTAATAGAGCAATTATTGGTCCCTGCCTATGACATTCCAGAGTCAGAAATGGTCTGTGAACTTGTTGACCAGTCCCGACTCTCCCTAGTACCAAGATATTTATGACTACCTTAAGTCTCAAACCCTTCTACCTAACCTGTCTAATAACCAGAGGAAGTCCTTTATCCAAAAATCTGCAATGTATGACATTTTCAGTGACACCCTTTACCACTGTAGCTTTGAAAACACCCTCCTTAGATGTCTCGACACCAACAAAGCACGTACAACCTTACGCAAAGTACATGACGGTATATGCGGGTCTCATTCGAGTGGTCCTACTCTAGCCAAGAAAGTAATGAGACTTGGGTACTATTGGTCGACCATTGAAAAGGATGCATTAGAATATGTCAAGACTTGTCACAAATGGCAGATTCACAGTGATTTGATCCACACTCCAATGCAGGAACTTCGGCCGATCACTTCTCCTTGGCCCTTCGCTCAATGGGGACTCTACCTTGTGGGTAAGATCCATCCTACCTCGTCCAATGGCCACAAATTCATCATCACCACCACTAAGTATTTTACGAAGTGGATTGAAGCCATTCGCTGACATACATAACTGGCAAACAAATATCCAAGTTCATTCTCAACTACATCATTTGTTGGTATGGCCTTCTCCAATCCATCATCACTGAGAATAGACGTCTATTTAAAAACCAAGACGTTCGTGAGTTATGTGAGTGATTTCACATCCAACACCATTTTTTATCTCCGTATTACCCGCAAGGAAATGGACAAGTTGAGGCATCAAATAGAACCATTGTTAAAATCCTCAAAAACACTATTAATGATGCTGGTCATGACTAGCATATACAACTCAACCCCGCTTTGTGGGCTTACCACACTAGCATTCGTATGCCTACAGGAGCCACTCCTTTCACCTTGGTCTTTGGAGCTGAGGCCATCTTGCCCATTGAGGCTGAAATTCCTTCGTTACGAGTCTCCCTAAAGGGTTTAACTGATGAGGAGGAGTATAGACAGTCGCACTTGCATGAGTTGGAGATGCTAGAAGAAAGAAGGAAAAATTCCCTAAACCATCTACAAGCGTATCATAACCATCTTTGTCGTAGTTACAATAAGAAAGTCATGGTTAGGAAATTTGACATTGGTGACTTAGTCCTCATGCAGAACCCTAAGAACCAGGCTGACAGAGAAAAGCTGGGAAAGTTTGAACCAAACTGGTTGGGTCCTTATGTCATCGTATCTTCTTTTGGTTCTGGAGCCTATCAGCTGGTGACTCTAGATGGAGAACAACTGACATAGCCTATCAATAATTTACATCTCTAAAAGTTCTATGCATAGCATCAGGAGATCGAGATGAAAACTGTAAAATACAAAAAAATTGAAAAATGGTAAAAAAAATCGTTGCCTTGATTAAAACCTGGCAAACAAGCATCCTGGAAACACCAAAAACATAAGAAAAATGACAAAAATAGTAAAGAAAAATGATTCATCCAATAGTGAAAACCTGGCAAACAGGCGCTTTAGATAAGTACCATAGTGAAAACCTGGAAAATAGGCGCCATGCATAATCAATCATCACTCTTCCATCTACTGTTACTTTGTCTGCCTTGGCCTAGGATGAAATACATCTCCTGCCATTATCATGCCAATCACCATGACATCATACCCTTCCTCTCATGGTTGATAAACAGTTGACATCAAGTCCTCTTTAATGTCCATCTGGTACCGCAAGCACACCCCTTTCACGTCCTTTGAATTTGGCTAAGTCTTGGACCTGACTTGGGGAAATTTTTTTTATCATGTCATTGTAGTGGATGTCTTGCATGGTTTCGACAATTGCTAAAAGTCCTGAAAAAGACCAAAAACATTGCTAAAAGTCCTAAAAAAAGACCAAAAACATGGCAAAAAGTCTTGAAAAAAGACCAAAAACATCGCAAAAAGTCCTAAAAAAAGACCTAAAACATGGCAAAAAGTCCTAAAAAAAGACAAAAACATTGCAAAAATTCCTAAAAAAAGACCTAAAACATTGCAAAAAGTCCTAAAAAAAGACAAAAACATTGCAAAAAGTCCTAAAAGAAGACTTAAAACATCGGAAAAAGTCTTGAAAAAAGACAAAAACATTACAAAACATCTTGAAGAAAGACCGAAAAACCAAAAAATTTCCTAAAGGAAACCACAACAAAACGTCAGACTGCTCAAAGAGCACAAACACAAAGTCATCTCTTGTCAAAGTTGGTCATGTCAATCAATCAGTCTTTGTCATTTGTCTGAACTACGTTGTCTCTGCACATTTTCTACATAGGCAAGACTCATTTTCGAGTCCCCGAGACATTAGGTCAGTCCCTTTAGGTTTGTCAAAATAAAATCATGGCATAATCTTTGGTTATCAAGACAAAGTCATTGGTCGTGTCGAACTACAAGGTCTCTGAGTGCATGACGTAGGCAAGGCCATCTGTTGATGAGCCCCTGAGGCCACACTAGGTCAGTCCATTAGGGTTCATGGCATCACACTAGCACACATGTCAAAAGGTCTTCCAGACAAAGCGAATCATTCTCAAATGGAAAAACTCCTAAAAACAAATTATGGCAATCATTTATTCCAATATGACAATCTCAGCAGCATGCCAATCATATCATCATGACAATATCAACATATGGTCAACACAAGTCAAACTTAGTCAAAATGAGTCAACTCTTGGTTAGCCTTTAGATGTGTCCTGAAAGATAACCTCTGTCATTCATGCCTTAGGATGTGTCCTTCCTAGGCATCGTCACTGTCATTCAACATTTTGAGGGATCCTCTTGACATCTAAGGATCACTCCTTTTGACATCAGTATTCTTCAGATGTGTCCTTCTGAAGAACCAACTCTGTCATTTATGCCTTAGGATATGTCCTTCCTAGTCATCATCATCATTTTCAGGGACCCCTTTCGACATTTAGGGATCAATCCTCTTAACATCAACATTATTCAGGATGTGTCGTTCCTAAATTTGGCAATTTTTGACATTCGTCATCTTGGCATCATCAAAACTTTGACAACCTAGCATCTAGACATCATCAAACATGGCATCTTGACATTAAAACAATGGGTATCTAGACACACTTGGAAAACACTTGGCACTTGTCTTTCGGATTTTTACCATGTACTAGTTTTTCAGCGAGATCCCAACAATAGGATTTAGAGAAGCAACGACATATCATGACATTTGTCTTAACTTGTTGACACACATGATTACTAGTTTCTCAGCAAGGTTCTGATTCTGGGATTTAGAAAAACAGCGACGTATCATGATAAGGGCTCTATTTTTGTATTATGGCAATCATGCTACTAGTTTCTCAAGGATGTCCTAGGAATAGGATTTAGAGAAGCAACGACGTTTCATGAATTGTCCTTTTGCTCTTTTTTTGCTTGTGGTTGATTATGACAAAAAGACTGGGGCAATCACGCTCTTAGTTTGAGTCATGATCATCCTTGTCGGTGGCCGCTTGTCTTATGTGATGGTACAACCTTGCACACCTTGATCTATGTCATATCATGGTGTTTGTTGGCCATTACAATAGTCTTCCCAATGATGATTAAGAGAAATAAATATTAAAAGTCCTATGCTAAAGTTTTGAAGGATTTGTTCTAGGAACTAACATGCATCTCCTTCGGTCAGGTCATCTTTTCTCATCAGTCTGGTCATCTTCTCTTGTCCATCTCATGATGATATCCTATGACATACAAAAATATAAGTACATACATGATCATATAAACATTGCATTAGGTCCATACATACATCATCCATAGCATTAAATCATATACATGTCATTGCATATCGCATTCAAATTTGCATAAACATGACATCCATTCAAATAAATAGATTATGTATATCATTATTGCCATCATCAAAAAACCAACATAACATATAAATAAGCATGGCATAATCATGGCATCATATCATAAAAAATAAGCATCATAGAACATGCATAATACCACCATCCATCATAAATCAACATCATACATCACATATATCATAATCCATAAATCAAATAACATCGCATAACACACATGTAGGCCGCATCAAAACTACATCATCATATAATATCATCTCAAAAATATACAATGTCACGGGATAGAGTCAATAGATATCCCAAAAATGGAGCTCGCAGGCTCAATGGTCTATGCATAATGTGTCATAATAACAAACATGCTCGTAGGGGAGGCTCTCATCATCCCTTTGTGATGAAGAGTGTGGCGGCTGGAGCTCTATGACTGTCATTGAAATGATGGGTGGACCAGTAGCAACCTCTGTCTATGCAACCAATGGAACTAACACTGATGGCATCATCTCCACAGTAATAGACACCTGTGACGTCACTGTCCCCTGACTCTATGATGCTAATGAATTTTCCACTGGTGGCTGCCTCTATACTGATCTCTGCCCTGAACTAGTGGACCCATGACTATGGCTTGAATGATGACATGAGGCATGCCTATGAGAGTGGTGGGACCTATCCCCTAATGTGTGCCCTGATGAGGTAGACCTTCTTGCACTCGTATGACTCTTGTTGCTGCTCCCACTCCCTGATCGGTGACGACTGCCCATCCTCATCTATGACCGCGACAATGTAGGATCTCATTGCTCAGGAGGCACTACTTGCTCATATAATGTCCTGTACTATCCCAACCTCGTGCTCACCCTAGCCAACTCACAAGCAATATCCCCGAAAGGCCCTGTACATAATGTTGCAAACTTGATGCACCATTTAGTTGAGTCTTGCTGACAGATCACTGCCTGATCCTGCTCTACCCAAGCCACCTCTAGCTCTGACTGTAGTGCTCAGATCTATATAGCACTCTCATCCAGTCTCCTCTGAAGGTCTACCACCCTGTGGTTTTTCGTGGAATCATGGGGCAGTGCTGAGCTGGATGGTATCTCTTCATCTCCCTCCACCATCCTGAATCTGAGTAGCCTCTCAACCTCATCTATGGCATCATCATCATCATCATCCTTTGCAGGATCCTCTCCACCGACTCCCTTATCTAGAGGCACATCCATGTTGACATCCTCCTCCTGTCTGGCCTCCTCCTCCCTCGACAACTCCTCCTCCCATCTCTCCTCCTCCGCCACATCCTCCTCCTATCTCTTCTCCTCTGCCGCTGGCTCCTCTTATCTCTCCTCCTCCCCCTCCTACCTCAGCTACTCCCCCTCCTCTCTCTCTCCCTCCTTGGCCACCTCTAGGATAGCATCTAGTGCTACTCTCGCCACACATGGATGCACCCTCTAACCCTATCTCTATCTTTAGCCATCTCCTCCATCATCTCCATCATCCCCATCATCTCCACCCCAGCCTCCATCCCTACCTCCATCTTGACCTTTGTCCCGACCTCCATCTCTACCTTTGTCCCTGCCTCCATCCCGCCCTCCACCTCTCCCCCTGCCTCCATCCCTTCCTCTATTCCTCCCCTAGCCTCTGCCTCTGTCACTGCCTCTACCTCCTCGCCTAGCCCTCGAAACACATGGTATGACTAACCTCCTATCCAAGGGTGCTAGCCCATCTAGATCTATCCGCGACAGTGGTCTATGGAATGGATGGCCCCCATGCATACTCTCTGGAAGATCGAGCGTACTCAGCTTTCCCTATAGGTACACCCTACTGCTCTCCAAACTGTCTGAGGACACGTTGCAATAGATACATCTCTATGATCAGCTAGCTCTACACTGTACTGCCAATCAAGTATCGATACTATCTGCATAGGCTGAGATGGTCCACCTCATCATCCCACTACTGGTAGTCTCTGTACGGCCTCCAGATAAATGACACCATAATATCAATCATGTGATGCCACCAACCTGTCTCTCCCATCCGCGTCTATTGTAATATACTAGAATAATAATAGGCGTAGGGCATCCCCTCAGCCAACTATGGTCTCTGAATGGGTGGTCAAAATATAGCTATGTGCTCCCAAGCCCAAATCATCATCACTGTAGTGCCACATGAGATACTCTTAGCTCTCCAGTAGATGACCTCGTGTAGCTGGTGGTAGAGTGTGCCTAATAGACAAGGGCCCCAAGCATACACTATCCTGTCTCGTCTCATCCCAACCAAGACATCTCCCCAGCCAATAGGGAACCCATGACTGCAACGTTCAGGAATCAAAATACTGCCAATAAGTGTCACTAGGAATGCATCAAAATGAGCATAGTGCTCTGCCATAAACTCCCAGTGGATCTTGTATCCCTAGATGTCGAGTCCTGCACCCTCACCTTAATAGTACACCTTGAAAGTTTGCTCACCATGGTGAGGGCCATAGATGATCTGCTCTCCTCGGATTGACACTCGTAAAATGTGGTAGACATCCTCCAGTGTAATGGTCGCCTCACCTGTCGGTAGGTGGAAGGAACATGTCATAGAATACCAATACTCACACAATGCAGTCAGTAGTCCCCTATTTGCCCGAATAGTGGGCATATAGGCTACATAGAATAGACCTAGCCGCATCAGTCGTCATCACTCTCATGGAATCAGCTGGTCAGCAAACTGGAATGTCGTCAGTCTGCTCTCTCATGTGTAAATAGGGGCAAGCTGTCTCTGCACAAAGCCAAAAAACATGTTAGTACCTTCTAGGCAACTGTCAGTATTGTCAAAAGTATTTCAAATTAGAAAAGTATCAAAATTAGTCGTAGTGAAAGCAAAATTCAAATGCATCACATTGACTGCAATTGCATTGCAAAACATCGAATGCATCATTTCATACCTCAAATTCATCACAACATGGCAATTGCATCACTCGGTTACTCAAATGCATCGCATCAGAGCACTTGTGTCATGATATATGACAATTGCGTCATTCCATTCAAATGCATCACTAAAACAGACGATTGCATCTCAAAATGACAATTGCGGCATTCTAACTTTCGAATGCGGCTCAAAAAGGCAATTGCATCGTAGTTTTGGTCAAATGTGTTTGCAAACCCTCAGCCTGCCCTAAACTACCCTTGCACTTGTGTCACGATGCATCAAATGCATCGAATGCGAAGTCAAATGTGGCTTACGTGCATGCATATGTGTCGCAGTGCATTCGTTGTTCCCCCTAAAACCTAACTTTTGGCACGCAAAACAAAAAAATTACAAAGGGAGTTAGGGGTACATACTACTAGCTCTGAGCCCTCTACCCGCTTGAAGGTTCGCAAGATCTCTCCATGATGCTCTATCATTGGAATCACCATCCTTGTTGTACTCCTTTTCTCTCTACGCTCTTGAAATTTGCAATGTAAATAGTAACAATGAATTGACTTTTATGCCTTTGTCAACCTATTTATAAAGTCAAAATGTCATTTGTCAACTAAGTTATTACTAGAGGCTCATTTGAATAACTTTGACCACCCCATTGGCTGCCTTAAACATGTCAGAACTCAAAACCGTCTGTGCCGTTGTTTTTCTAGTCATCAAATTGACTTATCGGGACCCTTTCCAAATTTTTCTGCCACTGATCCAAAATTTGCAAATTTTCCCGAGGGGGCATTGATACTCTATACCTTCACTAGGGCATGTTTTTGACTTATTTTCTTTCTCACAATACGACAAGCGGCATTATGACAGAGAGGGGTAAAATGTAGACACTTAAAAATGACCTAGGCCTGCAAGCTCTATTTTTACCACTTTCGTCCTAGCATAATTATGACATTTAATTATGTCCTTGGTCTACATTCGACTATTAATTAAATAATTTATAATTTTTTAATTAATTCATGTCCTTTTATTCTTCATGATTATTAAATAAATAAATTTTATTTATTTATTCAATACGTCTTTAATTGTCTAAAGTCTTCCTTTAATTAAATTAATTTGTTAATTTGTTTAATTACCCTTATCCATTTATTCTTCCTGATTATTAAATAAATAAATTTTATTTATTTATTCAATACGTCACTAATTTCCATAATTAAATAAATTTATTTAATTATCAGTCATAATCCTCTAAAATTAAATAATTATTTAATTACTCGATTTAATAGTTCCATCGTTTTAAATCAATTTATTATTTAAAATGATTTCATTTTATTAACTGTCACTTCATTTTAGTAAATAATCTGAAAAGGATTATTTATTATCTCACAAAATCCATATTTTGAGTTGATTTAATTCAAATTGGTAACTTTCTTCCAAAAATAAAGTAATTGAGAAAATTCTTGATTTTTCAAATTTGCTTTTTAGTCAACTTCTTATCTTCTTGATTTTTTGAATCTCATAAATCAGGCAGTCTTTATCTTCTTGATTTTTGAAAATCTTTATTTTTCTAATTAATTATCTCATTTATTCTCCACCATCAATTTGATTTTCTCATATGACATCTCAACCACTCGTCTAAGGATTTTTCCCTAACCCTGATTAGGGATTATCTAATTAAATATCATCCTTTGATTTTTAGGTTTTTGTCAAAAGTCGATCTCGTCTGTCCATTCAAAATTGCGTTTTCTATAAAATGCTATTTTGCTCATATTTTGGGATTAGACAGTTAGATTTTATTATTCTGGCATATTAAGACTTATATTTATTTTACATTTGAGAGTTATTTGGCATAGGCAAAGGAATAGTTTTAATCAAATCCTTCAAAACTTGCATAGGACGATGTCATACTCAAAATGCTCACACTCAATCTGAGGGAATCAATCATATGCTGCAAGCTAGAAGGTGTTATGGAGGTGAACCATTGAAGCTTCAATGAATATCTGGTATAATTGTTCCTATTATTTTATTTCTTTGTGCTTCATAACTTCTTTGGGTTTATATTATTGATCTAATCATTGCTAACCTTAATCCTAAAATTTACCCATTGATATAGTTCCTAGACCAGTAAAAAGGAACATTATTGGTAAAAAATGGGTATTTAGAAATAAGCTAAATGAGAATGGTTAAGTAGTAAGAAACAGAGCAAGGCTTGTGTGAAAAGGTTATTCATAGGTTGAAGGAATATAATTTGAGGAGACATTTTCCCCATTGGAAAGAAGGTGACTATTTGGATTTTTTTGGCATTTTCTGCTCATAAAGATTTCAAGGTATACCAGATGGATGTTATGTCTACATTCTTGAATGGAGAATTGGAAGAAGAGGTCTACATGGAACAACCAGAGTGATTTCAATTATCAGATCAACCAGACATGTTCTGTAAGCTGAAAAAGGAACTATATAGACTTAAACATGATCCCAGAGAATGGTATGCAAGGTTGGACAAGTATTTGACTCAGCAAAGGTTCAACAAAGGCTCCATAGATAGTAATCTTTATTTCAATATTGAAGGAAACAAAATTTTGATAGTAGTAGTGTATGTTGATGATATTATCTCTAGAGGAAATGATGGTATGTGCAAGAAATTTGTAGAGGAGATGCAAAAAGAGTTTGAAATGTCTATGATTGGTGAGTTGAATTTCTTCCTTGGACTTCAAGTGAATCAAAATGATAAGGGCATATTCATTTCACAATAAAAGTATGTTAAAGAATTGTTGAAGAATTTTGGAATGTATGACTCAAAAGTAGTATATACCCCTATGGTGATTGGATGCAAACTAAGTAAGGATGTTGAATCTCCTAAAGTTGATTAGTTCAAGTACATATCTATGATTAATGGACTATTATATCTTACTGCTACTAGACCAAATATCATGCATGCAGTGTATTTGGTTGCCAGATTTCAAGAAGAACCCAAAGAAACACATGTTACAGCTATGAAAAGGATATTCAAATATCTAAAATGGATTTTAGATTATGGTTTGTGGTATCCTAAGGATATTGATTTTACTTTAAGTTCTTACACTGCTACAGATTGGGTTGGTTGTGTAGATGAGTAGAAGAGTACAAGTGGTGGTGCATTATTTCTTGGATGTAGGTTGGTTTCATGGCTAAGTGAGAAATAGGATTCAGTTTCTTTATCCACTATAGAGGTTGAGTACATAGTAGCAACATATTTCTACACATATACTATAGATGAAGCAAAAATTGAAGCATATAGGAGTGATGTGTGATGTTCCTATCTGTATCTTCTATGATAATAAAAGTGTAATAAATATTTCAAAGAATTAGGTAATGCATTCAAGGACAAAGCATATATCTATCATATATCATTTCTTAAGAGAAAAGGTATTGGAGAATGAAGTTTGGCTTGAATATGTTCCTACAAAGGATCAGATTACTGATATATTTACTAAGGCTCTTCCTAAGGATACTTTTGAGTATCTCAGAGAGAAGTTGGGGATTATTTCCCCTCCTTCATTGAACTAGGTGCACATAGAGGTGCATCAGTCGAGTGGAACTACAAATTCATCATTTTTCTAGACTGATGATTGGTGTCTACTCCTCAGGGGAGTAGGATGTATCATTGTTGTAGTATGAGATGTGGGATTCCATGGGTACACTCCTAAGGGGGAGTGATCATAATTATATATGGTTGAAAGATTATGTAAAAAACATTTTCCATTGATGTTAAAGCGGGAGAGAGAGAGTCATGCAAAAAATAATAGTGAAAGAAAAATGATATTGTTGTCTTTAATGGTTTTTCTCATCATGTGTTGACATCAATGACAAAGGGGGATATTGTTGCAAGTATTAATGAGTATGGTGGTGTTGTCATTAATGTTGACATTGATGTCAACATAGTATAGGTTGTTGCAGAGAGAGGAAACAAGTGATTGCAGGTGGTGCATGTATAGTTGAGATACTATAGAGATGTTGTGAGTACATGGATCTATATTTATGGTGTTGCAGGTGTGATGATATGATGAGTTACCAAGTGCTTTTTAGAAAATTAATAAATACTAAAGACAGAGTTGTGTGTGTTTAGAATGTGCTTCATTATGTGCTCTACATTTCTTCTGTGTTGATCCTATGCTTGTGTGGATCTGAAGTGTTGTTTAAGGGCATCTTTAGGCGATATATCCTAGATTATAGATTCTGGTTTGATGAAGAGTGAAAGTTGTGTTCACCAGTTTGTAAACTGGTTTGGCAGAGTTGTTTGTTTGTGGACTAGGAGAAATGTATTTGCTTCGTATTCCTCCTCTAATTTATTTCAGGTCTTACAGATCTAGAAGAATTCTTGTAATTGTGTTATATGTGTTCTATCAAAGGTGTTCACAGTTTGGAGCTCTGGAAGACTAGTTTCATAGTTACTATGTGTGTTTGTACAGTCGAGATGGACTGATGGAAAGTGTTTTGTGTATGAAGGTTGTTGCGGTAGCTTCAAATGAATCTAAATTCATCTAAGATGTGTTTTAGTGTATGGTGAAGCATGTTATCTAGTCCGCATGTTATCTTCTTGTTACAAAATTGTGTACTTCAAAGTTCATTGGTGTTTTCATTAGGTTTGTCCAACCTGGTGTTTACACATCATGTGAAGGATAAGTATCAATTAAGGAAGCATGCGATTGATCCAAGATGTTGGTTTGGGTCCTAGGTAAGTGTTGGTTTGGTCCACTCTCATTCTCATCCATTGCGGGAATGTTGAGTTTCTAACCTACTTTGAATTTATAAAATGAAGAGTGTGTATCCAACCTTGGAGAAAGTTTCTAATGTTGAAGATGGTATAAATATAGGACAAGGTGTTAAGGATTGTATGCCACAAGTGTGAGAAGCAAGGTAGACATGAGAAATTTTGTGAAAGTAAACTAAGGCAGCGAGGACTTCAATTTGTTAGATTCCTAAAATCAGTGAGCTAATGGTGTCTGCAATTCTCTAATCAAGGTTGTCGATATGTGAAATTTGTTGTGGTGGATCTTCTAATGCATTGAGATAATGTTCTTTGTGTAACATTCTTCTTTCTATCTTTCTTTATCTATAGGAAGTGAGCCTCCCATTTGGACAGTAAGTCCTATCTTGGGTAGTGAGCCCTTTGGTAGTGAGCCTCTTTGTAAATGGTTTTGCAACTACTCTTATATTGTGAGTTAATCCTCACCGTTATTTTTACCTTATTGGTTTTTCCACGTAAATTTGTTGTTTCTTGTGTTTGCTTTTTGTTATTTGCACTTCATGCTCATACTTAATAACAAATTAAAGTGGATGTGAAATTTTTTAAGGTTTGTGGTGAATGTTATTAGATACAAATAATTCACCTGCCCTCTCAGTTGTCTTGTTCATTTCAACATCTGCATCATCTGTATCCAAATACTCTAGAATATCATGAAGTTTTAGAATCTTTTTAGATTGTAATGAAAAAATTTGATATGATCTCTTCCTCAGTGCTCATCATCACAATTAAGCCAAAAATCTTCTAGATTATGAACATGGGCATACTTTTTGGCTATCTACTTGGCAAGATTTCCCTCTAGATCATAATTGTTTGTTCAGAGTGTAAAGAACTCCAAATTGTACATCTTCAATTCTTCTTCACACAAATCAACCTATTTTGTTGTGTTGCATTTATAATTCACCATTGTGATGGGAAATTTTACATAACATTTCTTGCATGATACCTTGAAAAGAGCATGGGAAGGCTTCATTTGTCTCACCAATTCCAATAATAACACCATTCATTAGATACCTGGGTAACATGAAGGGGTATCCTTCAAATCCTTCCACCTTGATGTAGGTGAAAGTGGGAAATTGAATATAGCAACCCTAACCTACTGAATAATAATTTTTGCTTCCATAGATAACCTTTGGCTTTATCACTTTTTATGATACTTACCAACTTCATGGAAAAACACATCATTAACTCTCTAGTAATAATCCCAATATCCGTGGATTGTAATCTAGGGTAAATGATCATATATCAAATTATTCCCTAGTTCTTTGTCTATGGTACCAACTCTGTTCAATCCTTGTTTTTTTCCCCTTAGGGTGGAGAAATAAATCACACAAGAGGACATATAAAACTATAAGGACTATGGGAACACCATTATTTTTTCATGCAACTTGTCACTAATTAAACTTCCCCAATGAATTTGCATAGGGCCTTCCATTAAATTTACTATGATTATGAACATGCAGGGTTCAAACTTACTAGCATATCTAAGTCCATCTATCATACTTAATAGATTTATGATGTACTGAACATCCTAGTTAAACATAGGCCTCAAAATTGACTTCATTTGCTTAGTAATTTCCTCTTGACACCACTTTGTACTCATAGTTCTTCTATTATGTTCTTTTGTGCTCAGGTAGGATTTGGTCTTTGTTTTCACATCCAACAGATACATTTGAGGAGATGTAGGGACCCCAAATGTATATACAATCCCTTTATAGATAGGTCTATGTAGACCCCCCCTTCCTTTTCAATGACCCTCTTGTCTGGGTCATAAAAAATTAAACATTTACCAATTCAGGGGCTTCCATTGCTTGCAGAAACCCTCCTGCTAAATGCAACCCACTTGCAATAACATTCTTTGAGCATCAAGAATCATTTTCTTGCCAAACCCATGTGATGAATTTAGTATCATAAAACCACCTTGGATGGGTGTTAGTAACTATCCCACCAACTGGTATGGCTTGCAAAGCAAAATATTGAAATTCCTCCTTTGGCCTCCATTTGGAAGTGCTCATATTTACTTATATTTCCTACATTATTAGTAGATATGTGCCTTGTGTATGAGTTAGGGTTAAATTTAACTAGTCATTTTCAACAATTCATAAAATTTCAATCTACAGTTTGGTTAAATTTACTTCAAAATAATCAACATTTTGATTGCCAAGGGAAAGCACCATTTATCTTGAGACATGAATGCATAGAAAGGCTAACATAATTTCAGTTATCTGAAACATACTACATCTAGTTTTTTCGGTGATGTGATTGTCATTTAGAATGAAACTTAAAAACCATCGGTAGATGTTTTCTTTGGTTTCTCAAGATTTACCTTTCTGTGTGCCACAATCTTCATCTTGATTCTTCAATGTCTTTACAAATTAGTAGTATGGCACAAGATAGAGTATTATGAAAGCAATTCCATGCTTGAGGTGGTGCTAAGTATGTGTGTATTTTTCTACCTCCATTAATTTTGTATTACAATGTATTAATTTCCCTAAATAAATGCACAATCATGGTGGGCTAGGGTTCAAATCATGAACACCTTGGTTTCTACATAGGGCCTACTATTAGAGAAGACTATGGTGCAAAAAGATTACATGGCATGCTTACGTGTCACTTTAATTATTACGAGGAAAATATTTTATAAGCAAAGCCTCTTTGGATACTTGACATTAATGATCACATGGTTTGAATCCTATGATACCAAACCTTGGAAACATTACTAGGAACTAGGACTTTTACCCATCGGATTCATGAGAACTGGGTACAAAGAGAGGACCTGAAACTAGATATAGGTAGGAGAAAATTGATTGAAAACATATTCACAATAGAACCTCCTATTTCCAGTCTCTGGCTAAAGAAAAATTAAAAAACAATAACCACTAGGATAACTAGCAGATAAAAGGGAATGCACACACTGAGATGACATCTTGGTAACAACTCACTGGGCTTGACTTACCGACTAGGCAAAAAAATAAAACCAACCAAAGATACAATGTCCTTAGCACAACTAAATCGAATCTAAGAGCTGAGGGTGTAGTAAATTGATAAGACTAGAGAGAAGATCTTGCAACACTCTAGATCCAGTAAAGACAAGGACTTAGGAAGGGACCGAGAAAGCTAAAACAAAGACTTCCATTTTACCATTTCCTCCAAAAGAAATACACCCAAGCAAGAAGAAGAAAAATAAATAAAGGAAAAGTATTAAAAATAAAGGGGTCCACATTTTTCCAAGAAACAAATTGGGCCATTTTGTGAGACCACACAACATTCCCGACTATAATGTGTTGCAAGAAATTTCAGTCATAGACCTCCCTGCTCATTTTTCCATTTTATTATCTAAATATTTTTTTGCTAAGATAGGTGGGTACTTTTCTATTGATTGGTATCACATGCTATTTAGAACTATATATGGCACTAAAGAAACTATAAAATATAAGCACATAGAAAAATATCATCTAGATCCTTACACTCCTAGTACAATAAACATGAATTTCACATTGCATGATCAAAATCAAGAGTGTTCTATTCATGAGCCTAGAAATCCTATAGAGGAGGTACTTGATTGTTTGTTGGATGAATGAGGAAATTCTTTACATTTTGATCCATTTTTTATTTCTGAAGTAGAGGATATTGGTCTTGGCACATATTACATTCATGAAGAGAATGCCCTTGTCCCCAATCTCATAAAAACTCAAGAGGATATAGGAGGGTTGTGGTAAATGTTTTTTGATGGTTCTAAAAACATAAATGGTGTTGGTTTCTGTGTAATTCTAGTATCTCCAAGCAAGGAGAAGTATTATTTCTCTTTTAGGCTTCAATTTAGTTTCACTAAAAATGTGGTTGAGTATGAATTACTCATCCAAGGTATCCATCTTGCAAAAAAAAGAACATCAAATTGTTACAATTTTTTGGTGACACTAAATTGGTTGTCCATCAAGTTAGAACTCAAAGCTCAACCAAGAACAATTTTCTCAAATCCTACAAGCATAGGGTTTAAGATTTAATTGAAGGCTTTGAAGGTTTTAACATCCAAACAACTTCGAGAAGTCATAATAAACATGTTGATAGACTTGCAGAAGTTGGTACTCAGTTTGGCATACCAACAAATATTACAAGTAAATACGAGAAAAATATCAAACTTTTATTAAGGCCTATTGTTCTACATAATCAAGATCACTGGCAAGTCTTTGACAGTGACCAATAGATAGTGAATTTTTTGCAAGAGGAGGGAGAATTTTCTAAAAGAAATTAGTTCAACTACAAAATCAGTATGGTGATCAGATTATTCAACTGAGTAGCAATAAGCTACCAAATGGTCTCATCACCCTTGAAGGTATTTTCAACCTTGATGATAAGTTAAAGTAGAAAAGGATGAACTTAGCTGCAAAGAAGGGTGACTTCAAGCCAATAGAAGTTTTAGAGGGAAAGTCTCTAAACTTGGGAAAGGTATCCTCTACCACTGAACTTGGCATTTTCATAGATCTTTGCAATAGATACAATGATGTAGTTTCTGGGAATTTTGAATACCTAAAGGGTTTTTACCTAGGCCTTTCCCAACATACTATTAAATTAGATCCAGATGCCAAACCTATAAGGGAAAAAAAAGACCTATAAATCCTAAGATTGAACCTTTGATGAGAAAGGAGTTGGTGAAATTGAATGAGGCTAGATAATTTTTCCCATCAAGCATTCTTCATGGGTTGCAAATCTTGTTCTTGTTAGAAAAAATAATGTGGAAATAAGACTTTGTGTAAATTTTAGGGATCTAAGTAAAGCATCCCTAAAGGATCATTATACCCTTCTCTCCATGGAGAATATTTTACAAAGATTCAGTGGGTCAGAATGGTTTTCTTTCTTGGATGGTTACTCAAGCTATAATCAAATTTCGGTCCAAGAATCAAATCAACACAACATAACATTTACTACAAAGTGGGGCACCTATGCTTATTGTAAAATGCCTTTTGGTCTAACCAATGCAAGTGCCACTTTTCAAAGAGCCATGGATATGGTGTTTCAAGGTGTGTTTAGACTATTTGTTTTGGTCTACTTGGATGATATTACAGTGTTTTCAAAGCATGGAAAAGACTATTTTAGTCACCTTAAGCAAGTATTTCAAAAAAGTAAGGAATATGGTATTCCCTAAATCGAAATAAATGTGTCTTCGCTACTGATCAGGGAAAGCTTTTTGGGAACATTGTTTCAAATGATGGCTTGGTCATTGATCTCACAAGAGTAAAATCTATCTTGGCCATCCCACTTCCTAGTCACAAGAAAGGATTACAGAGTTTCCTGGGAAAAATTAACTTTGTGAGGAGGTTTATTCCAAATCTTGTTGTTTTGGTAAAGCCTCTTACCTCTATGCTAAAGAAAAACATGATCTTCAAATGAACTAAAGAAGGTAAAGATATCTTTGAGGCTATCAAACAAGAAATTATTGAAGCTCCTACTCTTTTCAATCCTAACTATGATAAGGATTTCATTCTTTATACCTTTGGAGGTGAAGCAAGTATATCAATTGTTCTAACTTAGCTAAATAAAGAAAATCTAGAGCAACCCATTGTTTTATTTAGTTGATGCAATGGAAAGGAAGAAATATCACTCTCTCAATATCATTTGACAAAACTCAAAAGTATTCCTTGTTTGTCTATTCATCTCAAGTTCACATTTCCCTTTATTGAACACTTGACTCAAATCATCAAAACTAGAATCAGGATCCCAAACATCTAATTCAACACTTAAAACAACTTATACATGGTTGAAACAATATGAGAAAACACATCATACATCCCATGAAATCAAAATTCTTATTTTTATTGCACACCCTTCACAATCTAACCCCTAACGCTTGTAGGTCTCATAAATGGACTGTCAGAGTTTTCTCCCAAACTATACACTGAAACCTTGAACAAATCATACATTTGAATACCTATTTTCCTTATTTAAAATATATTACAAGATGGATAGCAATTACTTTGGGCCATATGTCCTAAAACATGTTGTCTCAGTCTGTGCTAGGCTTAATTAGGCCTTGGTGCAAATCGGGCTTATTGAATCTACTAACTCCAAACAAAAATTCACTGATCCAATGCTAGAAACATTTGTTATTTTTCTTGTACAAGCTTAGAAATCCATTAAATATCCATTTCCATAAGAATTTATACTATCACCTTCTAATCTTTGTTCTTTCTACCACATTTGAATACCAATTTTCATTGTTTAAAACATATTACAAGATGGATATTAAGTACTTTGGGCAATATGTCCTAAAACTTGTTGTCTCAGTCTGTGCTAGCCCTAATTAGACCTTGGTGCAAATCGGGCTTATTGAATCTACTAAATCCAAAAAAAAATTCAATGATCCCATGCTAGAAACATTTGTTATTTTTCTTGTACAAGCTTAGAAATCCATTAGATATCCATTTCCATAAGAATTTATACAAACCCTAATACTATCACCTTCTAATCTTTGTTCTTTCTGCCTGTACATAGGTTTTCCATCAATAAACCCCAATTTTTCACGTATCAACCTTGGCCTCTTGGTTTAAACCCTTAATAATATGGAAACACATACAAGACAGAAAATTTTTACCAAAGATCAAGAATTTCCCATGCATAAAATGAGAGAAACACAATTTTCATTATCTTTGTTTAGCCTAACAAAGGGTTTTAACTATTTTTACAAGAATTGCAATATCTCTCTCAAATCCTCACCAATTAGCATGAAACATAAAGAAAATGGAAGGTGATTGGAATGATTAATAGTTACAACCAATTAGACATCATTTCCTACCAGTACTAGTCCGTACGTAGCCAAGAAACGGTGAATTTCTTAGAGAATATATAGAAAATAGTGTCTTTATTCATTCAAAATTAGATATACAATCACACACACCGTAAAATGTGCATAAAAGTCCTTTTTAAAGGAATTCCAACATGAAATTTTAGTTTCTAACTAATTTTCAACTACCTCTGAGTGACCTGACCATTCATCTTCCATACAATTGCATTTTTTTTGGCAATTTTACAAGTTTTGCAACTTTGCAACATTTACATCTTTATATGACAACTTTTATATTCATTTCAAGTTTGACACAAAACACTAAACCTTGACCTCCTAGTAACCTAATCACATGAAAATGACCTCTAGAACCTTGTTACAAGGTTTAGACACCAAAATTGCATCAAATTTGAAAATTTCTTCAAGGAAGCATGATGCTCTCAAGATGCTCCTGCCACATTCTCTCGGCCAAATGAATTTCAAGTCCACTTGAATTTGAATTTTTCCACAAACCTTCATCCTTTATATGCTCTACCTCTGATTGACCTTGAAACTAGTCTTAATCACCTTCATTTTCACCTTTGGCTTGAACTTTTCCATGCAAATTTGGCTTCTACCTTGTTTTCCAACTAAAATAAGGTTCCTTACATTTTTTTGCACTTTAATCTTCATCTCAGCACATTGTTCTCCTCCTTACACTTTCAATATTGGCCTATATCCCATCAAAATCATCATCATAACAAGGAATTGATAAATGACCACTTTACCTTCTTGATTTTGCTATGTAACTATGTTTTCTTCCCCCTTGATTATCAGATCTTTTGCTCCTCCAAAGAATTCATCTTCAATCTACTTCATCATCATTCTTATCTTCATTTCTTCTTCCTCTTGTTTATTAGCTGCTAACTTGGATTGTTTTTTCCTTCTTTTGACAATCTTCTTAATGGTCCATATAACACTTTTCTTAATCTTCAAGTGCCAACTTTCCATTTGCTTAATCATCTATTCTATCTTCATCATAGACTCTTGGAACTCTTTTTCCAACCTTCTCATCTCCTACTTTAATGATGTTATCTCTTTGTCCAACTTATCTTGCCTCTTTCTCTTTTTCCTTTCTTCCTCTTCCTGTAAATGTCTTCTTAATATCTCCATATTTTCTCCTTAAGAAAGCTTCTTCTTGCTTCCACTTTCTCTCAACTTTCTCTCAACTTTCTCTTCCTTCTCTTGGCAACAACCAAGTTATCTTGTCAACCTGCACATAACCACAACATAAAACCACATAACCACAAACCAACTCTCTCTATTTTCCTAGAGCCTTCTAGATCTGATACCAAACTAATGCAGTGAAAATGTAGAAAAATAACTCTCTCAATCTCATTTTACAAAACTCAAAATATTCCTTTTTTGTCTATTCATCTCAAGTTCACATTTCCCTTTATTGAACACTTGACTCAAATCATCAAAACTAGAATCAGGAACCCAAACATCTAATTCAACACTTAAAACAACCTATACATGGTTGAAACAATATGAGAAAACACATCATACATCCCATGAAATCAAACTTCTTATTTTGATTGCACACCTTTCACAATCTAACCCCTAATGCTTGTAGGTCTCATAAATGGACTATCAGAGTTTTCTCCCAAACTATACACTGAAACCTTGAACAAATCATACATTTGAATACCTATTTTCCTTGTTTAAAATATATTACAAGATGGATAGCAATTACTTTGGGCCATATGTCCTAAAATGTGTTGTCTCAGTCTGTGCTAGGCCTAATTAGGCCTTGGTACAAATCAGGTTTATTGAATCTACTAATTCCAAACACAAATTCACTGATCCAATGCTTGAAACATTTGGTTTTTGTATTGTAAAAGCTTATAAATTTATTAGATATCCATTTCCATAAGCATTTATACAAACCCTAATACTATCACCTTCTAAACTCTATTCTTTCTGCCTGTACACAGGTCTATGGTCAATAAACTTCACTTTTTCATGTATCAGCCTTAGCCTCTTGGTTTAAACACTTAATAATATTGAAACGCATACAACAAGGAACAACTTTACCAAAGATCAAGAATTTCCCATGGATAAAATGGGAGAAACATACTTTTCATTATCTTTGTTTACCCTAACAGGGGGTTTTAACTATTTTTACAAGAATTGCAATATCTCTCTCAAATCCTCACCAATCTGCATGAAACAAAAAGAAAATGGAAGATGATTGGAATGAATAATACTTAGAACCAATTTTACATCATTTCCTACCCATACTAGGCCATACACAACCAAGAAGCAATGAATTTCTAAGAGAATATACAGACAATAGTGTCTTTATTCATTCAAAATAAGATATGCAATCACCCACACCATACAACATACATACAAGGCCTTTTTAAAGGCATTCCAACATGAATTTTCATTTTCTAACTAATTTTCAGCTGCCTCCAAGTGACCTGCCATTTCATCTTCCATACATTTGCATTTTTTATTGCAAGTTTTGCAGCTTTGCAACATTTACATCTTTATATGACAACTTCTATATTCATTTCAAGTTTGACATAAAATACTACATCTTGACCTCCTAGTAACCTAGTCACATGAAAATGACCTCTAGAACCTTGTTACAAGGTTGAGACACCAAAATTGCATCAAATTTCAAAATTTCTTCAAGGAAGCAAGATGTTGTCAAGATGCTCCTGCATCATTAGTGAAGGGCTCAAAGAGTATGAGGTAAAGTATAGCTATGTTGAAAAGCAATATCTTACTATTGTTAGAGCAATGAAAAATTTATACATATGTTATCTAATGATAGGATATGGCTAATGGTGCCCCATGTCAGCATTAGAGAGTTCCTATTGAGTAGAGATATCAATGAAAAAGGGAATGGATGAATCACCAAAGTAATGGAATATGACATTGACATCAAGATCACCAAGCTAGTGAGAGGCAAAGGGTTGTGTGGGTAACTTGTCTTAGCATTTGAGACTCCTACAGAGGTTTCCCTGGCACTACTACAAGAACAACAAGCACTAAAATCAAACGTACAAGGAAATTGGGTGCATGATATGACTACCTTTTTATAGGAAGGTAAATCTCCTTTAGGTATAGATAGGGCTAAAAGAAATTTCAGATTATAGTCCATTCCCTATGTCATAGTGGAAGGCATACTCTTTAGAAAGGATTTCAAAGGAGTCCTAGTAAGATGCATAGAAGTAGATCAAGTCAACAAAATGCTAAATGAATTCCATAATGGATCTTTAGGTGGTCTTTTTTCTACAAGGAATACTACTACAAAGATTATGAAGGTTGGTTATTATTGGCCAAATTTATTTAATGACATTCACAAATGGGTGATAAATTACAAAAAGTGTGCTTTCTTTTCTAGAAATCAAAGGTTGGTTGCCCTCCCTCTTCATCCCATTCAAGTTGATCAACCATTTACACAATGGGGTTTGAATTTTATCGGCATGATAAATGCACCATCAAGTGTTGGTCATAAATGGATTTTGGCAGCCACAGATTACTTTACAAGGTGGAAAAAGGTAGTTTCCTTGAAGGATGTTGTTGATGCTTTAGATTTAGAATTCCTTGACAAAATTGTTACGAGATTTGACACTTCTTCCACCATTATTTCAAATAATGCCAAGTATTTTACTAGTCCTTATATCCTTGATTTAAAATTGAAGCATGGAATTTACTTGATGACCTCATCTAATTACTATCCTTAGGGTAATGGCCTGGCTGAGTCTTCAAATAAAAATATCATTAGGGTTATCAAAAGGACCATTGAAGACAACCCTTTGGGTTGATAGAATTACTCCTAAAAGAGAAATTGGTAATTCCCCCTTCATGCTCATTTATGGAAGGGAAGCAAGGTTACCATTATCATTGGAGTTTCCTTCCCTTGATTTGGCACATCAGGTGGAGTTAGAGGAAAATGATTCTTTGACAATAAGGATGGTTGAACTCTTGGAACTAGAGGAGACAAGGAATAAATCAATGCAAGTCATAGAAGCACATCAAGCATAGGTTGAAAGAAATTTTGACAAGAAGGAAATTCAAAGGGTGTTCTAAGAAGGAGTTCTAGTGTTGAAATGGGTTGCATATAGAGCCAAAGATGGAAGACTTTCCAAGTTAGATGCCATGTGGAGTTGTCCATATCTCATCACTAGCTACAAGGAGGCCAATGCATTCTATCTTTCCAGGTTGGATGGTGAGATTCTTCCAATCTCTAACATTGGGATTAATCTCAAACCTTATTTTTGATAAGTTTTGAGTTTTCAAGTACATATTGTAAATATTTTTGTTTTTTATGAAGTGCTTTGCGCACCCTACATTCTCCTTAAGGGAATTTATGTTCTATTTTCCATGTTTTTCTCCAAGTGTAGGCCTGCAAATGTTTTGTTTTTCCCTTGGGAGACCCAATTTTATAAATCCCCTTCATGAATTTGTGCGTAATGGACTAATAAGGCCTCTAGATTCCATGATTAGCAGAAAATCATCCCACAAAAATTGCCAAAATGTTGACATTTCATGCCTCCCTTAGATAACCCATCACCGATATCCAGTCTAAGAAATCCTACATGGGCCATCTTACATTAGTTTTCCTTGAGAGTTTCCTAAAAACTAGCTAAGTCCCAAATTTTTGGGTTTTTGGGTTGTCGCTTACCCTCTTCCTTCATTCCTTCTCCATCACTCCCTTCCTTCCCCCTTTTCCTCTAAGTGTTTTGGGTTTCGACCTTCGCCCTTACCATTTACCCCTTACCACCTCTCCCCTCTTCTATTTTCTCCTTTCTTCTATCAGCCTTTGGTTGTCATCCTTCCCTCTTGCATCTTACCTCTTACCTTTGGAGGTAAGAGGTAAGCCTTCCCTTCAATCTCTGAAGGTTGGTCTTCCTCCTTCATTTTTCACCATTCTTCATCTTTCCTTTCGGGTGTCGGCCATCAACCTTCCCCTTTAACATCTTCTTGTCTCCCTGAGAGATTCCTTTCAAAACATGAGTAAGTCTCATGTTTTCAGGCTTCTAGGGTAGGGCTTCCTCCTTACCTTCAACTTTCATAGGGAATCCCTTCCCTCTTACCCTCAAACTTTCCTTTCTCTTCACAGTTTCTTTCTTTCTTCCCTTCTTTTGAGGAACGCGGTAAGCTAACAACCTTATGCCCAACCTCCAATGGCTCAATGCCTAATCTATGATGGTTCAACACATGAAGTTTAACAAAATCATGCATAAGGTAGGATCGACTCCCAACTCTCAACCTATGGCTACCCAATCACCGATGTCTGATAAAAACATTTTTGGGGTTATGAACCACTTAATTCACATTTTTGCAAAGGCTTCCTTTTAGGCCCAACACCTCGACAATCCATGGATTGACACATTTTATTCAATGATGCCATTAATGCACAACTACCTCCTAGTTACTAGGCATGTTTTTTAGGGTTTGACAATGACATTTATTTGTCTTTTGACTTCCCCATTGCATAAACAAAAAACACACACAAATGATTGTAAAAGTTAATAAAGTGTAAAAGAATCTCCCAAAAGCTAAATTTTATTTGATACAGACATAAAGCATGAGATTTCAATGATAGAAGGAATGTGGGGACCGTTGGAATGCTCAAACTAGTCTCATTTTTGTTTTTTATATAACTTAGTAAATGAATACCCATTATGAAAGGATATTTGTTTCTATGTCGTAGAAAAAAGTACCCTCTGCTTGACATGAGATTAATTAGACTTAATGGGGCTCTAATAAAATGATTTTAACAACATCTTGTGAAGGTGCTGTGAAGTGTTATAAGAAATTTCTACATTCTTCTAGACATATTTTCACTAGCTGTTTACACCCTTCTCATGCTTTATTTGGTCTCTTTATGCCCTCATAAGTTGTAATTAAGTGTATTTTTGAATGTTATCCTAACAAATAACATTAAACACAACATATTTCCCGACACATGTTTTTAGGTCTTAGGTGGGACCCATTTTCCATGGGTGGCAAATGAGTCCCCCTTGGCCCCAAATTCAAAATATTTTAAATTTCCTTTCGAGGTTTTATTCAAAATCACTTGATGTTGGCCTGTGATGAGGTATGGATAGATACTAAGGCACAAGAATTGTATAAATAAGTGATTTTCACCTCATCTTAACCCCCATTCATCAAGTTCACTTATCCACCTATTCACTTAAGCATTCAAGCATTTTACATCAACAATTCAAACACTTTTCAAGCACTTTGAAGTAGCCATTGACATTATTTCAGACTTGCATGATCAAGGGTTAGGTAAGTTGATAGCACTTGCATGTTATTAGTTTATCTTTCTCTTTCATTACATTGTCTTTTTAAGGGTTTAATTACCAAAAGTGGGGTTTGACCAAGGCAAACCCCTATTCACTAACCCCTAATCATTTTTACCCTTTTGCTTGTTTGTTTGTAGCCCTTCGTTTGTAGATTTGACAGGTTATTAGGTGTTAAATAGTGAATTTCAAGTCAACTAGGTGCTTCAAGTAAACTTAAGTCAAAATCAAGCTTGGAGAGAGTTATTTGTTCGTTTTCTGCAAATTTGACTTCAGCAACCCGACAAGCAAACATTCTCAGACCTGGTGTTGCTGATTTGTCTCCCAATTTTTTAGGAATTTGGGGGAGGACTGATTTGCCACATGTGGTAAATTATTTTCACCTTAGGACTATAAAATTGAGTTTTTTTAGATTTCATATCCCAACCAATAGAAACTAGCTTCTGACAGTTTTTCACCAGTAGGTGGACTGATTCACCACCCTGGGAAAATGAGTCCCACTGTGAAAAATCAGTAAAATTCATCAGCATCCAAAACACTCCAGAATCATCACACTCTTCCTAGGGGCACTCTATTTCATCCCATCTCTTTTTGTTATGGATATTTCTTCATTTACATAGTTATTTGCATTTCACAGTGTGTTTTCAAACAAGTCATAAATCTTGGTTTTGCATTCATTTTTAGCCATTCAGATTAGTCAATTGCATTTATTTAACTTCATTTACAGCATATCACATCACAAACATCCTAATTTGAGTGATACATAAGCATTTTTGGCCCTATCTCTCTCCTTTTAGGTGAAAAACCCTAAGAGTGCAAGAGTAGTCCATAAGGTCCCAAAAATATATGTTTCAGTTTTGAACAGATATCTATTATGTTTTATACAATATATGACCTATTGTTTCTCATGCTTCTATCTTTTTAACCTATGGGAAACAAAACATAAATTTGTTCACTTTAGTTTTAAGAATTATTATTAGCATAATATTATTAATATATTATATTATGATATATATATTTATTATATATTAATATACTAAATTAATTTATTATATATATTTATATAAAATATATTATATATTAATGTTATTATTAAGGTATATATTAAATTAATATATTATATAGTATATAAATTATATTATATATTAACACCTCTCTCTCTCTCTCCATCTCTCCATCTCTCTCTATCTCACTCTCCCTCTCTCTCTCCCTCTTAGGTGTTTCTCTCTTTCTCTCTCCCTCCCTCCTTCTCTCTCCCTCTCCCTCCCTCCCTCTCTCTCTATATATGTTTCAGTTTCAAATACCTCCTACTCTCTCTCTTTGTTCCTCTCTCTCTAGGTCTCAAGTCTTTCTCTCTCTGTCTCCCTCTCTCTTGTTGGACTCAAGGAGCACTGAGAGGGGGGGTGAATTAGTGTTCAACAATTTTTTTATTTTATTCTAGATCTTAAATCATTCACAATACTTAAATTGAATTAAACATGCAAGCACATGAATGAGATAATCAAAACAACATAACACCAAGATTTTTACGTGGAAACCTTGTTAGGGGAAAAACCACGGTGGAGATTAATCCACAATTTATACTCTATTAAGAGTATAAGAATAATAATGGGAATGTACATGCATTCAGGCACACTACCTAGAGCTCACTGCTCAAAATAAGAAAGGCTCACTGCCTTACAAAATATTGGTTATTACAAAAAAAGGTTGAATTGAGAAGATAACATCTACAAATTCCTACTTTCAGTGTCAGTTTCAAAGCTCAGTAATTGATCTTTTGTCCTTTTGAATGATTCATCACTTATGCTTTGCTCTTCTCTAACTCGCATCACAAAACCTATAATGCACAAGCGAAACTATGCATAAATCGCTCAAACACCCTTCTGATATTCACAACACACACCTACTCTACTCTTTCTCACCTATTCACACTTCAAAATGAATTAATGATCTCATATATGATGTAATGCCTCCTATGTTACTGTACTCCTATGATACTTTTTGTGTGTGATTGTTATTGTTCAGATATTGTTATGTTTGATGCATACTCGTGATTACGTTGGTAATTGTTTCACCTGTTTGACTTGTAGTGCCTCTTGTAATACTGTTATCTTATGATACTATGTGGATACTGTTATGTTTGATGCATACTCATGATTATGTTGGTAATTGTTTCACCTATTTGACTTGTAGTGCCTCTTGTAATACTGTTATCTTATGATACTGTTATGTTTGATGCATACCGGTGATTACGTTGGTGATTGTTCATATGTTTGACATATGAGTTTTGTTGGATGATCATGATACTTTAATATGATGTTGATAATATAATGATGCATGGTGTCATCCTTACCTAATTATGCTATATTGTGTGGTTACGTAAATTGTTTCATACTTGCTTCACGATATTTATAATGATGTGGTTTAGGGATTTGACAAGAAAGTACCCACATCCGTGTTCGTCATCCTGTCATCGGTTGTTGATGTCACCTGTTAGTTCCCGTTCTATTTGGTATCGTCTTATCTTATGTCTTTCTTGTTTTTAAGTGGCAATTTTAATGTGTTAATTGTTGGAATTAGATGTGTATCATTATTGTCAATTAGTTAAATTAATACAATGATGATTGAAATTAAACATTAAACGTAATTATTAATGTGTGTTGTGAAGATTTAATTAAATGTTAAATTAGTTTGAAAATTTAAAGTTATGTTTGTAAAATTAAAAGAGCAATATCTTAATCAAGCAGCTTTGTAAATTTTCAATTGACAATTAAATAATAATGTTTATTTAATTAAATAATATTGTTCATTTAATTAAATAATATTGTTCATTTAATTAAATAATATTATTTATTTATTTGCATTAAGGGTTTATTTAAAAATAAATAATTAGTCAATTTCTTCATTCGGTAAAAATTTAAAATAGATACATAAATATTTATTTAAAACTATTTTTTGGGGTTGATTAAATGTTTTCTCGAAAGTTAAATGGGGTAGATTTAAGTTTATTGAATTTAATTTGATATAATAATGTTTTTCGGTGGCGGGTAAAATATTTATTAAGGATGAAATTTTCCTTCTGTGGACGCAACTAAACCATAGTGGAGGTAGGTTTCTATTTTGTTGCAATAGGTAGAGATTTACCTACAGGTGGAAATGGTTAGTGAGGAAAAGTGCCAAGTGTTGGATACGAAAATTATGAAGTTGACACCTATTTCCTTTGTTTATCGTGAAAAAAATTAGAATTGCCTTAATTGTTTTGGGGAAGACGATGAAAAGGGAAGAAAGCAACTAGAAGAGGGAGGGGGTCGACAGCCTTGGACTGCAGGAGAAGAAGACAAAAGAAACTTTGTCAGCATGGAGAACAACCACGGCGATACCCAACAGACCATTTTTGGTGCATGATTTTCTCATAGCTGAAGTGTAGAACCATGAGGTAAGTCACTTGCCACGATCTCAATATGAAAGAGATGAAATGTGTATATGGGTGAAATTATTTTTATTGCTATGTTTTATTACATTCTAAAATAATTCTGTTGTTTCTTGTGAAATGAAAGTGTTGATGTATGTGAAAGTTTAAATTTACATAGGTACAAAATTTAGAGGTAATTGGTATGAGAAATGTCTTGTGAGCTTGTAAGAATTGTAATCTTGTAGATGAAAAGAATGGCTATTAGTCATAGAAATTTCAATCACCAATTACCATCACCCTTACCGATTTGTTGTATCCAGGAAATGAAGGCCGCGGTTCTGTGGCTCTATGTTTGTGTCTTTTTCTCGTATAAGAATTTATGTTGTAGTTCTAGAGCTAGATCTTAGTAAAGAGATATTGTGAACTGTGAAACAAATTCATATGCTCACTGTGCAGTTTAATACTTTATCTAATCACTAAAATAATTTAGCAGTTTTAAAACCTAAATACTAGGTATTGGTAAAATTACCATAACTTTTTCATTTCTCATCGAAATTCAAAAATTTAAAATTTGTTGGAAAGATAAGAAAGAGGACAATAAAACCCAGAAAGGAATTAAAAATATGAATCAAGATGTGAGAGCAATTTTTTCTGGTATCAACTAGTTCAATATCAACGTTTGACATGGACTGCACCAATTCTCTCACAATTCTTTGTCAATACTAACACTCCATCATATATTGTAGGCTAAACAACATTCAATGTCATCCTAATCTCTGGGTGCAAGCAGCAAACAAGCCTTCCCCTCATTTCTATGTGTGATATTATTGTAAATACCTAGCGTTAGATCCTTATTTGTTTTTGGCAGTCTTAATGTATTTGTCTATTATGTTCTCCTTTCTCTTGAGATTTCTTTGAGACAATTTTCTTGAAAACACTAATTAGTATAGAATGTATAGTAGCTACAGCTGAAATGGTAAATGCAATGACCTCAATATGGTTTGTCATCTTATTATCCTGCACCAGCTAGCAAGAAAGTCCAAAAAGAAATACCTAAAATGCTAAGGTTTCTGCTCTCTTTTTATCATCTCCTTGTCTGCACAAAGAAAGTAATGGATTGTCTAGGGTTAGGTCTTTCTGCTCAAGATTCTCTGGCTCTATATGTATTCTTTAGTTGTTTCAACTTACTTTGGTTAAATATGATATGAGTAAATTAAAAGTTGAAAATTTGAAATTTTTAGTGCAGTGCAAATTTTAGATTCAGTAAATAAGATAGAAATCCGGTGAATGAATAGAGGGAATAAAGGTGTTTATTTTATTATTATTATTATTATTATATGTATGAGACTGTGTTATTAAAATAGGCACTCTTCTTTTTATGCAATGGAACATTGTGAGCCATGTGACTTGACATTAGGGGATTAAAAAAATAAAAATTAATTAACTATGAAATTTGTTCTAAGAGAGGTAAGTTGGTAATTCATAGGGGTATATAAGGTTCAATAAACCAATTTATATTGATGATGTGAAAAATAAAACTAAAATTAATATTAGTACATTTGTATATATATATATATATATTTGTATAGGAACATCATAGTTGTATGCCTCACTTTGCTATGCTACCCATGACTAAATACTGCATATAAAAACTGAACATACAATATTTTAAATATAAAAAAAAAAACATTATGTGGAATAATTTACTTGATGTATGGAATAACCCATATCAAGAGGGTTTCTTCTATCAAGATGATTAAAGGTGCATATTAATTATCTATCTATGTATAATTGGAGGTTCATCATGTAACGAATTAATAAATTATTGGAAACGCTGCCTAGTATTTCATTTATATTTAATATTGTTGGCAATCCAGGAACTCGTGTGGAATAAAGTAGTTTATTATATGATTAAGTTATTGGTAGTCCAATAAATATAGCAGTTTGATTAATTCTTTGAGGATTAGTTGTAAGGAATAGTCCAATCCTTAGTTGATACAAATTGTGTGAATACAGATAATTGCAAACCATAGTTGATATGCAAAATATAGTTGGTTAAGATTTGTTTCATTATTATAGGTGAAGCCACAATAGTGGTTTACAATTGAAGTGAGGAAGGAAAACTCACAAAAAATGAATGCATGGTAAAAATATTGATTTTAGGGGTTCGTACGAACATACTAGGGGTTCGCTAGAACCTGGGTTCGAGCGAACCCTTTTAATGCTTTCCCACCAAAAATGACAACAAAAACCCTTATAAAAGGGGGGTTCGAATGAACCAGGGTTCATTCGAACCCCTGGGGGTTCATTCGAACCCCCCTTCTTCCTTATCCCTCCTCTGAGACACAAAAAAACCCTAAATTTTGGAACTTCGGAGCTTGGGTTGATGATGAAAATGGAGGAATATTCACAAACCCAACTGGAATTAGGTAGTCCTCGAAACGAGCTATCCAACGAATATAATCTTAATATGTTTTGTTTTTATTGTGTTTGTTTTTTTAACATAGGTTTTTCATTGAAAATGAAGGTATATGTTCTGCACATGTGGAAAAATAGCAGATTATCAAAAAAAAAAATTGAAAAATATGATTGCACCAAATGTTGAAGTCCTTGATCCAACCAAAAAAATAAAATTTAATTTTGATATATACAAAAAAGGTTATCGTTATACTGTCGAGCTATGTCTGAATTATAATTGGTTTGATTTTGAAACTTAAAAAAAATTAATAAAAAACTGTCTAACCAAGTGGAAGCATGAGGTATCAGAGTTACGAATCTAAACTCGAAAGAATTGAATTTTATCCTTCATGGAAAAAAATTTATACATTATACGGTCTGCGTCACTTTTTAAAAATGTTGTTTTTTGAAAAAAACTAGTTTTCGTGGGAGATAGAAAAAGAAGTGTAAACTGATTTGAAAAATTTTGAAAAAAATATTTTTTAGAATCTACAGAAAAAATATGATGAGACTTTAGTTTACATTATCTTCAAATTCTTCATGGTTTAGCTGCTATAGCTGCCCGAATGTGAAGATTTAGTTAAAAATAATAATTTCAGTGTCAAGTTTGGCCAAAAATTGTAAACCACTATTGTGGGATCACCCTTATGGCTTTGAGTATAATATTCATTTTGAATAATATTGGCTTCTATTGGAATTGTAATGTGAAAATCATCCATTTGATATCTTTTAATAGTTGATTCAATTCTTGAAGTTATTCTTTAATATATACCAACATTATTTTATTCTTGGGATGGAAGTTCTAAGGAAGCATTAATTAATTGAATTGGTATAGTTTCTATCTTTCTTCATTATTAGAAAACAATTTAATTAACTATCTTAAGGTGCATGCTTTTGTATTTGAATTATCTAGTAGTTAACTCTATTGTTTATTTTAGATTTATACTTTTACTTGAGATATCATTAAATATCATTTCCTTTTATGTTATCAAATGTTTTAGTAAGTTGTCACTTTAGCGAAATCAATAAGTTTCATCCTTATAGAATAGTCTAGTTATCAGTTAGGTCATTATAATTATGAAATCTTATCAGTTTTGGTAATTCGGCCAGTAATGTAGATTTGACTTTGCTCACACATATAAATCTTACAATATGTAATTTGAATGGTACACATGATGTGATGGTGTAGGGATTTGATTTTTTTGCATAGTAACATTATTGGGAATATGTCGTGTCTAAATAAAGTTATATGTTGGCCATGAGGGGAGATACCCTCATTTGTAAGTAACCTAGTATGAAATGTGAAAGGGCGAACTACGGTGCCTCTACGAAATATATACGTAGGCAAGGCTATCAAGTGATGAGCCCCCGAGGCATTAGGTTGGGCCCCTAGAACTATTAGATTTTGAGTCTTGTATGTGATTTGTCATACTGTAAAACTGCCATTGATTTGTATAGCTCATCTAGTAATCATGTGCTAACTACCTTTGATCATATATGTGTGCCAAGTCATGTAAACCTTGTAGGTATATGCATTGGGAAACAAGGAAAATTCAACATGATGGAATGGAAGAGGTATGTTAAGCTAACCCAAAGTAAGTAGACTTTATTGCTAAAAAGCTAGTGAACCATTTCTATATTTGCTTCTCACTAGTGTGATCTTGGACTATAGTTGTAAGTAGTGAAAAGTGTTGTCATTGTCTTTAAGTAAACAAAAAAATAAAAATAAAAATTGCAAAATTAGTAAAGTCGTTGTAGAGTGTTAGGTTATTTAGAGTATAAAAATGTGGGCATAAAATGATGTATTGTTTCCTCTCTCTTGTTTATGGATGATTGTATGTTATCTTTATGTAATCTTGGTTTATATTCACTTTTGTAAAAACTTACATTTTGTAATGGTCGTTATGTGTACCCCAGAGGATGTAGATAACTTTGTAAATGCATAGTTTCTCTTCTTATAATATATACACATATTCATCTTATGAAATGTTTCCCCTTCAAAAAAAAAATAGTTTGGTATTCTGTTGTCCTCTGGGGTTCACACGGCGGGGCGCTACATATATATTTGTTACCAAGATTTTAATCACTCCAATTCGACTTCAGTAAAATATGAAATATTCTCCAATGGTCGGCTCAAATCAAAAATCATATTTAATGCACACCCATCAACATAGGACAAACTATAGTCAGCCACCATAATCAAATAAGCAGAAAAATCATCCTGTCGGATATCCTAACTTATACATTGATTGATACGACACCACAAAACTTAGCAATTGGGTAATATAGATGCTTAACAACCTTCCCTAAGATCCACAACTCAAAATGATGACTCGGTGAAGCATACAGATCAACATACTAACTGAATACACTGTTCTTCATTTTCTCTACCAGTAAAACTCTTATCTTAACTCTGCCTACTGGTATGAGTGAATCCTGATCTATAGACTGGAATAATGACTTAGGTTTCCATCAATGACAAAACTAGAAGCCATATTACAAAAAACAATCCATATTCCAACAATCTCTCCCTTTGGCATTGATGGCAACACTTAGTGAAAAATGACTAAGTGTCAGAACCAATATGATTATGCTCTCTCTCCCATTTTATATTTCAGAATTTCAAAATTCAAAACACAACTCCCCCTTAGAATGATATGCCATTTTTCACTGCTCTCTCTCGCCCTTTGACATCAATGAAAAACATATATTTTCACTACTTTCTCTCCCCTTTTCAAAAATTCAAAATTTGATCAAAATTTGAAGAAATACAACAACTACTTGGTTCAAAAAATTATCTTGTATTTCTCTATCATTTCTAGAAGAAACTTCTTCCATGCTTCCACTACAATCCCAATGATTATGATCATGTTCTTGTTCTCAGATGTCCTATTAATAATTTGAATGAGAGATTCTAGAATTGTGATTGCTTCTTCTAATTTCTCTCCTTTCCTCAAAACCTCAATTAGCTGCTCCATCCTGCATTGAATTAAATCCTTCACTTTCCAAAAGGTGTCCACAAGGCTGTTCTTGGTGATTTGAAATTTTTCATGCTCAAACTGCAACTCTTGAATTTTTTTCTTGACTGCACCATCCTAATCCTGAAACATGTTGTAATCCTAGCCAATTTTGATTAACTCAGCTTCAATCTGCTCCAGCTTTTCCTTGTACTTCCCAACGACATGAGGCTAGGAAAGATAATAGTTGTAAATGTTATTTGCTGAATTTTTGCATTTCCTCAACACATTCATTTTCCTTTTCAATTTGGTAAGAGATAGCCTAAATTGCTCCTTCAAATGTAGAATTATTTCTTCCTCTTTTATGTCATGGGACTCAAAGGCCATAGCCCCCCTAATACATTCAATCATCTCTTCAAGAAACACATTCTACAAACTTTCCAATCCAATGTTATTGTGTGCAAAATAACTTCCTAGAGTGCTCTCAATCAGGTCTTGCTCATATGAGGGTCTATCTAACCACATGTCAAAAATATTCTGCATTCCATCTTTCTCTTGAACAAGTTACGGTATCTTTGTTTTGGATAAAGTACCTTCTTCCTCACTTCCTTCAACCATTACTACATCTGGTTCAAATGATTCTAGTTCCTCCCTTGGAGTGTACTCATCGGATTCCTCATCTGGAATTTTCACAATCACTAGATATTTAACTTTTCCTTCAATTTTTGGAGTCTTGTGTGTTGAAGGAGTGTAACTAACAATCTCTTCTACTCTTTCCTTCTTTCTTTCCATCTCACCAGAAGAGGATCCAACCTCAAGTGCCTTTACCAAAATGGAAATGCTAATTTCTCCAAACTTCCCTAGGAATTCCTAAAATAATTTTGCATATTCTTTCTCACAATTTTCTAGAGTATTAGAATGTTCAAAAATTTTCTTACAAACCAGTTTATTCTCCTTCCATACCACATTATCAATCTATAGCTAGTAATTCAAAAAATACATCATAAGACATATGACCAAGATACCAAACCTGAAAGGCTAATCTGCCTCCTTTGTCAATTGCACATTTTCCATCAACTGATCCTTTAGCAATCCGCATAGATCAAAATCTTCATCCTCCATTATCATTTTATGAGTGATATAGACTGTGCCTGTCGAGGTTGCGCCTTCCCTATTTTTGAAAAATATTTTGTATGAAATTCCATGTGCAATGTACCTTGTTATCGGATCTTTGATCATTGAAATTATCAGAGCCCTTTGATCTCCTATTACTCTAATTAGGGTTTAGACCTCCTTGTTCTGAATCAACTTCTTCAGAATATCCCTAACATTGCATAGTCCAGTTAGATTTCTGATTACCTCTTTCAAAATGAGATAGGGTTTATCTAGAGTTAGAATGTCATCATTCAATCTATTCAATATATTTTTAAACCTAACGGCTTCCACATTTACAAAATAAGGAAATTCACTCCAAATATCCAGACTTCTGTGTTTTACACCTTCAAGCCATTTTAATTCATCGTCCAGTAACAAATTTTTCACATCCCTAATCTTTCCACTACCATATTCATCCAAATTCACCATTCCTTTTATTTGCTTCATTTTCCATACCGAACAAGTTTCTATCGAGCACCAAATTAAGTGAGAATTTTATAAGCAACTGAAATACTTGATGAATTCACAGTCGAATTAACTTTTACTCCTTTGAAATTTTGTTGCAGAGGCTCTTCTTCTATTCTTCTTCAATGCAAGGTAAAAAATGAGGGTTCCAGATACCCTTTTATAATTTCGCACCTACCATTTTTATGACATTAAATGTTTTTCCCTAGGAGTTCCAAGTACTTTGTTTTCTTAGGAAGCAAAAGAAGAATTCATCTATGGACCTTCTACTCCTCAAGATTATGCACAAGCGATCACCAATGCATTTGCAAACCTTTAGCACAACTTCTATCAATTTCCTGCATTCTGGTGCCATCTACTGATAGGGGGACAAAGGATTTTCTTGAAAAACTCCCACTAGGCCAATGGCCTAAGATCAATTTCTGGAGGAATTACCAGAAGAAGATTCTAGTGCGATCCTATTTCCTTCATCAGACTCACTCTTTCTTACCCATGTTTTCTTCATTTGATCCCCTATTTCTTCCATAATCACTTTCCCTTTTTCTTTATCTTCTTTCTATGAAATTTCTCCTTTGTATATCATACCTCTTCTATCCATGTTTCTATTCCTACAGAATCTTGCAATGTGACCATTTGAATCTATTGCAATTGTAACACAAAGGATTTCTCTTTCTAGACCACTCATTCCATTGATTTACTCTCAATCTGCATTGATTAGCAACATGCCCAAATATTCCATAGTTTTAGCATTTAAAATTCCTTACACTGATAGACACACTTCTGCATTGAATTGATTTATGACCAAACTTGTTGCAACTAAAACACTGACTGGTGAAAGACGAACTACTTGAATTTACTTTAATTCTACATTGAGAAGCTCTATGACCAATTATATTACAAGAAAATTAGTGACTATTTAAATTTTGAGCATTGGTTTGTCTTACCGGATACCTTCTACCTTTGCTCATTTGATTTCCTTGTTTAAAATCCTTAAGTTCATATCCTAATCATTCTTCTTTCTCATATCCAAGACCTCACTTGTCATTTGCATCCTTTTGTCCTTTAGTCAACTCATCAAGCTTAGTAGAACTAATCTTAAAATTCTCCTTGTATTCATTTACAATTGTGAGTTCATCTCTGAGAATAACTATTTGTCTTTCAAGTTCTTGCTCATTATTTCTGGATTGTTGCAATTCAATCTCTAGCTGAATGAATCCACCATTTACTCTACTACATTCTTCATATTTTTCCTTCAAGGACTGGGCTAGCTTATCCTCATTCTTTTTCTTTTCTTCAATCTTCGTAGTCATCTTCATCGCCATAGATTCCATCTCAAGCTTTAGAGCAGCATTGTCTCTAGAAATCTTTTCACACTCTTCATTTATTTCCTTTAGGGTCTGATTCAAATGAACATCTTCCAATCTTTTATTTTCTTTCTGCTTCAGCTGATCACATAGTTCCTTGCTTTTTTCTTTTCACTCATTGATTTTTTCCTTCAATGATTGAATGGATTTTTTAGCATCCTAAAGATTTTCTTTTAATTCCATGACTTCTGCTTTAGATAGATCAAGATCATCACATGCCACTACAAACTACTATTGAAGACCACCAGAGTCCATTGCATTCCAAGATCCACCTCAAGCTATTAAAATTTTGTAGAGGAACCCACTATGATACCAATTTTTGGACTCAAGGAATACTGAGGGTGGGGGTGAATCAGTGTTCAACATTTTTTTATTTTATTCCAGATCTTAAACCATTCATAGTACTTAAATTGAATTAAACGTGCAAGCACATGAAGGAGACAATCAAAACACTATAAAACCAATATTTTTACATTGAAACCCTATTAGGGGAAAAACCACAGTGGAGATTAATCCACAATTTATACTTTGTTAAAAGTATAAGAATAATAATGGGAATGCACATGCATTCAAGCACACTGCCTATAGCTCATTTCTCAAAATAAGGAAGTCTCACTGCCTTAAAAAATGTTTGTGATTACAAAAAAATGTTGAAATAAGAAGATAGCATCTACAAATGTCTATTTTTAGTTATGGTGAAGCTCAGTAATCGATATTTTGTTCTTTTGACTGATTCATCACTTCTACTATGCTCTACTCTAACTCACATCATAAAACCTATAATGCACAAGTGAAACTGTGAACAAATCACTCAAAAACCCTTCTAATATTTGCAACACACACTTTCTCTACTATTTCACACCTATTCACACTTCAAAATGAATTAATGATATCATATATATATCCGTTACCAAGATTTCAATCACTCCAAGTTAGCTTCAACAAAATATGAAATATTCTCCAATGGTCGGCTCAAATCACAAATATATTTAATGTGCACCCATCAAAGTTGGCCAAACTATAGTTAGGACCCAAGAAAAAATGTCCAACACAAGAAAAAATTAAAAAATTACTCCTTATACATCCGCGACATGCTACAATC